>CM061154.1:14667357-15114857 GCA_030710495.1 Labroides dimidiatus
CAAACATATTGTAAGAAAAAAAAATTCAACACTACAAAAGATCTAGGCCATGTGGGGAAAAAATGTGAAGTTTCAAAAGCAGGTCTTTCAACGTACTGTGTTGTTGTTGCTGCTTTGTACAGCACTGTAGTGAATTGAGGTCATCAACATTTTTCCTTGGGAATTTTCAAGTTTTTATTTTCTTTCGTTCTTCTTTTTTTGCTCTCTAGCTGTAACCATGCAAAAGTTTGACCTTAGCCATTATGTTGCTGAGTGCATCCTCATCTTTAATTTTATGAATTCTTAAAAACCAAACACAACAGTATTGACTATTTTTACCCTGCTCATTCAATTTGTCTCAAAGGCTGTATGAAACAAGCAAGTCTTTCCTCTTTAGAACCATTGCCTGAACTTGCTCACACTGCCTTGATGAGACAAACTGACCAGACAAATCTACTACAGAGGTCACATGCTCATGAAGAGGGTTTTGCTCCATTGACCTGATTGCCCACTGCAGAGCAACATTTTACTGAGGCAGGAAACATTTTCTCCTCTGACAGCTCAGTGCGTACATGCTCCAGCTACATTAAGCCCATCTTCCGTTTAGAGACCAGCGAGGTTTAGCATCTAAAACAACAACACCTCACATTCAGCCTTTACTCACATTGGCCCTCATTTATTAATCTTGCACTGGAACTGGCACCAGTTTTGGTAAAGAAATGAACTTACAGCAATGCTCATGTGTTAAGCCTCAAATACACTAGATCTGCAGTTTGTGTCTGCAGTCAGGCTCCACTCCGCTGGGTGTTGATTGCGTTTGTCAACTCACACCAGCCGCATGTTCAGTCTGGCAAGCCACAGGACTGACAGACAGCAGGAGTCACGAGACCAAGGACATCTCGTGGTAACTCGTGATCCTGTGAGTAAGTTTGTGATACACAAGTAAAAACAAACACACATGAGTGTATTGATCCTGTGGAGGGATTTCAAGGAGAGTGACTGGCTGCAATTTGTGACTTTTCCATTACTTTTTGTGCTTCTACTATGGGTGAGCTTATTGAATCTTTTATAAATAACTTTTCTTTTGATTCATCCCCAGGAAAGTTTAGGGTTCTGTTATCTGATATAAACTGTTAGTTTTTCGCCGTTTCCCTCTGATAACTTCTGACCTGTTGACTCTTGGCATGTCTCTGCTCATTATAATCATATTATGATATTCTGTGTGTAGTCAAGCTAAATATGATCTTTTTTTGACACCGTTTGTTTTATTTTAAAAGTCTCAGGCACTTTTCAGGTAGTTTTTGTGCATGACTTCCTGTCCCGCTCAATCTTCTCTACGATGAATTGATGCATCTCAGCAAGTAAGTTGACACATTGACTTGAATAGAAACCCATCTGATTCAGTGCCATGGTGGAGCCGAGACGGACTGTAGACGCATCTGGTGTATTTCACCCATCTATGAAATGGGCATACCTGGGCCATTCACAACATACATATGATCAACTGTTGATAAACCTGATGGCATCATTTCCTTCCGATATTCTATTAAAAGCTACAGTATAATCAATTCATTACATTCAGGTCCAGAAACAAGAGAAAAGAGAAGCTCCAGTCAGACTGCTGCCTGAAACTGTCCCAAACAGAGGAGCCAGTGGAGCTCTTACTGGGTCTGTGTCAGTTTCAGACACAAGTGACAGGAACAGAGAAACCTGTACCAGTTTAAGATGCAGGCAATAAAACATTTTTAATATCCTAAACTGGTAAATATAAAAATTGATTCCTGTTCATTATATTTGTGGTTATTTTGTAGCCTGGCTAAAAGGTGTGTTGCCTGTGCAAAACTATGCACCAGAAGACCAAAGTGTTGTGGTTATTTATACCACCGGAACAGCCAGTTGGTTGTGATTTCATGTAAATTAATGTCCTTTGTTATTAAATATTCCACTTTTTCTCACACAGCTCAGGATTACGTGATAATATCGTTAGGAGTGAACAACCCAGTGGCCTTTCTGTGTGGCGTTATCATGTTATCATGATCATCAGGTTAACTGGTGTTTTTAAATTGCCCGTAGGTATGAATGTGAGTGTAAAAGGTTGTCTGTCTCTGTGTGCCAGCCCTGTGATTGACTGGTGACCAGTCCAGGGTTTACCCCACCTCTCACCCTAAAATGGCTGGGATAGGCTTCAGCCATCCATGACCCTGAGCAAAATAAGTAACATATGTATGTATGAATGAATGAATGAATGGCAGAAGATCAGTGAATTAATCTGTCAACCTCTGTTTGTCTGAAAAGGCCCTGCACTTCTATGATCAAATGAGTCTCCTCCACAGATGGCTTTTCCTTGTTCCACCGCGAGTGGAAGTGGAGGTACACCCATTTTTTGTTTGTACACACATTTAAGAAATGAGGGCCATTCTGTATAGGTAGTAGGAGATGACAGCAGCATGCCACAGGTGAGATTAACTGGATGGATACATGAGATGTTGCTTGGATAAATGTGAGGAACATTAGCTTATCGTGATTATTTGGATGAGGTAAATGAAAGTGCTCTGGTGTGATCAGTGACAAAAAGAGAGGAATGATGATAGCATGTAAACTGGATCTTTTTCTACTGTTTGGATTTTTTTTCTCAACACCCCTAAAGCCAGCAAGAGTCACCAGTGTGAATCTAGATCAGCTTACCAGCTGCCAACTGAGTTCTATAGAGCCCCCTGCCAAGCCCAAAGTGCTGCAGTTAGGAATTTTAACTTTGTCTGAGGTGGTGGGTGAGTGTTTTTTCCTTCTGCACCACTCAAATTCACATTCATAGCATGTATACTCACTCAACTTAATGTATCTAAAAGAAAGAATTTCCCAGCTTGGGACAAATAAAGTACCTATCTTATCTTATCTCTAAAGGTAAAAGGTTTAATAAACAGTGCTTTTTATTAAATTAATCAACAAAGGAAAAGTAAAAATCAGCCTTGGTTCAGGAAAATTATAGATTCTACATCAAATATGGCAGCAATGGAAAATGAAGTTTTGGAAGAAGCTTCAACACAGCAAGGAAGACACGGGGAAATGAATAAATAAAAAACAAGGAGGAAAGAACCCATGCAAATTGAAATTGAGCAGGTGAAAGAAACTAAGTTCAGCATACCAACAGAGAGTCAAAGGTGAGGGAAGAGAATGAGGACAGGAAGAGTAGAGTAAAAGAAAGGTCAAGACTGTAATTGGGGCTGTTCATCACAGGACAGTTTCAGCAGTAGGTGTTATGATCCATCCAGTTGGGCACTAGCTCTGAGTGGCTGCTGATAAGCCTGTCTGGAGTCAGGCCAGTTCAGCTAATAGCTTCAGTCCAGCATGTACTGCACAAATAATCAAAAGCTGCTCATAAATTCTCACTGGACAGTGACCTCTGCGGACTGTCATTCATTCTTTATATGGATGTCATAATATGAAAGCTGGGGGTCAGTGTAAAAGTGACTTATATTCTTAAGAGGCTTGTTTATGATTAAGTATACTTTTAAAGCTGGGATCTGCAAATTCAAATATTTTTATGATTTAAGAGGATATACAAAAACAGTCTCTACTTTTCTGCTAACCGAGTGTCATCTATGTGCACATAATGAAGCTGCATTGTAATCTTTCCTGCTTGCCAACATGTTTTCTCTCAAACGAGTCTTCGTTGCTGTGGATCATTTACATTTATCAGTAACATAGAGGCAACAGACACATACACAAACCAAGCGGCAACCTCCGGTCTGCTGTTCCTCGAGTGTCCACTTGAGGCTGGCTCCGGAAGTACCGGAAGTCACATACACACCAAGCCAAAAAAAGCATGTTTACAGCCAGGTACAAAGAATGTCTCCCGTCTGAATCATTAATTTCACTAACAGCACACACTGTACGGGGGTGAATTTTTTTTCTAACTCAGCAGTTTAGACAATATAAAGATTGCCAATTTGTCCAATCAGAGGCACAGCTCAGCTCACGTGTGTTAAGCTTCTGTGATAAAGAACCCAAGCGCAGAACACAGGAAGCAGAGATGTTGGACTGGTGCCAAAAGGATTTTTTAAACAAAACTACAACCAAAGAATACTCAGTCTAAAAATCCAAAACAGTTAATCCAGGGTTGTGATTAGAGAGAGAGCAGGGCAGGGTGAATAGCCAGAGTCCTCTGAGGGTTCAGAATCCAGGGGGGGGTTCAGAGTCCAAAGAGTTGAATCCAAAGAGTCTGTGAGTGAAAATCCAGAGACGAGTTTCCAATAGCTGGGAGGAGTGAGACTGGTGTTGGAGTGGGAGTCCAGATAGCTGTAGGCACAGGGAAAGGGTAATTAGAAAAGGCTGGTAGGTACAAGTATTTAATCCTGACGAGAGCTAGATGTACTGACTGGCTAGCAGAGTCAACAATCTGGCAGCATGGTGGAGGAGAACCCCAGTCTTGAAGCTGAGAGTTGATTGGGAATCAGGAACAGCTGCCACCCAACTCCAGCACACCAGATCCCACTCCTGCAATCACAACATGGGGAGAGAGGGAGAGAGAAACCTTCCTGCTAAGGAGCAGCAGAGGGCATGACAACGTGACTGCCAGGCGCCCTATGGCCTGTGGAGACTAACAGCCCGCCTCATTTCCAATATGGCTGCGCCGGCTGTTTTTCTTCAAAAATCTGTTTCAGAAACAGACGGGTGACGTCATGGAGGCTACATCTATTAATTATACAGTCTATGACAGAAACGCAACTATGAGAAATTTCAATGGCAAGTTGTCCTGAAACTTTCTGAGCAGGCTTTAGAAATGGGCCTTACAGTGAAATAGAAGCCAAAATGAGCTGGATGGCAAAAGAGTGGCAAAGAGAAAAGGCACAAAGAGGATCATCAGGAACAAAGTTGCATTAAAGCACAAATATTCATTAAAAATGTGTCAAAATGCACTTTTGTGATGTATTTTTTTCCAAGTATACTGAACTATGTCCCTTTCTTAACAATTAAGCCAGGAATTTATGAGAGGGAAAATTTAGAAGGCCCCTTTGCTATTGGTTATAAATTATTCACAAAAATACAAACTGTGTGGGAGAAGAAGGGGTGATTATAGGGGTTGCTACAATTAATTAGGCTGATGAATTACCTCAGACTGCGATAGCAGCAATCTCCTGAGAGTTGATAACCTGCATGCACCTAAAAGAGAAGGCACTCTGAAAATCTGCCAAGGGACTGTGTACTTTATGGTGTGTTTGCAGTGCATTGTAATAATTCTCTGTCATCTAAGCTCTTCTTTAGATGTCCATATTTACCCCTAATCCACACATACTCTGTGAGTGCCTCGGTCCATCATCCCTGTGGTTTTTGGCACGCGCCAATTCACACTAGATCCGTCTCTGGTGCAGAGTGCAGCTCAGAGTACTCCATAGCAGCTGGACACACAAGATCACAAGAGAACCACATGTTCCTGCAGGAATCATACCCATGACAACTTCTTTCATGATAATTAATTTGTATGTTAAACTCACCTGACCCTCCAAGAACTTCAGCAATGTTGGTCCTTTCTGTTGGTCCATATAGAGCAGATGTGTTGTATCGTATATAATTGTAAGGTGGTCCGCCTCCAAGATAAACTTTTCCGCATCCATGGAGTCGGATTTCCTCTGGGTCTCACCTGCTGATGACTGCTGGCCCCGTGCGAGTGACGTTGTTTTGATACACAAGGATAATTTACGATCGACAGTCTGAACGTGCCGCCATAAACTATAACTCATATACCTCATTTACCACTTCAGCCTGTTGTCTGTTACCTTTTGCACATTCCTTTCATTGCAAATTGCACATCTTTTTTTTGACTGATACATTGCACTATTTAACTTAATTTTTTATTTTTGTTTTTTGTATATAGGTGCTTTTAGTCATTTTTACTGACCTAAACTCTTTTCATTAGTGATATTTAGTGTTTATTCATATATGTTGTATAGAGAGAGCACAGTTCAAACCCTAGTCAAATTCCTAGTACTCTTTGATACCTGTTGAATAAAGGCTATTCTGATTCTGATTTGCAACGGAACAGCCGTGAGCATCCACTGGTAGCATGCGTCGGAGACAGACCGCAGCGCGGTCTGTGTGAATACACGGATTGACTAGAGTGGCAGCGAAGTACAGCGTAGTGCGCAGCGCTGACGGACCGTGGCGCTCACGCTGTATGTGTGAATTAGGGGTTAGAAACCCCACTGCTGAAAGTTATTAATTTGTGTGTTTGATAAGTGTTTGAATGCAACTTGTGGACAGTATTTTCTTTTTTTTTTTTTTTTTTTTTTTTTTTTTTTCCCTTGTCTGCATTATCTTTTTAGCTGAGCACTGTGTCTGGTGACAGCGTTTAAAAGACATATGCATTGATTTTTTTTTTATTCTAGCAGTGACAGCTGTGAAGACGCACATACATGCACATACATGCACATACATGCACATACATGCACATACATGCACACACATGCACATACACGCACATACATGCACATACATGCATATACACGCACATACACGCACACACACGCACACACATGCGCACACATGCGCACACACATGCACATACGCGCACATACGCGCACATACATGCACATACATGCACACACATGCACACACATGCACATACATGCACATACATGCACATACATGCACACACATGCACATACATGCACATACATGCATACACATGCACATACATGCACATACATGCATATGATTCACTGCTACTAGTGACCATCACCGGCCCTCCCTGTAGGCTACTCCATCAAATCAAACTTTATTTAAACCCCGATGTGAGCTGAAGGGGAGGGCTGTGTTACACCATAGTGTGAGTTAAGGGGAATATAGTGACAGAAAGGACAAGACAAACAGGGAGCAGGACAAACAGGCAGGGACATTCACTTAAGGTTGCAGTCCAGGTGCTATGCAAATCTAGGTCTGTGCAGGCGAGAGAGGTCATAAGAAATCAGGGACACCAGAGATGTGGGGTCTTGATAGTAGGTTGTGGGCTCACAGGGATGAGGGGAGGGAGGAGGCATGCTTCACAGGAGGTGAAAAAGTGTGAAAGAATACCCAACTCAGCATGTTCTGCGAAACAGATCACATCTTTAGAATAAGTCTCGTCAGGAGCTCGAGTATTTGAACAGGCATGCAAGTGGGGTGATCACCGAATACCCAGGTAGTTGCCCATGCCCAGGAAGACCATGGCCAGGGGCATCCCCAGAGCACCAGAGTACCCAGGACCCAGCACCTGGACCCCCGAAGCCACCAGATCCAGGAACAGCCCCAGGGCCCAAGGGGGCACCGACACGCCCTCCCTCAATGGCACCAAGGGCATCACCAGGGGCCCAGGGCAGGGGACCCCCACAGACAACACCCACCCCCACCAACCACCCGTCCACCCGGGCCCAAGCCACCCCCACCCCACACACCCAGCCGCCCCCACCCCCCCACGGCAGGCAGGGGGCCCCCGGCCCCCCAGGAGCCCTTTCAGCCAGGACCAGGCCCTCCCCCCAGAGGAAGGTGGTCCAGCCGCAGCGAGGCCAGGTGGGGCGGTATGTGGGTATGCTGTGGTGAGAACGTGGCTAAGCCCCAGCCCCCAGAAGGGTCGGGGCCAAGAGGAGTGCCGGGGACCGCACGCCCAGATGACCAAGGGGGCGCCACGGCCACCCGCAGAGAGTACCAACCCAAAGGCAGCCCACCACGCCGAGGACCCCAGGGGACGACAGGCCCATGGATCCCGCACCACAGACCACCGAGATGCACGAGACCCCGCCAGGCCCATCCGCCCCCAGATCCCCGTCCCAAGCCACCGCCTGCAGGCACCCAAGCCCAGCCGCACCCGATGGCCACTGGCATCCTCCCGTTTGATGGATAAGGGGTCTCCGGCACAGAGTCCCAGCCAGAAAGAACCGGGCCCCATCCGCCACACCAGTCCTATATTTGTGCATCCCATGTCCCCCCCCTATTATTCTGTGTCCTTGATTCCCGACAAGGACACATTATCCCTCCACCGTGAATATGTGTAATCCTGAGTGTAATGTGGTGCATTAAAAGTGGGGGGAAAGACAGATTGAGCAGGGGCCCACTGACACCTACTCTCTCTGCCTGCCCCCAGTGAGTGAATGTCGTGGTGCATTAAAAACAGAGGGCAGGCGGGGCAGGTGAGAGGAAGGGAAAGAGGGGCCACAACCTAAAGTAGATTGCACCCCCCCCACCCCACCAGCGCCCCCCGCACCACCTCCCCTCAGAGTTTGTGTATGTAGTGCAATTAAAATTGGAGAGAAGAGAGGTGGGGGGGGGGCAGGGTCGCCACCCTCCCAGCATCCCTGACTCCAAGAGCCCTAAATGTAATGTGTGTGCCCAAAGGTGAAAATATTTACAAGAGTGCAATGTGTGGGTAGTGAAGTGCAGATTAAGAGGCTAGGCAAATGGGGGCCCAGCTCCCACTGGCCAGGACAAAGTGGGAGCGAGAGAGAGGTGCCAGATGGCCCCCAAGAACGGCAAGCCCCAGGACCCACAGGCGACAACCAAGACAGGCCCCAGAGACCAGATGGGACCAACAGGGACCCGCCCCCGGCGCCCCGCAGCACGAGAGCCACCAACCCATCGCCCACCTAAGACCCGACCAAGGTGGACCACCCCCAGGACAGCCCCCCCCACTGGTAGACCCCAGGTCCCCCCAGGGCACAGAGCCAGCAAGTCCCCACGCCCTCCTCCAGGCCCAGACCCATCAAAGGGAGGCAGGACAGGTGCCAGGCCGCACCCACCTAGAACCGCCCCACACGTGCTGCGGCGACAGATCCCCTCACCCCGGGGGAGCCCGGCTCCAGCAGCAGACCCCCAGGTGACCAGAGGCCCCCAGCCCCCGGCGAGAGGCGGGGGGCAGGCAGGGCAGGGGGCAGAGGGGGACAGGCCGCAGGGCGGACAGCAGGAAGGCAGAGGCATGGGTGCACTGCGGGGGTGCACCCTCCCCCGAGGCCCCATGGCTAGCCAAGGCGCCGCAGTGGAGAGCGGCCGCCGCCGCTCCCAGACCCCGCTGACCATACACAGTCCCAGCAGCTCAGGGGCGCAGGAGGCAAGCCAACAGGATATCCCGGTGTCCCATGAGGGGGCCACCAGACCAGTGGGCCCCCCATGGCAGTGGGTCAAGTCTGGGTAACTAGATGCAAAGATGACCCCAACTATCATCACCAGAGTATACTTATCGTCTTGGAGTCCCGGGGAGCTATATTATTTTAAAAGAAAGAGAAAAACGAAACAAAGCAAAACAGGGCAAGACAGAACAAAACAAACAGCACAAAGAAGAAAGAAATCTTAACTAAAACAAACAAAACAGGTATTCATGTAATTCTTTAGTTAATTTGCATGTAGGCAGGGAGGGGTGGTGTGTGCGTGTGCGTGTGCGTGTGCGTGTGCGTGTGCGTGTGCGTGTGTGTGTGTGTGTGTGTGTGTGCGTGTGTGTAAAAATCTGTTTCTCGAGTTATGTTATAATACTGGAAATTAGGTGACAGTATGGGATAGTGGGTCATGATTGTAGGAAAGTAATGAAAGGTTGCCAGATAGAGTTGTGGTTATTGTCAGAGGAGTTTGTATTTTCTAGGGAGATGTAGTCTATGATCAGGTTCTTCCAATGTGTGATGTGTATGGATTTTCGAGATTTCCAGTTCATGAGGATAGTTTTCCTGGCGACAGCCAGCGCCACGAGAAGTAAACGGTTGTGTGCTTGGTCAAGTTTTACTGTTGATATGTCTCCTAACAAACAGAGGGTGGGGGAGAGGGGGATGTGGCAGCCCATGATTTGTGATAAGGTGTCTGTGATGTTTTTCCAGAAGTGGTGGACAGGTGTGCACTGCCAGGTTGCATGTATGTAAGTGTCTGTGCAGTTTTGAGTGCAGTGTGAACAGTTTCCAGATGATAAGAAGCCCATTTTTTGCATTTTTTGTCCAGTCAGGTGGGCTCTATGAATGATTTTGTATTGTATGAGTTGTAGATTGGTGTTTGTTGTCATGGAGAAAATGTTTTTGCAGATTTGGGACCAGAAGTTGGCGTCAGGAGCAATACTGAGATCGGTTTCCCATTTTTCTGAGGGTATGGATAGTGATGTATCGGCCTGTAATAATAATTTGGATATTTTAGACAGAAGTTTTTTTGATGAGGAAATGTTAATAAGTGCAAAGGCTGAAGGGGGGATGTCAAGGTTTATTTTTTTGTTTTTCATTGCTGATTGGATGGATGATGAAATCTGTAAGTATTGCAGAAACTGATGGCTCATGATGCCGAACTTCTGGACCAGGAGTGGGAATGGAACCAAAGTATTGTTGTTGAAGATGTGTCTGAGGTGAGTGATCCCTTTATCTGCCCAGGAGCTCAAGTGTAAAGGTTGTTTATTGCTGATGAAGTCTGGGTTGTGCCAGATGGGGGTCAAGAGTGAAGGTGCCAAAGTGGAATTAGTAATGTTGTGAAATTTCCACCAGGCTATCAGAGTTGATGATATTGTGGGACTTTGGAAACAGGAATGTTTTTTAATGGTCTTACTGAGAAATGGCAAATCTGCTAAATGGATGTCTTTACTAACTGTTTGCTCTATGTCTAACCAAATGTTATCTGATTGAGTGTGGTGTATCCATTTGTAGATGTACTGAAGATGATTTGCCAGTGAGTAGTATTGAAAATTTGGTGCAAGGAGCCCACCTGATGTTTTTGTTTTCTGAAGCGTGGCCAGTTTTATTCTTGGGGGCTTATTTTTCCAGTAGAATTTGTTGATGGATGAATCAAGAGAGTTAAACCAAGTAAGAGGTGGGTGAGTGGGGATCATTGAGAATAGGTAGTTAATTTTGGGTAGGATTGTCATTTTTATTGTTGCAATTCTACCTAGTAAGGATAATGGAATGTTTATCCATCTTTGAAGATCATCATTTATTTTTTTGAGTAATGGAGTGAAGTTCAGATTTATCAATTCTGACAGCCTGGGGGAAATGTGGATGCCTAAATAAGTAATGTGGCTTGTGCAGAAGGGGATGGGTGTTGAATGGGCTGCTACATCTGGACTGTTGGTGTTTAAAGGGAGTATGGAAGATTTGGTCCAGTTTATGGAGTAGTCTGAGAGAGAGGAAAATGAGTTAATGGTTTTGATTACCTCTGATAAGGATGACTGTGAGTTTTGAATGAAGAGTAAAATGTCATCCGCATAGAGGCTGATTTTATGGTGCATGTTGGGGGTTTGGATTCCTGTAATGAGGGGGTTCTGACGGATGGCTGCTGCTAAGGGCTCAATGAAAATGGTGAACAGAGAGGGAGAGAGGGGGCAGTATTTTCAAAAGAAGTTTTGTTTCACGGTTGCATAAATGAAGAAAAGACATGAAAAAGCCTGAGTTAGACTAACATACGGTAGTGTTTGACCTTGGTCATGGCCCTGAGAGGGTTCATGCATGTCTAGTTGACTTCTTCACAGCGCAGTGATGATTCACACCCTTGAGGGGAGTCAACACATACAGTCCATCAGTGATGAACAAAAATATACAGTGAAGGCTTTGAGTTATTCATAAACTGAGTCTCACAGAACTCAAACACACATTGAAAATATCTGGGACACCTTACAGCACAAAAAATAAAATAAAATAATAAAATAAAAACTTTTCCAATTCCAAGACACCAATTCAGAGTTCTGTAACCATTCTGTTCTGTCCTTGGACCCATTATGGAGCCTCTTAACCTTGCTATGGGCGTTCCCCATGGGGCTACAGTTGCAGAAGCTTTTTCACAGCAAGTCCACACTGCTCTCAGCAGAGCCAATCCAATAATGTCTTAAAACATGGACTCTAAAAAAACAGTGGTGTGCACAGCAGGGAGGAAGACTGGTCAACTAGGACTGTCCTTGTATTCCTATCCAATATCATAACATGGACTTATTCTGCTAAAAGTTACAAACCTTGAGATATGTTCTTTCCAAAAGGCAACAGTGAATTATTGATACTGTGTTTTCACTTTAAGTAGGTCACCTGGAGCTAGCATTTGCCAACTCAGTGGTGCTCTCAAGCTACTATGTCAGTCACAAAAACAGTTTCAACGCCCCACAGGCAACAGCAGAAGTGTATCAATCAAAGGGATCCAATCTGAAGCAAGTGGATTGCAAAGGGTAGTCTCTCTTTTATTGGGAGAGTTGTAATTGGTCTGAAATTAGCCTTTTTAACAAACATATCAGTAGCCTTATCTTTCTAACAAAAAAGTACAAGATGCTTCAGAAAAATAAACTAGATAATTGCAATTGCACTCAGAGGACACCCCCCACTGGGGTTGGTGAGCTACACCAGTATGCTATTAGCTTTATTAAAAAGCCCCTTCCTGTTTAACATTTCAACATATGTTTGTTTGAAATTAAAAAGTTAAAAGAGCCCAACTTTATCAATTGTTCTCTTTCTGTGATCCAATGTTTCTGTCTTTGTGTTTGTAAAAGAAAACAATGGCAGCTGCTCTTTATGTAAAATCAACTATTATTTTTTTCACTTTGGAAACATTTCAAGAGTTGACCGGAAGCAAAAGAAGCGCAAGCTAAATCAGAGCTAGAGATGTCACTGTGTAATACCCAGTCCTTTTTGTTATCATGGGTAACTCTAGCTTACCCAATACTCAGGTGCTAAAGCTCATCAAACTCATGAAGCAGAAAAGTAGCACAAACTCAACAGTGATGTTTTGAGATGGGTGAGCTGTGAAATAAGTGTCAGTGCATGTCGCCATATGAAGCCAGTCAATCTTCCATCAGTTACATAAACTATATCTGACTGTTTCAAACAACAACAGCCTTTTTGGTTGGTAAAAAGAAAAAGTCATCACTGCTTTGTTTAATGAGCCACCACAGTGCTACCCCTCCTATTAAATTCATCATGAAAACCCTACAGCAGTCCAGGTGAAAACAAATTTCTAACCTTGCTGCAAAGCACGTGGCTATCAACAAATTCTTTAATTTTTGTTACTTACCTGGCCAAGGGTTCTTTACTTGTAATCAGTATTCAGAAGAGGGAAGAAAAACATGTTGAGCAAAACACAAATTGGATAAGGCTTGGCAGTGCAAACCGTATTTCCACTCATCTATAGCTGCTATTCACAACGTATCACACATTAAAATGTCATGCATCAACACACTGGAGACAAAAACCAAGATAAATAAGGAGAGGATCTCCAATCACACATCAAAACTATCAAAACTGAAAATCTTGATGAAAATGCCCCTGATTTTTTTTCTACCGAAAGTATTGAACTAGCAGTGTCTCAATACTAGCAGTGACATTCATTCTCGCTCCTAATTACCATATATTGATGAATTAAATAAATCATGGTTTGAGACTGTTTCAGTCTGAAGAGGAGATAGATATTACACAATAGTAGAACCAAATGAAAAATACTTAATACATGCACACGTGCTGGTTATCAGACCCCCACCTGGGCAGCACACAAGAAACACTAATCAGTTGTGATAGCCGGTGTGAGGGTCAACAGGAGGGAGGATGGTGGGATGGTTGATGGAGAAAGCTCGTTAAGAGATGAGTAATTTGCCCTCAACGGCTGTTGGACTTCATTAACCCTTCAGTCTGGATCCCTCCTCTCTTGCTGTCCCTTTCCTTCCTCGGTCTATCTTATGGCCACCCCATCTCTGTCAGCCCCTCCAGCCCTCATCAGTGGGTGACTGTCAGAAGGCTAACTGCACCACTCAGCTAGAAAGTGAATGACTTTTCATGTGGCATGTTCACTATTTCCAGTAAGCTTTTACAATATCCCCTACAGACATTTACAGACAGTGGTAAGACCGCTCATATCCTTGTTTTGTAAATGGTCAAATTAAAGTTTTCAGACCCACAAACATTATAGGGATAGCTTCGGACACCATCACAGCAGTCTCTAGGTTTCTGTCCAAAGGCAATGATGGATCCCAAAACTAATTTGCAAATGCAAATGACTCTGGAACCTCTCTGCTCAGTTTTAATTTCCGAGGTTGGAAAGTGCCTGCAGACCAAGAAGCAACCTCCAGTAGGGAGAAATGAAGCCAGTATGCATTTGAAGGAAACTGCAGTTCCCCAAGTGACCACTAGACACTACGGATGGGCAAGATGTTAAGCATTTGCATCAGCAGTGTGTGGATTAACTGTGTAGTTATGGTTATGTCACAAGAACAAAAATTTCACAGCTTCCTGTCTGGATCTCAAAAGCTTAGCATTTACCGAGCTTGTCCTTTTGAAGATTAAGAGGACAATAAATCGATTAGTTTTGATTCTAAAAAATAAAATAAACCTCTCTTTGTTACATTTATGTACACTAACCCTGTGCCTCTATGCCAAGTATCTGTTCTCAGTTGTTGTTTTAGTTCATTTCCTCCATAACTGTAAACTCATACCAATATTTTTTTACTACAAGCCTACTGCTGTCCACAGTTTCACTCTGGATGAGCAAGTGACCCTTAGCAACAAGAAACCAAAGACTAGAGGCAAATCAGGCACTTCAGATTCTGACTTCCTAAGATAGTGCTTGAGTGTTTGCATTTCAAATTTCTGAGTGTGTGTGTGTGTGTGAGTGTGTGTGTGTGTGTGTGTGTGTGTGTGTGTGTGTGTGTGTGTGTGTGTGAGAGAGAGAGAGAGAGAGAGAGAGAGAGAGACTGACAAAAAAAGGATAAGAGCATAAGAGATTTTAGGCACTCATGTTTTTTCTCTCCAGACATGACTCACATTCTATCAGCTCCCTTCATTTCTTATCATAGGACACACAGGGCATAAATTATAAGCCTTGCTCCTGGTATAGTAGCTTTGGTGTGGAGTCAGTGCACAAAATCACTGAGTGTTTGAAATAAACAGAGGGACGTTTATTTTTTATTACTGCAGATTGAAAGAGCATGTGAGGGCATCAACTGCCTGAAGACACAATGAATGAAATACTTACCTGTTCATATTCGTCTTGAGCTGCACATTTAACTCAAATTATTAAGGTATTAACACTTAGAGGGTGTATAAATATAAAAGTTTCAAATGTGTGTGAGCTGAACTCTGAATCCTATAGTTGATGCTGTTTACTGTGCAGAAATTCAGTGGCAAATTTGTCCATGCAGGTAATTTTATTTCTTTTATGATGTTACACTGATGAAAATGATGGGCAACCTCATTTCCTGTGCAACATATTTATTCAACTCAATGCTCGATCTGTACACTGCTTCATCATGTGCTGACAAGACTTCTTCTGACGGGACGTCGGCTACTGATGCACGAGGCACCGAGCGCCCTCTGTTGGCATACCTGGATTATACTATATTATAATCAAAATAGACATCAATGGTAGTTCTTATAGATATCACCTTTAGCAAGAAAAATAAAATGGGGGCAGCTATTTTCATGCATTCATCTATATCATAGTGCCACAGTCCTTAAAAAGCTGTCGCAGGTATCCTCTTTGCTGTTTGATCAAATATTAACACGTGACGTCATCATTTATTGGTTGTTTTCACATGAGCAACATTTTTCACACCTGTTACTTTAAATTTAGCGAGGGATACCAGCTTGACCTTTACACCATGTCATTCTCACTTCATTCACAAACACACAACATACACTGCTGGTTGAGGCTTTTATCTCCAAGATGCTAATCAAGATCTAATTTGATTGGCCTTCAGGAGCAAAAGAGCTAAATATTTTGCCCAAGGAAACTTTAATGTGCTTACCAGTGCCTGACTTTCTGGTTATTGCAGGACCTGTTCTGCAGCCTAGCCAAGATTTGTGGTTCCTTCTGAATTTCGATAAAACCTTTTTTTTCCATTCAAACTTTATTTTAACAAATATCCACAATATAATAACAATAAAAATATTTTTAATTCTTAATTTCTTTATATGGACGTATTTTTGAATACTGCAGGGACAAGGGGAAGATGAGCATGAATAATAAAGCTTTAAGGGGGACAAAAAAGGCAATCATGATTGGACGAGACAAATGAGTCACAAAAATCACATTGCAATTCAGATGGAAAGCAGCCTGCTTTCCTGTCCTTATTGCAACGCATCAAAAACCCCTATCAGCCAGTGTGTGTGTGGTCATTATCAAAGAGAACAAACCTCACTGAGGCAATCCAAGCATTTATTAGATACTACTTAAAGACACACCATGCTGAGTTCCTTCAATATTTACACACAAACAAAAAATTTGAGTTTAATCCATCAGTAGGTTGGATCTTCGGTTTGTT
This sequence comes from Labroides dimidiatus, assembly GCA_030710495.1. Classification (NCBI taxonomy): domain Eukaryota; kingdom Metazoa; phylum Chordata; class Actinopteri; order Labriformes; family Labridae; genus Labroides; species Labroides dimidiatus. The sequence goes on from CM061154.1 coordinate 14,683,547, forward strand.
GTACAATATTGTGAAACACTAACACTAACCAGTGGATGACACTGAACTAACATAAAAGACTGTTTTTCATGGCTTGTTTAGCTGAGGAGTCTACGCTGACAATAGCTTAAATGAGGTTAGACATTGAGAAGGGCTCATTTCACATTGTTTGTATTTTTATGATTTAGAAGTAACCAAAAGCCCAGGAGTAGTACACACACAGTGGACAGTTAAATGCCACCAAAGACCATGAAATAATGATTTTCAAAACTAAATGTTTCACTTAGACAGCTAAATTAAAAACACAAGGCTCATGAAATCATAAGCAAAAGCAAAGATTATGAAATAAAAAATTTCAGAGACTAAATTTACATGAAATAAGTCTCAATTCATCAAAGAATGAGGGGACTTTAAAGAAGTGACTGATTTTGCTGACTTTATCATCTCAAACTTCCCTCATCAAAGTTCCCTCATCATAGCCTCTGTCCAAGATGCTACATTTTAGCTGCTGTCTCTGTCAGGCTCAACAAACCCTGTTGGGGGACAAGCTATGGGAAGACCTTTGTGTTTAAGGTCTGCCTCTTCAACGTGCCATCAATGTGTGAGACGTTATCATTTCAACAAGTGTCCTGAAGATCTCATGACAGAGTCATGGATTCTACAACATGTGAATATGTAGCAATTTGAAAATCGACACACTTTTGGTATAAACATCCAGCATTGTTACTTTACATCCATGTTTAAAATACAGGAAAGCATAATGCCCCCTTTTTAACGTCAGAAATTAAATTTTTCATAAACAAGTCTTGACTTTCTGATTAACAAGAATATCCAAGAATAAAAGATTGTCCACATCAATGTGTTGCTTGTTTTCTATACTGTGCTTTGTCTCCATATGTCCTACTGTCTCTCTGGGTTCAATCGGGCCATGAACACATCACAAAGATCTAAAGACCCACAGAGTAAAAGAGACATTTTCTTTCTTCTTACAGCACTGCTACTGTTGTAACACAGGCCAAGTGTCTGGTCCGGCCTCTGAACCCCCTGTGTTGTTGTTTGGCCCCACCAGGCCAGTAATGAACATAGAGGGAAGGAAAGAAAATGTCAGAGCACTGATGGGGAATTGTGATGTAATCAGAGAGAAAGGTCAGGAGGAGGAGTGGAGGGAGGGAGGGAATCCAGTATAATTAAATAAGTATTGTGAGACTGGGAAGTGGAGATGGGCTGTCGACTGAAATAAAACTGTTGTGAAAAGATTCCCTAGTTTGAGCTCATGTGGGTTTATTTGGCTGGCATTGCAGCCTGTTCACATTTCAGCACATGAATGCTCACATTTACATCATGCTTTACAATTATTACCTTTGACATGGGCTAATTTTGTTTCCTTTAAACAGTTCATTAGTTTCATTTTGTGCATCTGATAGCAGGTGTCATGAATCTTAGATACATTCAAGACAAAAATTCAAGCAAATTTATTGAGCAAATAAAATGTATAATTAAATTAGTTTGCCGATATCAAGAAACAGGCAAGAATTTATATTGGATTAAAGGGATACTTTGATATTTTTGAAGAACTTTTGTCTTTTCTCGAAAGTTAAATCTAAGGTTGTTTCACCCTCCCAAGCCACAAGTTTTCATGTTTTGTTCATTTTATGGAAAATAAAACTTCCAAGCTGAGCTTACAACGCTCCAAATACACAAATCTACCCAGAATTTTCCCAGACATAGCCTCAAGAGTTGCTGCAGCCAATGTGAGCTGGAAACTGGTTGTCTCTTCCCAGCCTTTTCAGGCAGTAGTTAAAGCAAGTAAAAACCAGACCATTGTACAGTAACTGTTTGTATAGCCATCAGGGGGCAGCTTCACCATCTGATAGCAGAAACCAGTAACATAAGCTGGTGAGAAAATTACATAAAAGGAGTGAGTGTTGAAAAGGGCCAGTTTCACATTATTTTTCAGTTTTGGGTAACCTTAACTTTTTGTTATCTCTGGCAGTTCACCTCTTACCTTTATACCATTTCAAGCTTTTCATTGGACTTGAACTACTTGAATTTAAATAAAAAAGGAAAAATTGGGGTGTTCTAAAACATTAGACCAGTTGTGTACATAAAAAGTAAGACTGTAGTTAACCCTTTAAACCAATGGCAGAAACCCTGTGGTCTTTTGAAGAATTAATGTTTTGATGAAAGCTCCTTGACATTTCCCTTAAAGCAGTGCATCTGGAATGTATTCACAGCGCTTCACTTTTTCCGTTTTTGATATTACAGCCTCACAGCAGTTCTTTGTGGAGAGAGGAGAACCTTCCAGAAGGAGAATCATCTCTGCAGCAATCCACCAATCAGGACTCTAAGACAATGAAAAAGAAAATTCTTTGGTCTAATGAGACAAAGATTGAACTCATTGGCAATGAACACCAAGTGTCATGTTTGGAGGATCGTACAGTGAAGCATGGTGGTGGCAGCATCATGCTGTGGGAATGTTTTTCAGTAGCAGGAAATGAGAGACTAATCAGGATTGAGGAAAAGATGAATGCAGCGATGTACAGAGACATCCTGGATGAAAACCTGCTCCAGGGCACAGGACAAAAACCCTTAGCACACAGCCAGTGGCTAGTACAACTCTTTTTTTCCATGTGCTGGTTTTTGCCTTGGATGAGTGATGTTTCCATAAAAAAATAATAATCCTTCTGTCTTTAGCAGTCTTTAAATTTTCAATCTGTTTATCAATCTGTTAAATTTATGTCTTAGCACAAACAAGACCTCTGCCTTTAAAAATCGTGTGTACTGACATCACTGTTGTAGATCCAGAGCACTAGTTTGGCCTCCCTTAAAGCCTTATGAAGCCTCTCATTACCTGTGTGAGGTGAAGAAGTCTCCACAGTTTGATAGGAGATTTGTCTTTGCCTGTAAACCCTAAATGATCTACATGGAGACATTATTATTCATGAGAAAAGTCTATTTGGATCAAGTGCTACCTCTATATTTCCCTGTCATTGTCACCCCCTGCAGCAGTTTCCAGGCCTTATTTATTCATGTGTTGGGTGAGCAGTGTTGCCTGGAGAAATGGCCAAGGACAATGTCTCATTAAATAGTCATGTGTAATGTCAAGGGGGACTACTGCAACTCGGCAAGGGCACTTAATGTTTTAAGACAACAGCCTAGAAATACAACCTGTTGATCCACAACAGAGAGAACACAACTTGTGCAAACCACAGAAATGTGAACATATTATTTGAGAGTTATCTGAGCCTGACGTATCCAGTGGTTCTTGTGAAGCAATGTGCTACTTTTTCAGATCTCAGGGGGTTTATTCACCACTTTTCAACTTTTCATCATGTTAGGACACATGTACATTTTTTATTGTTGCCACAAACTTTACAATATCTCACATGCATACTCCTCCAATATTGTCTCTCCAATAGGCAGATCTGTGTTTGGATGTGATGTGTTCACAGGTAAGTCTCACGGCAAATCAGGAAAAAACTGGGATTCATGTGCAGAGGAAAGTAAAGGACAGAGTATACAGGAAACAATCTGGCAGCAAGTGGTTAGAAGCACGGGAGCATATATACAGGCCAGATTAAGGGCAAAAGTGGCACAGGTGTTTATGAAAGGTGTGTATGGGAAAAAGTGTGGGAAACAAAACAATGGAGTGAAGAAACATTGACCAAAGAGAACTAACCCAAACACATGAGAAAATAAAATTACAAGTCCTGTGAGGTTCAAAACTTGAGGGATGTGTATTGTACAATCTACAAGCATAAGCTTAAGCACCAGAGAGAGATGTTTTGTAGCTTTGAAATGGGTCTGCATGAGGTCCAGGGTTTGTTGCTACAACCGAATTTTGTAAAACGTTCTGTTGACCAAGAATATAGCGAATCTTGAAGTCAGAACTATTTGGCTTATGATGATTATTGCAAATGAAACTGGTGATTTAACTTATGGACTTTTGTATGAGAAGGGGTTCCGTTAAGGTACATCTGAAAAATAGGGTGGTCTTACATTTAAGGTTTGGTCAGTAAATCTCAGTGTTTGTTGCAATAGACTATGCCACAGTCATAGAGACAAGCCAAGCTGTCATTCACTGCTACGTGGCCAAGGGAATAAAAGATTGAGTGACACACGAACAAAGTTTGGAAACAGTAGGACAATTTAATTAATAACTGAGGCAAATGTGCTTTCATGAGAAAACAATTATCAATGCAGCACAGACATTAAAGCTGTCAGGCAACCAATAAATAGAGTTTCACTGAGAGTTAAGTGTGTAGGAAGCATGCCCAAAAGGCTGTCTTAAAATCTATGACAGATTTTCTGATTATGGATTCAAGGTATGTCTAAAAGTATTTTCTGAATTTTCTAAAGTCCTAAGTTTTAAGAATTTGTTTCAGAAGAAGAAGGGGTGTTTGGGCCAATATGGTATATATTTGTGGAACAGTTTAAACCTTGCACTCAATCTGAACAAGATCTGGCACAAAAAATGAAATTATCCATATCAGAGAAGAAAGGCTGTGATGGCTGGTTATATTTTTCTTTCCTGTTGACATCTTGAATGTTGGGTTTCTGAGACAACTATAATCTCTTTAAAGTTCTGGTTTGTTGTCCATTTGTTTTGTATTTTATTTGCCTTTATTTATTTCATCATAAAAAATAGATATTTGTGAATTCTTTGTTATGATAGGAAATGAGTGATGAACAGATTAGAAGCACTTGAATAAGGAGTATCAGATTAAGTTTACAGCCAAAACAGCAATCAAAGCATAGACCAAAACTGATGGATAAGCATGTGGAAAAAAAGAGGTTCACTCATTAAAGAACAATTCTTTTTTCAAATAATTAAAAAGACTGAAAAACAGCTAATGAAATTCTAAAGTCCCTCCAAGAAAAAGAAGTAATGAAAAACTCATTTGATAGCCTGTCCAGTGACAGATTTATGATATTAATCAGCATGGTACTTTATTTTGTCTGACCTTTCGAACTGTGTGAATTAGAACAAAATCATATCAACACTATCAACTTCAGAAGTGTATTATTATTTTTCTGACAGAAGGGTTAGGTATATTCAATGGTGGGCCATCAGGGCCTGCAAGGCCTTCTTTGTTGGCTTACAAATAATTGAATAACAGATATCTGTTAATTTGATCTACTATGTAACTTATCTAATTTCAAATGCTCTGTTTGTGGTTGTGCTGCTTCCAAGTTTATTTTAATAGAAAAGCATTTACCCAATCACATTTCAGCCATAATTTGTTGCTAAGGTTAAAGAAATCTGGAGGCCTTCAGAAGTGTCGATCAAACTGTTGCTTTAACCAATCAGATGTTGAGTCGATGACACTAGGGCCATCTAGCAGGCGTGTGGTAACATCTACATATTCACACCCGTTTATTGGACAGTCAGAGACTGTGTTAGCCAGGGCAAGCAAACTGATCTGTTGTGAGTTTACTGCGGGGACGTCAACTCTAGCCCACTGTGTTTCATCTGGCAAGCCATATGAATGACAGACAGCTGGAGTCACAGACTGAGGAGTTCCCTCAATCCTCCCCTGGTCTATAGAGTGTGATAACCAAGGGGCAACATCCGGTAGAGGAAAATGAAGCCTATGCGGAAGTGCCAAAAGTTTTTTTTCATTGAGAATCAGCTCGAGGCTGGCTGCAGAGAGTCCAGAAGTCACATCAAGCCAAAAAAAATGACTTTTATGGCATTAAAAAGCATATTTACAGCCTGGTTCAAAAAATGGCTTGGATCTTAAATGCTAATTCGGCTACTACGTCCATATTTTATACAGTCTACGGTGATAACTGCCATTTCTTTGCTCACTGAGCAGCCAATGAGCAACATCCAGTTGAGAAAAATGAAGCCTATGGGAAAGTGCTAAAAGCTGCTGTTCATCAAGATTCTGCTAGAGGCTGGCAGCCGAAAGACAGGAAGTAATGTACACGCCAAGGCAAAAAAAAACCCAAAAAACTTTTACGGCGTAAAAAGGCTTCATTTCACTGTGTCAGAAACAGACAGGTGATGTTATAGAGACAACGTCCGTATTTTGTACAGTCTATGTATGGACACTATGTGTGTGACACTAGGTGAGCAGCTAACTGTGTGGACTTTGCCTAACTTGCTGTGAACGACCTCTGTGACCAATGAGGTTAGAGAAGCTGCATGACACTTTCACCACCACCCTTCTATCAGTGAATGGACGTGAGGAGCTAATGGAGAAATTATATGACCTGATAAAGAATTTATTTTATTGTGGAAAAAATGTGCAGTTAAAGATCGTTGTAAGTAATACACAGAAGAAGAACATTTCTTCTTACATTAGAAATCGTCTTCTCATTATGGCAAAATTCCATGTTAATAAATGTAAATTCTATGGGAAAAACATTCTTAATTGTTTGTTTATTTTTGTTTTGTTTTGTTTGCAGAGAATTCAACTAACACAGTCAATCAGTTAAGTACTCTGAAAAAAAAACAACAAAAACAGAAGCAATTAAAACTATAAACAAAATTTTTATTGTTTTTAATATACCCCCTAGCATTTGTTTAAATGTTGAAAAAAAATGTTGAACTTTGTTTTACTATGTGAATGTACATTATTGTTTTATACTTTGTAAATAAGAAAAGGAGAGAATCTGTATATCTTCATTTTCACTAAAGTCAAGAGCTCATTAAATGTTAAAGCTATGCAGAGAGCGCCCCCTGCTGGATCGATTTGCAAACAACTTAAGATGGCCTCGTGCTGAGTGACTGTATATTTAGAATTTAAATGGCTCATTACTCCTCTAATGTGAGCGTTTTCCCTAAGGTTCTCATGATTGTTCAAGTTGGAATATGCATTGACATTTCTAATATACTTTACATGCTGTGTAATCAACAAAAACTTAATTTTTCTTCTTCTCTATAAATGTATGCTATATAAAACGCAACCAGAAGTATTATTGTATTATGTTGTAGTGTAGGCTATTATATATTGTATATCGTATCATAACATGATTTTTTGATGCTTTACTGTTTTAAAAAGATGTTTTTTATTGAGATATTTATTGGTGCAAGTATGAAATGCAATTAGGAGCATCTTTGTATATGGTTAAATAATACTGTATAATAGGAGTATTAATCATCTGTTATCATTTTCCTTACCCTTTTAAAGAATAGATTTTAACCATAATTTCACTTTGACTTCATGATAGCTTTACTGATTTTTGTAGCATGTAACTTTTAAATGATGTTATCAGACCCACAACACGCAACGGAGCAGAGCCAGACCAGAGACGCATGGTGTATTTGAGCCGTCAGCTGTTATTGGTATTCTTTTCATATTGCAGCTGTAGCTGCAGTAGAAGGAGACTTGTGCACCCTGGGTTTGTTACTTCAGTACTTTACTTCAGTAAAGGCATTTACTCTGGCTACTGCATTTTTACATAATTAGATGATTTCTATAGCCATAAAGTGGTTATTGAGAGGTGGGTTAATTCAAACAGAGCACTATTGAAGGCCTAGGTGTGAAATGCCACTGTGTATATTATAGATAAAATATATTATGTACTTGACTTTATACTGACTAACTGCAAAAAAGCAGCTGTTAGCAGTCGGATCGGTTGTGTCAGATGTCTCAGGCTGAGGTGTTTTCCCTGCTGATTGACTTGATTTTCCCTGAGCACCTTGTCCAAAACAATTTAGAGCCCCGTGGTCACTCGCTCTGTTCTTGAATACCAAGTGTGGAGTCTGCTGCACAAACCTTGTTACAAAGAAGTGTCAGAAAAAATGAGCATGTGTCATTGAAGATTTGTATGACTTTGAAACTACCACTGAGGAAATATGAATTGATAACAAAGAGACAACATCTGACGGACCAAATCATTGTATATTCCACCGAATCTGTGCCATTTGCTTGTTGTAACTCTCTAAAAATAAAGTTAAATTTATGTCTTTTTTCAGATTTAAATCTGATAATACAGATGTTGAACTACTCAAAATATGTTTTCGCCCATTTCAGGCAACTTTATTTAATCTTTTACAAGGTTCCTAAAATGAAGAACATAGTCACATTGTGAAACTTATCTTGAATGTCAACAATATAAGTAATCAAACCCTAAAATCTAAAAATCCTAAAATCAGCATTACCATTAACTAATATTCACACTAATAAATCAGTTGATTAGAGGACTACAAGACTACTCGCTCCTGTTACTCAGTCCTGTTACTCATAATTTGAGAAACAGTACTGAAAGTAACAGGAGTGAGGTTTTAACATAGAATTTTTAAATACATGAAATATAGCCACATGACATTTATGCCAATAGCATGGTGGCATTAAGCACATTACAGTGATTCAACAAAAAAGTATTTTAAAAATAAACAAATAACATCAAAAAATTGAACCTTCTTAGTCATAGTTGACATCAAATAAATAGAAAAATAAAAGAGTGAACATACTTTTGGCCTTTGCATGGTCTGCAGAGGATTGAAATGATGCTACTTCTTGTGGAACAAGTGACTTGTGGAATACTCCAAATTTTTCAAAGGGGGAAATGTGTTAGGGTAACAGGACTCCAGATGGTTCCAGAAAAGGTTCCAGATGACATCTCAACAGAGCAACAAATTCTTCTCAATAACCCTCTAACAGTGTTCAGTCCGACCACACATTTGACCTTCTTCTCACATCGAGAGCACACCTCTTCTTCTTTTGCTTCAAACCACATCAACTCTCACAATAGATGGCTCAAGTTTTAAAACACAACCAGTGTATGCTATTTTATTTACTGAAAGTGAACATGTATTGTTCATTTGGAGAGTGAATCCCAGGCCCGTCTGAGCACTCCAACCCTGCTGAAATTTTTAGTTTGAGTCCTGTATGCAGATGGATTTCAGCAATGTGAGCATCAGTTCAGCTCCCAGTACTTTCTGAGACTTCAGGTCCTCATTTTCAATTGCCTGATGTGATAGGAGATGCTGTGAATGTTCTCAATGTGCAGAGCTTCAACAAGATCACCTGCATAGAGCTCCTGCCTCCCGAGGATCTGACACGGGAGAGACTGAGAAGAATTTTTCAGACTGCAGGATTGTTCTGTTCAGGACAGTATGTTCTCAGGAATATTTTTTTCTTTTGTATAGCAGGCACCAAAAAAAATCATTTCCCCTTGACCTATAAAACCATAAGTACCTGACCATAAAAGAGAAACGAGATATATAAAAGCCTTTCTGGTTATAACCTTATTTTATGTTAACTTTAGAACAAACTGCACAGGTGAGTATTTAATGAGCAACTGCAAATAACTTATACAGCTAGCATCTGAAAAGTTTACTTTAAGGCGTCTTAACAGTGTTAAAGGGACTGTGAGGACTATCTGTTTGAAATGGATTGCAGCGACACCTTTTGGCTGGAATTGTGCGCACACATGATGACATGACTCTGAACAAGGCATGTGTTTGATTTAGAAATGAATGGGGATCAGATCGACTTTTTACCATTACTTTTCTTTGTTCATGACAACTTTTTACTAGATATACAGTATGTGTATTAGGTATGGTATTTATCAAGTTACACAGTTCTGTTGTTTGAAGTGTGACAACAAGAAAACTTTGTCACTTTGTACATTAATTTAGTAGCCAGTTAGTTTTTTGCCGCTCACAGCCCAGTGATCTGAGATGTATCCATAGGCTAACTTTAGCGAATCCTTATGTCCTGCTCAACTGCCAAGAAGAATTAATATAACCTCACTCTTCATTTTATCAACAGACTCTCAAGTTTGATCAGATCACTGCAGTATAACTGCTGCATGTGAGTTGGTTGAACATTATCACGGTTTTGCCCATGTTTCAGTCTTTAGCCTGTGCTCTATCACTTTCCCGTTTATCTTTCTTCTGCTCTGAAGTCCTTCTTGTGTCAGACAGTTCAGCTCCAGTGTCCACCGTCACTGCAGAATTAATCCCAGAACTTGTTTTCAGCAAAGAAACACACAGATCTCTCTTCTCACTACTAAACTTCATCTGCCAGTGTGGTGTTGTCATAGAGACATCAAAGTATTGTAAATCAATCTGGTCTAGATCAAGAAGTGAGACTTTTTTAAGACCACTAAGAAAATCTTCAAAGTCCCTTTAATGCTGTATCTTTCTCCTTTCATGCAACACAGCCGTGTGTTATTGTTTAAAATCCTCAGGATTTTGATTATTTGGTGTAAAAACTCCTGCTTCGTCCCACTGTCCAAAAGAAATGCTTTCAGGTTGGTTGGTCAATCTAAATTGTGACCTCTGTATTATCCATGGGAGATGTTTTTAAGCTAGTCCCCTTTGTTAACAAACTGTCTGGAATGCTGCTATTGGGTACGAGTAAGCTGCAGTACCATGGCAACTATAGGGCTATGTGTTCCACATAACTGAGCTAATTTTAAAGATGGCTGGCAATAACATAAAAAGTGTCTGCATGAACGTTTGCTACAGCAGAGAAAATTCTCTGTGTGTAGCCAACAGAAAGTCCCTTTTTGATACCATTTCATGGATGCAAACACATGTTCTTTCACCTGCAGTGCAACCATTTCTGACAATGGTAAATAACACAAGGACCTTTCAAGACTCAGTGGTGTCCCTTTGACATACAGAACATACTAAATCATATTTAGGTAGAATGGTAGAATCCTCAGTGCAACAGACTAATGTTACATTATGTAACCAGTAATTACAGTGCAGGCCTGAGGTCAGACTGTGGAATGTATTGAGACTGACAGCAGTGGAGGTCCTCAGGTTTTAAATCCAGTCTCCTTCTGGTTTTAGTAGTTCAAAGTTTGAGCCATCATTGACCTCTGACCACCTCATCCCCAATGCAATGAAATACAAAGGATAATCTTTTATCAAATGTGCAAGGAACGATGAGCCACATTAAGATATCTGACAGTGGTCTGATTCCTGGCTGTATGTTCTGACAGCAGACATCCTGGATCACAGTGGAGTTAGTTTGTAGTACTCACCAGGGTCTTTCCTCACCCTGAACAGATGGAAGTGAAATGAACAGCCATCACGCTCCCACACAGATATCTGCACTGCCTTACATATTTACTGTGTTCAAGGCCAATGTCAGTGAGCACTCTGGCTCAAACCAACAAATCTAGTGAATTGTTCTCAGAGCCAGAGGTGATATCAGAGGACAGTCAAACAATCATCAGTCACAATGGATAAAACATTCAAGAGCAAAGGATCAGTCACAAAGACGCCATGTCACTGTCACTCACTTGTGTCACAACTGAATCCTGACAGCAACTTTGGGTCCCTTGTTGTGACAAGACGTTTGAGTGAACCACATCAATAGGACATGTTGCTCATACACAGAAACTTAATGTCATGACATGTTAAGTCAAATTTCCGGACAAGGAAATTCTTCAGCTTAAAATCTGCCTGGAAAACACTGATTTTGAATTCAATCACCAACATTACCAACAAGTCAGTGGGGCAACCATGGGCCTTACTATGCAAACCTGTACATGACCAAGTGGGAGGGAGAAACACTAACCAGGTGCTCTCCATAACCCATGTTATATTATCTGGATGACTTTAATGGAGCATCGCCACACACCCTACTATAATTTTAAGAGTTCATCGATATCCTCAATAACCATCATCCATCCATAAAAGTGAAACATACATCATATCCTAAACTTACTTGATCACAATTGGTACAATTTTATTCAGACCTCATAACTGTACACATTAGCAGATGCTAACCAAAGTCCCTTTCAAACTAACAGACACACATGCACTAGTACATCATGCCAGCTACCATCCCAAACACATTCAAAGAAATAGTCAAATCTCAGATCAATAGATTCCACTGCATCTCATCACTTCAATCAGACTTTCATAGACCTGTGCGAATCCTCCTTAGAAATGCCTAAGGATCAGATTTTATTTGACGAGACTTCTTAGATACATTAAAAACTCCACTTTAGCCTCTTTTTCTTCCATTTGCTCTCAGAAGGCAGAGCTCCAATCCTAACCTCTAGCCCCCAGGGTGCAACAGATCACATCCCCAGAATCCTCATCAGCTTCAATATCCTCTACATCCAGCACCACTCTCTCCAACCAGAACTAGCCCAATTCTAATACTGTGGCTCCATCTGGTGGAAAAACCTGCATCATCCCTCTAGAAATTCCCAACGGAGAACTATGGAAAATCATCCCCTTTGTGTTCACATTGTCCCATAGAACAACAGGACTTCATTGCAAAATCAAGGACAACTTCTCCAACTTACTGGCACTACACCCGCCATTCTGCAACCACCAAATCATTTCTGCCTTTAGGAGAAATCCCAGTCTGCAACAGCTGCTAGTTAAATCCAAATCTAGTGATAACAGACCAGCTCCCACTCCCCTCCAGTCACTACCAGAAAAGCAAATAAATTATCCACCCCCACAGCCAAAAAGCCCACCCAACACTGAGACCTTTCTCACTTCTCCACAACAATATTGTCTGAATCATCAAATCAAATCAAATTTTATTTGTAAAGCACTTTCATACATTTAAAACGTAGCACAAAGTGCTTTACATGTTTGCAACCAGACCCCACCTACCTCACCCCAGCACATACACACACATACACACACACACACACACACACACACACACACACACACACACACACACACACACACACACACACACACACACACACACACACACACACACACACACATACACATACACACACATACACACACATACACCTAAAAAAATAGACTCATGTAAACTCATATGCATACTCACAGACAACAAAGCACTGCTGCAGCACCCCCACCTGACCAAAGCCGATGATCACCACAAGACAGAGACATCCCAGCCAGAGCCAATCGCAGCCACCAGCACAGAGCAGCCCTCAATAAGGAGGTAGGAAATAAAGGCATAAAACTACTGGAGCTAAACAATGAAAACATTAAACTACAAACATAAAAATACAAAGGCTAAGGCTAAATAAAAAAAGAAGCAGGCTAAAATATAAATTGAATAAAGTTAAAATAAGTTAAATCAAAGTGAATCAAATCAAATAAATGAAAGTAAAATAAAATAAATAAACACATTAGTAAAACATTAGTTAAAAGCCAACTAAAATAAGTGGGTCTTGAGCCTGCTTTTAAAAATATGAACAGTCTCTGAGGCCCTCAGGTCCTCTGGCAGGCAATTCCACAGATAGGGGCCATAGTGCTCAAAAGATGCCTCCCCGAAAGTACGTGTTCTTGCTTTGGGAATTATCAAAAGGCCAGTGCCAGAGGACCTCAGGGTCTGCAAGGGTTCAATGCAATTCTGATAGATAAGAAGGCCCAAGACCCCTAAGACATTTAAAAACAATTAAAAGGACCTTAAAAATAAATCCTAAAACACACAGGGAGCCAATACAGTGATTTTAAAACCAGCGTAAAATGCACCCGCTTTCTGGAGTTCTGTAGAAGTTGTAAACTTGAGATGATTCTTTTGGGAACGCCAGAAAGCAGAGCATTACAATAGTCAATGTGACTGGAAATAAAAGCATGTATAAGTGTCTCTGTGTTACCATAGGAGAGAAAGAGGCAGACTCTGGTTTTGTTCTTTACATCACCTGAACTACTCGCAATAAACACTACATACTTTCAGTGAAACAACTCACCTGGCTCATACAGCATTTCTACAGCATCCAGCAGGGCGGACTTCAAATTTATCTGGTACAACACTTTCAATTACATCCTTTCAACACACTCATCATATCTGGTATGGAGAGTAAAGATCAGTGGATAAACGGGCAGAGGAAAAGAGCAGAAAGAGGATAGACTAAAAAGCTTGGAACCACAACCCCTGGAGTCCTCAACAGCAACCCTAACAAACCCAACCAAATGCTGTCCCAAAAAGCTCCTTCACACTTAACCACCCCCCTATAACCTGATTGGAACCTGGGGACTAAAAATGGGCACTGATTTTTTGAGCCCTTAATGCACCCTTTCCATAAGTGGGCATATTTGTAGACTTAGAGTTAGGAAATTACCCACAGTTCACTGTAATGTGACGTTAAACCATGGAAAGACAGGGTTCCCAGGGGGAAGCCCACAAACATTCATTTACATTAGAGTAAATGAACATGTAAAATGGAAATTGAAAAAGAAGGAACAAACAAGAACCACAGAACATAAAAAGAGATAATGTTGATGCTTTCGAAATACACGTCTACCTGCCTTTAAGAATAAATATATAAAACAGCCTTAATCTGCCCAAATCTTTATACCTTTCCACATACTGTATTTGCAGTTTAATTAATATATTCAGATTTTTTTATATATTCATATTTGTGAGTGTACCAGTAAAGTACCAATTATTACAAATTAATTAATAATATATACTTCTGCTTGGGTGAGCTACATGATGACATGCAGGTTAAGTGAGAAGTGGCAAAGTGCTGTCCCAAAACAAGTTATACCTTTTTTAGCCCTTGCAGACTCATGCATTCAACCAATTTCCAGGTTATCTAGATTAAGTCCATTAGGGCTCAGGGTTAAGGGGGACATTGAGATTCAAATTTTAAACAGGCCACAAAGAAATATGTTGTTCTCTGCTTTTACCACTAGAGGGTACTATTGCTTGACTGCTTTCGAGGGGTGGCTAGGACATGGAATCCGAACGGACCATGTTCTGCGGTGCAAGTGCCAAGGTGGCTGTCCGGAGTTTTGGGCGCAAGGCTTGTTGTGGTGGTAATCCCCAAACCTGCTGGTGGACACCAGAGGTGAAGGGTGCCGTCAAGGTGAAGAAGGAGTCCTACAGGGCATGGTTGGATTGTGGGACTCCGGAAGCAGCTGACAGGTACTGACAGGTCAAGTGTTGTGCAGCTCTGGCAGTCACTGAAGCAAAAACTTTGGCGTGGGAGCAGTTCGGAGAGGCCAAGCAACTTGACTTGAAGAAAATATGGCAAATTGTCTGGTGACTCAGAGGGCGAATGCCACCCTTTGTCCGCAGTGTTTACAGTGGGAAAGGGGGGCTGCTGACCTCAACTGATAGTATAGTCTGGCGGTGGAAGGAATACTTCGAGGATGTCCTCAATTCCAACAATATGCATTCCGTGGAGGAAGCAAAGCCAGAGTACTTGAAGCCGGGCCCGCCCATCACCATGGCTGAAGTCGCTGCGGCAGTCAAACAACTCCACAGTGGCAAGGCGCCGGGTTGGATGAGAACTGTCCTGAGTTTTTCAAGGCTCTGGATGTTGTAAGACTGTCTTAGCTGACACGTCTCTAGACGTAGCATGGACATCAGGGACAGTGTCTCTGGATTGGCAGAGTTGGAGGGTGTGCTCCAACTACAGGGGGATCACACTCCTCAGCCTCCCTAGTAAGGTCTACTCCAAGATGCTGGAGGGGAGAGTTTGGCAGTTGGTTGAACATCAGACTGAGGAGGAACAAACCATGCAGGTTTTGGAGTGAGAGATTGAGAGACCGCTCTGGGCGGGGTTGGCAGTGATGCAGATGCTTTACTGGTCCATTGTGATGAAGAGAGAGCTAAGCCAGAAGGCAAAACTCTCAATTCACCGGTCAATAAAGGTTCCATTCCTCACCTATTGTCACGAGCTGTGGGCAGTGACCGGAAGGGCAAGATCGCAAATACAAGAGGTTGAAATGAGCTTTATCCGTAGGGTGTCTAAACTCACCCTTAAAAATAGGGTTCAGAGCTCGGACATCCAAGAGAGGCTCGGAGTGAAGCTGCTGCTCCTTCGCATCAAGGGAGCCAGACGTGGTGGTTCGATCATCAGGTGAGGACACCTTTTGGAACCTCCCTGAGAGGAGACCCAGGACACGATAGAGAGATTATATCCTTCGGCTCCTAATTAAAAGCTATATCTATACATTTTTTAATGGAATCTGAAGTAATTACAGCAGCTATGTTTTATCAAAATTTGTAAATCTTTTCTTATCAGGCCATGTATCTAACAGGATTACCTTCCATCAAAAAAAGTCAGCAACTCTCAGAAAGTGTGATTCAGCAGATTTAATGATGACTCATGTCTATTTGCTGAGCATGATGTCACAAGTTCAACAAATTGCAATCATTCAAATCACTCAACGTCACATTTCATAAAACTGTTTTGTTCTTTGTTTTTTGTACAGTGAAGGTTTATCAAATTCATAAATATCAGTTATAAATGTTTACTCTGAAAAATTTAAAAAAAAAAAAAAAAACATTTCTGCTCACATCAAAATGAAACACAAACCATCAACAGGCAAAGACTTCAAGGGGTGAAAAGGGCAGTACTCAACTTTTTATTCTTATAGTGTTTACCACAGACAAACAGGGAGGTGAAAAGGTGGTGTGTGTGTGTGTGTGTGTGTGTGTGTGTGTGTGTGTGTGTGTGTGTGTGTGTGTGTGTGTGTGCTTATGAGTGTTTGTGTGTGTGTGTGGGGGGGGGGGGGTGCTTGGAAGGACGGTCCCAGCAGGTAGATCACCAAAGCAATACTATAATGTCACAGTGTTTGATTTCCAATGCCTCTGTAAAGTTTGCTCTGACTAAAATGTACAAAACGTCATTTGATGGTTGCATCAACAAAAGTTGACTTCTATAAAGATTGAGACCCAGCAGTCAGTGATCAGACTTTTCACTCATTCATTCATTTATTGTGCTGCTACACTAAATGTTTCTATGTGCACTGTAGAAGCATCCTTAAAAACTTTGAAAAATCTGATCTCCAAAAAAATAATCTCCACAGCACAATTTAATCTAATTTCTAATCTGTTTGGGATTTTGGATGAACCAAGTCCTCAGTGTTTTATTTACAAACGTGGTAAATGTAAAAGGTAGGAATGTGATCTGATGACTGAGCTGCTGGATGTCAGTGAAAGTCTCACAATAACCAGAGGGAATGTAAACTTTAGTACTTTAGTCTGTCAGCAGTATTTCGCTGCTTGGTCACTGCCTGCTGGGATCTTCTTATTGTTTCTTACATTATTACAAACACCTGAAAACAACATCTTTGTGCTTCTGGCTCACATGCTTACACAACAGACCTGATCTGCTCCAACTGTCTGAACAGGTCAAACTGGTTTCACTCTGGTTTCTGTTTGGTCTCCCAAGAAGCAAATCTGGACCACTGAATATAACATCCGTCCACATTTCTTAGGTTTTTACTAGGTCTGAACCAGGATCAGGTCTAAAGGGTTCTACTCTCAGTGGTCCATATCTGGTTTCCCAATGGAGGCTGAAAAAGAAGAACCAGCTTCAGACTCACAGGATTAGATCAGGTCTGGACTACAAAGTGTCTGGAACTGGGAATCATTTCCAATTTGTGGCATCCACATCGTCTTGAAGGTTGGGTTATTCTGACACTGTCACTCGGAAGATGACACGACCCAGAAACTTGTCCCGTTCATCATTATTACGCAGATCTGAACCTTCGACTTTACACTCAACAGTCTGTTCAACATTAAAATCTTCTTTTGTCAACAACAGCTGCACAGCAACCACTGGCTGCACATAGTCCGGCTGTGAACACAGAGAGGTAGAGACATTTCAGACATGTCCAATCATTATGATTATCTACTCAACTTTAAACAAAAACCTTTCACACTTAGCATGCTGGATGAGATTTATTGATCCATGAAAACAAACACAAGACACTATTAATACCCACATGAGCTTTCTTTCCGTAGTAAGGGAAAAACATTTTATCCAGACGGCCTTCTGATGGGAAATACTGCATCTGTAAAGGAGTGTCTCTCTGCAAGAGGGGGGAGGAGGGAGAAAGAGAGGGAGAGGACTTTATTTAGATATGTAGCTGACTCTTAAAGGTGCCCTGTTTTTAACTGTAATTAACACTGATTTTCATCAAAAGGAGAAAATGAAATTGAAACCTGCAGAATAACTAAATTATCTTTCAGTCTCTGGAATATAAAAACTTAAACTGATTAAAACTGGCATACGCAGAGCAAGGAGGCTTTTCGGGAAAAGCTTTGTCAGTTTCTGTTTGCAGATAGTTCATCAAGAGGAAATGAGTATTTATAAGCTTTTGTTGGACGTTCACCAATATCCAGTCCATCACAGCATCTATGTGAGTCACATTTAAATTTTCCATTACTTGTTCATTTTAAGTCAATGGACCTTTTTCTATTCTAATGATCCTCATTACAAACAAGAGCCAACTGATTTACCCTGGAGCTAACAGCCCCACACAGTTAGAGTGAAATATGTACCATCTGCTCAGAGCTGGACCTAACTGCACCACAGATTTTCAAGAGTTGTTTTGCTCAGACTTTTCAGAGCTCATGACAACCTCTGAATGATCTCAAAAGAACATATCTGTACATAAAGTCTGTTATTATGACTTTGACATGACTGTTATTCTAATTATCAGTTCAGTCAGACTGTAGCTGTCTGAGAACGGCTGCAGGACTCTGAATACTATACTATCAGAGTTTATCAGAGTTTATCAGAGTCAGAGCTTCAAACGGAGCAGAGAGAGGGAAACACGGAGGAGGAACTGGTCTTGGTGCTGATAGGGGCTCTGATCCATTCTCAGTAACGTCCCCTCCATGACTAAATCTAAAATATTTGCAAAATAAACATTGTAATGATGGCTAAAACCACAATTGGATCAAGATCAAACCATCCTTCAACAGGAAAATACTCCACATTTTATCCTTTAAAACCCACGACAGTAGCAGAATAATTGTCGGCTGTTAAGTTTTTTTTTGTTTGTTTGTTTTTTTTAAACAGGTTTTTTTTTTAAATTATTTCTCTAGAAACTATGCACTTATTTTGTCTTCTTTTTTCATTTAGAATAGCTTGTGAAATTTTGCTTAAACCTCCCACAAAGGAAAAAATATTTTGGGGAAGTTTGTCACAAAACTTTGGTGAATCCTTCCATGTTTACGTCACCTGGCTCTCTGAAAACAGGATACTTTGTTTGGCTCTGATATCTGTTTATTTCCAAACATTTACAGAATCCTCTTTGGACAAAAGCTGTGTGCGTATTTGAGTGTGTGTGTGTGGGGGGGTGTACCTTGGCCGTGCAGTTGATGTAAGGGTCACCTCGTGGTTTCAGTCCAATGACCTGCCAAGAAATGGACATTTGTTCTCATGAATTATTTTTCAGTTATGTGTTTCACGCTTGTCTTTTTAACTTTCAAAAGCTTTTTAGGTGTGTCTTTTCAGTGAACACTGTATATTTGTTCGGATCCCATCTAAGCTCAGCTGTCACGTTTTAAAACACCTAATCTGATCACACCTGCATCAGTCCCTCTGAGAGCTGCAGGTGGAGTTGGTTCCATAATGACCTGTGTCAAAATCAGTCCGGTCTTCACTCATTGCTACACACTCCCATAGTTCAGCCATGACTCAGGTGGTAAACCTCTATGAAGATTGGGCCCAGTCTGATCTCTGGGGGTTAGGGTTAACCTCCCACTTTATGTGCTTTAATCCTTCTTTCTTTCATTCCTTCCCCATTACCTCCACTATCATCACTATCATTTCTTTCACCATCATACTCTGTACGGCATCCATCTGAAGGCTGAGGGCTAAAAATGAGTTAATCTGCTGTTGGCTAGTTGATGTTCATTCCCCTTTTAACCATTTCTGATTAATTCATTGTTCTGGTTATTGGTATATACACTCATTCACTTATGTATTTACTTGTGTATTCACTCATGTGTATACTCATATACTCACTCATTCATTTACTCATGTATATACTCATGTATTCTCTCATGTTGCCCCATGTTTGTCATGAACAGCTGGATTAACTTTGCTGCATGGCTCAGATTGGAAGCTTTGAGGAGACGTCATTGAATGAAGAGTTTAAAGCTGAACAGAACCAATACTTGAAAGCACATGAGGACCTGAATCAGGTTTTCACTGACCCGGTTCATCTTGATTATGATGCATGGTTTCCCCTCAGCGAATCCGAAGCTGGTGTCTGGCAGACCAGAGCACTGACGCAGCATGCTGCGTTTAAACTGACAAACTTTCTTGACAGGCTCGTCATCCTGCTCGGTGTATTCGCCCACCAGACACAGATCATTACGCTCCTGGATGCTGTCGTTATAACCTTCAGAGAAAAGCCACAATATATCCATGACTGACATGCTCCCTGCTTTTATTGTGAAGGTCTCCATATTACCAAAGTCCCTGTATGAACTACATGTTGGTATTAGGTATTATTCACAGGTCAGAAGTTTGTTCTAAGACTCACTTTTGAAACATTGCTCGCTCTGATCTGTTTCAGAGTTATTTCTTAACATTTATTAAATAAATAAACACTTTGAATGATGAGTAAAAAAAAACAGTTTTCTTCCCGAGTGTTTTAATAATCAGTCCATAAGATGTTTCTACAGGTTTTAACTCAAACGTCCCTCACATTTTACCAAGCAGGATGTGCTTTGGTACTCACGCTGCAGCAGCTCATGCAGTTGTCGGGTGTACTCATCGTAGTTTGTTGGGTCGCTGCGGTTGAAGGAAATTTCAGCAGCGTGAGGACGAATCACCAAACCTGTTCTCCAAAAAATCCATAAACAATAATAAAACTGAAAACAGAAGACAATCAACAACAAAAAGATTTAGTGATCATCATGGTAACATCCTCCCTATTTCTCTGACTTCATCAACTCATCATTAACTGGAGTGTGTGCCACACCTGAAAAGCAGGTGTCCTCAGTGTGCTCACATTTTGAAAGTGATCGTGCAAGTCATCAAGTCAAAAATTTATTTCATGAAAACTGTGGCTTCATACTGCTCCAGGTTAACAGGTGGAGCACCCAGACGCTTGCAGAGGACAGCTGGGGGGAATGAACTCACCTGGGTTAGCTACTCTGTCCTGACGACAAGGAACATCATCATCCAAAGTCTGTAACATGACCCACATGGTGAGACAAAACATTCCTGCCAGGAAGCCGTAGAAGACGAGGTAGAAAAGCAGGATGAGACCTGTGAGACGAAATATAAAATTACTTTATAAAACATGAGAGAGAACTCTAAACAGTTCTTCGATCCATCTTATCATGATGACCAGATTGATTTCACAAAGCCTCATTGTGTCAGTTAGCATTCTCAAAACAGAAGAACGGATCTGAACCATAGGTACCCTAATCTGAACCTAAGGTAACTTCAGCGTCAAGTCAGATTTTAAGTATTTCAAAGGGAGCAAAGACACTTAGTCGAGCTGTATGATTTTAAAACTTTATTGTGAAAAGTTTAAGCAGGTATGAAAAAATGCTGAATTTTTGTATATGGAGTTGTTGCTGGATCTAGGGTCTCAGTGCAACTGCTAGCGAGTACCGGTGCTTACAACCCCAGCAGCATCACCCAGACTCCACTTGCAGGCTCTGACAACTTTCATTCATCCTGCTTTATTGACATTAAGAGACCTATTGACTTAAACTGTCTCAAATATCAAGTCAGTAAGCATTCTCTCTCTTTGTTTAATATGGTTCTGGTTCTGCTTGAGGTTTCTGTCTCTTAAAGGAAGTTTTTTTCTTTCCACTGTATTCTGCTAAATGCTGCAAAGGTCTCTACTGCCTCTTCTTCTTGTTGCTATTTGTCTCTGTCCATCTCTCTCTAAACCAACACAGTCCCAGCAGATATTTTACATGTGTCTGTACGAATTGATGATGATGTTGATGTTAGAAGAATATTAGTATCATCAAATGTTTTTGGGAAACATTAAATCACCATCCAGAGAAAAGGAGGGGGCAGGGGGTATGTGAGATTTATAGAGCTCTATCCCATTGATGACCAGGCCAGAAGCCTCCAAATCATAAGGAGCATAAAGACGTTTGAATTTCTCCATTTCCAAGTGTAATGACGACTCAAACTCTTGCCTTGTAGCCTCATCCAAAATGAACGGATGAGGACACTCAGAAACCAGCCACCTCCTCCTCAGTGGATGTGTAAATTAATTGTATACTACAAGTATACAATCTCTAAGTCTATATAAAACCCTCAAAAATCCATGCGTATATAAAAGCTTTCTCTAAATATAAAACCCCTAAGCTAAAATAAAACATTTCTTTATATATAAACCTCTCAGTATATATAAAAAAAATTCTCAGTATTTGCTCTCTCTATATATGAAACCTCTCAATGTATATAAAAACTCAAGGCTGGAGACATTTAGAGATTTTAACTACAACGAGAATAAAATCAAATTATATTGGGGTTATTATTCATCAGTCACCATCGTAAACACGCACACGCACATAAACACACTCACACACGAGCTTGCGTTGAACCTACATTGTGAAGCATAAAATGTACACGCGCGCACACACCTCTGCTGGTCTCGTTTCTGATGGGTTCGGATCCCGTAGCTCTCGAGCTGAAGCACCTGCGGGGGCTTTTTTAGAGCCGAACCGAACTGGACCCGGACTGTGAAGCATCCCCCATCGACAGACAGACATACAGACAGAAAGACGGGTCCGGTTCTCGCTTACCCCAGCTGCTGGCGGTCCGGCCCATGAACTCCCCGGTCCTCGGGTTGTAGATGAAATCCTTCCAGGAGTCCTTCTTCTCCTCCTTCGGCTCATCCTTTTTTCCTTCTGTTTTTTCTTCGTTTCTTTCTCCCTTTTTCTCTTCTTTCGTCTCCTCATTTTTATCCTCCTTCACCTCCTCCTTCACCTCCTCCTTCGCCTCTTCCTTCACCTCTTCCTTCACCTCTTCCTTCACCTCTTCCTTCACCTCTTCTTTTATCTCCTCTGTCGGCTGCGGCGGGCTGGACGACATGCTGCCGGACTTAACTGATCCGGGCTAATCAACACTAAGCGGGCAAAACAGCCGGGCTGAGCCGATACGTCAGATAGCTGAGCGGAGATCTGTCTGTGGCTACACACACACACACACACACACACACACACACACACACACACACACACACACACACACACACACACACACACATGCCTACACACAAGGACCACTGCAGAACCAGGCGCATGCGCAGTGAAGCCCCCCGGGGTTGAGGGGTCTGCGTGATAATGGTGAGTTGCTGTGCTGTAAAATAGTATTAGAATCACTCCAAATAATGCCACCATGGACATCTAACAAAAGTATTCAAAAGGTTGTATTGAAAAGACCAATAGAATTTAGACCAATAATATTTTTTCTTTTCTCCTCAGAGTCAAACATTAGCTGTAAAAAAGATCTGCCTGACATCTCTATTTCTCCCTCTGATTTGCAAAAAAAAAGAAAAATGTGCAAAAAAAATGTAATGTTCATGAAGGTTTAAAACAAAATAGAAAATAAATCAATCTTATTTTCCCTGAAAAAAGGTGATTAATCAAAAATAATTTCACATCAAACTATAAGACGTTATATAATCACACCAGAGCAGACCTGTCACATGACCACAGTATAAACACTTGATTGGAGGAAAGCAGGACAACCTTGTGTTGATGTCTCACACACACACACACACACACACACACGCACACACACACACACACACACACACACACACACACACACACACACACACACACACACTCACACAAGGAGGAAGAGAGGCACGTGAGAGGAGTAACAGAGGAGTCAAGGACATGATATAAAATGATAGAAGTAGGAAAGAGATGCTTAGGTAAGAGGACAAGGAAATGACAGGAGGACAGAGAATTTGGGTCCTCTGAATAAACTCCAAAACGTTTTTTTGGTCCTCAGCTGATCCTGGTCCCAAAATCCGAACAGCATATATCAAGACTCCGTGGACAGAGGGTCTGGGAACAGAGAGTTTCAGGACAGAGAATCTGAGGACAGAGGATCTGAGAACAGAGAACCTGAGGACAGTCATAGAACAGAGAGTCTGAGGTTAGAGAATCGGAGGACAGAGAATCTGAGCACAGAGAGTCTGATGACAGCCAAAAGGACAGTCTAAGGATAGAAAATCTGAGGATGGAGAGTCTGAGGACAAAGAATCAGAGGACAGAGAATCTGAGGACAGAGTCAAAGGACAGAGAATTTGAGGACAAACAGTCTGAGGACAGAGTCAGAGGACAAGGAATCCGAGAACAGGGTCAAAGGACGGAGAGTCTGAGAGAATCTGTGCACAGATTCTCCCATCTTTCTCTTCTTGATTTCTTTCACCTTCCTCTCCCATCCTTCTCTTCCTTTCTTATCCCTCCACTCCTTCTTTTTTTTCAACCCTCCCTTCCTGCTTTCTCACTCTTTCTCCCTCCCTCCCTCCCTCTCTCTCACTTCTCCCTCCCTTTCTCTAGGCAGCAGGGGAGGAGTCAGTAGGGTTAGGATGCTGTCAGGTTGCCGTGGTTTCAGCTTCTTTTGTGGCTACTGTAGTTTGGGTTGTGTGTGAGTGTGTTTGTGTGTGTGTGTGTGATTGGCTGAAGGGTGTATGAGTGTGAGATATGTGAGAGATTTGTGTGTGTAAGCTTGGTCTCTTACAACTTTGAGGATATACAAAGGCAGGACAGAGGGAAGAAGGGAAGATCAAGAGGAAGGAAAGGAGGAAGAAGGTGTACTGGGGTGGCTGTGGATTAACGGCGTGGCAGCCTGGAATCAGAGCCAGTCATCGTTTCCTCTGAGCTGCAGAGAACGACAGGAAGCTTCACCACTCCATCTTTGTTTGTGCAGGCTGAAGAAGGGAGAAGAGGAGGGAATAGGGAGGAAAGTAAGCAAAGACAGAAGGAGAAAAAGAAGAAGAGAGGGAATAGGAGAGAGAGAGGGACGAGTAGGAAGAGACACTGGAAAAGAAAAAAGGAAGAAACAGAGAGGAGACATTTTAGGAGACACAAAGGAGAGGAGACAGAACAAAAACTGAAGGAAACAGAGGGGAACATAAAAGGAGACACTGAAGGAGACAGCAGAAGACACAAAAGGAGACAGGAGGGCAAGTAGAAGGAGACACTAGAGGAAGAAATGGAGGCAGTCTAATTCATTTACGGATCCTCAGGTAACTTTCGTCTCACTCCTTCATCATCATCAGTTCCACATACATATATACCATGTGTATCATGTGTTTCACATGTTCCCTGCGTTTGACATGTTATATCAGGTTACATGCTTGTATTATTTCACACAATGTGGGCAGTGGTTCACATATATAACAATGTGTTTCACATGTTCCGTTGGGAATATTTCATGCTTTCATTATTTTACATGATGTGTGCAGTGTTTTCACATATATATCATGTGTACGATGTGTATCACATGTTCCCTGTGTCATGTGACACCACGCTTTCAATATTTCATATACTGTGTGCATTGTTTCACGTATATACGACGTGTTTCATGTTCCTATTAAACATGATTCATGTGATTACATTCTTAAATTATTTCACATCGTGTGTGCAGCGTTCCACACATATACCAAGTGTTTCATGTTTCCTGTGTGTTACACATTTTATGTGATAACAGGATTTTTTTTCTCATCATGTGAACATTGTTAAAGAACACGTCAGCACAGGGTCCAGGTTTTTACAGGCTTTTTACAGTCTTCAGTTATGAGCTTCTGTATTTGGTGAGACAGTTTAGATCTTGCTCAGTGAATCCCTGAGCATTATAGCAAGAAGTTTGTAACACTTTTGTTAGAGAGCAGAAATAAAGATGTAAATTTGGAGACAACAATGCTGAAAACTATAATTGCACACATTAATCCCTTTCAGATGGGATTTGTGTTTTGCTGCCTGCCTCCATGTTATGTCTTTTATGTGCTTAAAATGTGGCCTCTATTATTATGACTATGATGTCTTTATGGCATGAACTGCTTTGATGTGCGTTGATTGTGTCTGTTCCAACTGTGTGTGACATGTAGTAAGTCTCTTTTCCTTTTGCTTGGGCCTGTTGTAATTATATATCTAATGTATTTTATTGTATTTGAAATCCTAATGATTGCTTTTTAGGTTGCCTTCTGACAACTGGCCGGGAACTACAGCTGGAAATTAGCTGTAAAGGCTAAATCTGCTTTATTTCTGTGCAGTAAATTAAAGGGAAATGTTCACAAAACAAATAGCAAATAAACTAAAATAAACCAAACATTACAATTTGTTGTTTTTTGTTTTATGTGATTTGAGTAAAATCCTGCCTCATCACACTCCTTCTCTTTTCATCTCCTCATTCGTGAACAGGAAGCATTACATCATGCTCCTCTGAGAGATGCTGCTGTTGCTAGGTTACCTCCAGCTGACTCCCTGTTCCATTTTTAGACTGATGCTCTGAGAGGTGGGGGAGGGGAACAGTTGAGTGAAAGAAAGAGAGAGACAGTGGAGAAGAGTGGAAGACAGAGGAGGGGGGTTATCCTTACCAGAGAGCGTGAGAGAGAGATGGAGACTGAGGGGAGCAGTGGAAGGCAGAGGAGGGGCAATAACCTTTACCAAAGAAAGGGAGAGTTTTAAACTATAGAAGAAAAAAATCTGAAATAATGTGAAATAACTCAATCTGAACTCTGAGTCCCTAAAGTTTTTTAAACTTATACCATCTCTTCCTCTCAGGTCTTTGAGGAGTCATGTCGTCTAGGGAGGAGTCCTCTTCTTTCAGGAGATTTTTTCAGTACATAGAGGACAGCGGTCTTCGAACATATGACGGTCTGGTAATCCAAAATGCTTCAGATATTGCCAGAGAGAGTGATCGCATCCGCAACCAGACCAACTGGGCCTACTTGCAGGAAAAACACCAGAAGAAGAGACGACAGGAAGAAGCCATTAAAAGGTAAGAAAGACATAAAACAAACAGAATGCTTAGACTTAGGGTGGGTTTTAAAAACAAGTCTGAGCTGAAAACTTTTTCTTTTTGCCTTCTTTCAGCTTCAGAATCCAGAAATAATAACAGGACATACCCTCCATGCATGTGCTCTTAAACATGTAGCAGATGTAGATGCATGTAGGAAAAAGGTGTAGGAGCAAATAACACAGCAGTTGATGCTGTTGGAGTAGCAAAAGATGCAATGGCAGCTGATGTAGTGGGTGTAGCAAAAGATAAAGCAGCAGGTGATGCAGGTGTAGCAGAGGATGTAGCAGTTGTCTGTGCCACCTGTGTCTCAGTCTCACCTGTGTCTCTGTCATACCTGTGTCTCAGTCTCACCTGTGTCTTTGTCCTACCTGTGTCTCAGTCTCACCTGGGAAATGGCAGCTGATGTAGTAGGTGTAGCAAAAGATGAAGAAGCAGGTGATGCAGATGTAGAAGAGAATGCAGCAGCAGGTGTCTGTGCCCCCTGTGTCTCAGTCCCACCTGTGTCTCAGTCCCACCTGTGTCTCAGTCCCACCTGTGTCTCTGTCATACCTGTTTCTCAATCTCACCTGTTTCTCAATCTCACCTGTTTCTCAATCTCACCCGTGTCTCAGTCTCACCCAGAGGCATTTATAGAGTCTCCTGGGGCCCAGGATTATAAATAATCGGACAGCACACATTTTTTCAAAAAATGAACACCTATTTAGTAAAGGTCAAATGGGCACAAAAACATTGATCATAAACCTCACCATTTTAAATACAAAAATACAATGAACATAGAACAGAAAAAGAAAACTTATATAGAAGATAGTTAAGTAAAAAAAAACTGAAATGAGTGTTAAAAAGATTGCAGTGAGTTGGAACAATATTAAGATAAACAACTTCAAGTAAAAACTAAATCAAATACAGTATAAAATAAGTATGTTTACACTAAAATGCTCTCCCAGAGGTGCTTATTATTCAACCACTTTGTTTGAGCACTGATTTTACAAATGCTTCTTACGGGCCTTGGCTAGTGCCTCTTCATCTTTTTTCCCCGACGGATAAATTCTTTTGATCTCTCTTTGTTGCTTCATTCAAAACTAGTTTTCACAAGCAAAAAGTGCATTCAACATGTAACAGCAACCATCTGTACTGAACGAGTGCAGTGACATGGGGCCTCATTAGCTGGGTTTAAGTGTGACTTCTGTCATTGCATTAAGTGGTGGGCCGCTGCTGGAGGTTAATGTTTGCAGTCCTCATGTCTCAGTCTCACCTGTGTCTCTGTGCGACTTGTGTCTGTCATACCTGTTTCTCTTTCACCTTTGTCTCTGCCATACCCGTGTCTCTGTGCATCCAGTACCACCTGTCTGCGTGTCATACCTGTTTCTCTCTCATCTGTGTCTCTGCCATACCTGTCTCTATCTCACCTGTCTATATGCCACCTGTGTCTCTGTGTCACCTGTGTCTCTGTGTCACCTGTGTCTATGTCATACCTATGTCTCTGTGCCACATGTCTCTGTCTCACCTGTGTCTTTGTCATACCTGTCTCTGTCTCACCGCTCTTTGTATCACCTGTTTCTGTCATATCTGTCCCCTTTTTTACCTCTTTGTATCACTTGTGTCTCTATGCTACCCTTGTCTCCGTTTCACCTATTTTTGTGTCACCTGTGCCTCTGTCACTCTTCAAAATAAGTTTCACATCAGTTTTGTGACTGATTAAGAATAATTGCTCTAATGTTTATTAATTGGTCTATTTAGGATTGGTGAAGATGTTGCCATGGCATCAGAGGGAGCATACACTGGGAAACATTTCAGGATGGGTTTTATGACAATGCCAGCACCACAGGATCGACTACCCGCTCCCAGTCAAGGCTTCTCTGTCCGATCCCAGTCCCTTCACTCAGTCGGGGGAGGCGATGAAGACACCCACCTAAATCCAAAACTACCCCCACCCAAACCCAAGAGAGACCCCAACACCAAACTGAGCAACAGCTCTGAGACCATGAATGGGTCTGGACTGGCAAGCAAGAGGGACCTGCAAGAGACCAAAGAGATCCTGGAGCAGGCCGAAGGTAAGAAGGCAAAGCAAAGCCCAAAAGAAAGTAAACTTAGTAGAAAATGGTCATTAATCCATCCACTGAGATCCATAGGCTCCGATAGACCCAGGTGTGTCCCTCAGGTGTACCTCTCAGGTGTGTCCTTCAGGTGTGTCCCTCAGGTGTGTCTACTTGACAGCAGAATAGATTCCTGTGTATCTCTTGTGTTAGTGTTTGTTATGTTTCCTCTCACTTCTTATGCCCCCCCCCCCCCCCCCCCCCCCACACACACACACACACACACCCTGTGGAGAACCCCCAACCAGCTGAGGAGCTGAACCTGTTTTAACCAAGTTTGAAACAGACCCTCTAACACCCCTTACCCACCCAAACAACAAAGTATTACCTGCACCCCTTGACACTTCTGCTCCCTTCACCTCCGCAACCCCATCTGTACTAAGGGTCTATGAAGAGGATGTGTGCTAGTACTTTCAGAGCTAAAAAGAACAAAAAGGCTCCACGACATGATGGTGTCTCTCCCTCATGTCTGACAGCCTGTGCTGACCAGCTGGCCCTCATCTTCACCCAGATCTTCAACAGATCTCTGGAGTTGTGCAAGGTCACCTTCTGCTTTAAACACTCCACTATTATCCCAGTCCCAAAGAAACCCTCCATCACAGGTCTAAATGACTACAAGCCTGTCGCCCTGTATTCATGAATTCTTTTGAACAGCTCTGGTGTTGAGCTACATAGAGGACATCACAGGACCCATGCTGGAGTTTGCCTTCCCAAAAAACAGGTTAGTTGAGGATACAGTCAACATTACACTGCATTACATCCTGCAGCAACTGAACTCTCCGGGGACATTCATAAGGATCCTGTTTGTGGACTTCAGCTCGGAGTTCAGCACCATCATCTCCATCACAAGCTCTCCCACCTCTCTGTGCCAGATCCCACCTGTCAGTGGATCTCCAACTCCCTGACTGACAGGACACAGCAGGTGAGACTGGGGACCATCACACCTAGCACATGGAGAGTCAGCACTGGTGCCCCTCATGTGTGCCCTCACTGCTCTCCTCCCCCTACACAAACAACTGCAACTTTGGGACCCCTCTGTTGAACTCCTG
Source organism: Labroides dimidiatus (assembly GCA_030710495.1). Classification (NCBI taxonomy): domain Eukaryota; kingdom Metazoa; phylum Chordata; class Actinopteri; order Labriformes; family Labridae; genus Labroides; species Labroides dimidiatus. The sequence goes on from CM061154.1 coordinate 14,713,308, forward strand.
AAGTTTATGGACAAAACCACCATCACTGGTCTAATCCATGATGGTGTTGAGGCTGCATACAGACAGGAGGTGGAACAGCTGGTCCTCTGGTGTGGTCAGAACAACCTGGAGCTGAACTGTGGAGATGACAAGCTCAGGAAGTTCAACCTGCCCCATGAACTGCTCGTCATCATCTACATCTCCATCATGTCTGTCCTGTGCCTCTCAATCTCAATTTGGTTTTTCTCTGTCTTAAAACTCAACATGCACAAACTTCAACAAACTGTCAGGTCTGCAGAGAAACCATAAGAGCCAGTCTCCCTTCCATCAGGGGCATTGCTTATTTTTAAATTGCACTACTTAACTCAAATCTTCATATATTTTTGATATAAAAGTAAGTATTCTGATTCTGAGAAATATATTAGTAACCTGATACCTGTTAGTACACTGATACCTGTAAGAAAAACCTGATACCTGAAACCTCTTAGTACAGCTGATACCTCTTGGTACATCTAATACCTGTTGGTGCACCCGATACTGGTTAATACACCTAATACCTGTAAGTACACCTGATACCTCTTAGTACACCTGATACCTATAAGTACCCCTTATACCTGTATGTAAAACCTGAAACTTGCTTTTACATGTGATACCTGTAAGTACACCTGATACCTGTAAGTACATCTAATAACTGTTAGTACACCTGATAATCTGATGCTTGTTTGTAAATTCTAAAAGAGCTGGTTTGCCTGACATCTGATGAATGAATTCATCTGTAGGTGTAAAATGAACTAATGTAAAACTCTGAGCATTGATATTTTCTTGTGGTTTTGTCAGAGGATCATCAGCCATGAACCAGATATTTCACACTTTGAATCCTAGACTGTGTTCTGGTGGTATGGCAGTTAGCTTGATTTTTGTAAGCCAGATACCCCTCTATTCTCTATCAGTGTTTTATGTCCATTCTTTAGCTTTCATCTAAAGAAGACATCCACTCAGCAGGTATGTTCTTAACAGCCCCAGGCACTGAATAGGTAATGGTCCCAGAGACACCTGGTTCTGACTGTTAGATCCTCTTTTCCTCTTTATTTGGGGGGCCTCAGTCCAATCCTCCAGTGGTACTGTGAGCCTAATAAGAGTCATGACTGTAGTTTTGTAGAACAACACTGTGTATGGTAAAAAGACAAGGTGTTGACCTGAATTTTGAGGTAAAAACAGATACCTGTTGGTGAAATCTTGGACCTTTAAGTGACAGCCTCGTTATGAAGTCATGTAGCTGCATGCTTTGAGTCTTAGCATTTCTGTTTTTCTGTCTGCAGCACGATGCCACCTCTACAGTGAAGACCTGAAAAAGATGCCTCCACCTAAACCCAAGCGCAACCCAAACACTCAGCTCAGCACATCCTTTGATGAGTCTTATATACGTAACCATGCACACAAAAAGTCATCTATACGTTGGGACAATTCTTTGTCCCAGGATCAGAGTCCTGCATCTAGAGACATGGACGATGAGGAACCGGTCTACATTGAGATGGTGGGTAATATCCTGAAGGAGATGAAAGGTCAGGAAGCATTTGAGGATGAGCAGAGTGAGTCTGTGTATGAGGAGATGAAATATCCTATGGAGGACTTCCTACAGGATACTCATGCCATCATTATTGATCCTGAAACTTGGTCTTCTCGGGGCTCTACTTTTGACATCCCTCCACCTTTCCCAAACCTCTTGACGCACCGCCCACCACTGCTTGTCTTCCCTCCTGCACCAGCTCAGTGCTCCCCAAACTCTGATGAGTCGCCCCTGACCCCCTTAGATGTCACCCGGCTGCCTATGATGGACAGTGCCCCATATAAGTCGGGTGGTGTTGAACAACCACAGAGTTCCAGCCACCACCGCAAGGACCGAGACCGGGATCGGGAAAAAGAACATGATTGGGACCAAAATCAGGACCGGGATCTTTCCTCCACCCACACCATCACATCCTCTGGCCGCTCATCAGCTCCACCTCTTCCCTCAAATTATTATAAGTCCACAAGCTCTGCTCACGGCGGTCACGGTTACCCCCGCAGCCAATCAGCCTGCCCATCTCCAGTCAACATGGGCCGCTCACTGACTCCTCTGAACCTGAAGAGACCACCACCATACGATGTTCTAATGGCAGGGGGAAGTATGCCCCGCTCTTCCTCCTCCTCCTCCTCCTCCTCCCATAGGGCAGGGGAAGCAAGTGCCAAACTCAGTAACTCCTCCTCCACTCATGGCTCTATGCAGAATGTGTCGGTGAAGTCACAGACTCCAACAAGCCCGATGGATGATCTCAATATCCTGTTCACCTCTGGTAGACAGATGATGAAGAAAGCTGGCAGGAAGAGCAGAGACAGTGCAGGTAAGATCGACTTAACTACTTCATAAGCTACCAGGTTAATGAAACATCAGTTTTTTTAAAAGTATTATGTCTGTATTATCTCAGTAATATCAATCAATCCATCATTCATAAAAAAATCAGTTCTTTGTCATGTCACGTAAATTAACACAAACGTTATCTAGACGCTTTCAAATAACATGAAGAGTGGCCTGTACTACAAAGTGGGATTTTTTCTTAACCAACTAATTTCAGGCTTAATCCTGGATTTTCCGTCCTACACTTCTGGTTTACAGTTCTTTGCAGGATCAGTCACCATGTTAACTTATGGAACTTGACCTGCTTCAAACAGACAGACATACAGAACAGTTTAAGTACTGGATAAGAGATCAACAAGTCCAAAAGCACCACCTCCTGACCAATCAGTTCTCTTGGAAAAAGGCATGCCCATTCTTAAAAGATTCTGTTCACATTGGTGCGTGGATCGTGAGAGGAGCTCTTAAGAGAGAAAGTTTTTTGGGATAGATGTAACCTTTTTTATCTCCCCGACGATGTCCTGTACAAAAGATACATATTTTCAATAAATGGACTGCACTACAATTGTCATCTGATGGAGCCATATGTTAAAAATGTAACGCATCATAGTCAGGCGCATCTGAAATAATGAGGTTAATAATACTCATACATGCCATAACTTCAGAAACATGAGTTTATGGAACACATAACTACTCGTGCCATCACGGTGAGGAATTAATATTCCAACACAAAACACGCTCACACAGGGGTGCTAAGCCTCAAAAGAACTCAATAAAAACATAAACCAAAGAAAGGGCCCTGAGGAAGCACCCTGCCCCAGACATCTGTGCCGTAATAAAGTCAAACTGAGTGATCAGAGTGCTGTCCGTTAATATTGTCCAATTAAATAGGATTGTATAATCTCATGAATTTACACATGAACAGATTCAGCAATTTTCAGCCAGCATTCCATCCTGGCTTTTGCTGCAGCAAAAGTGTTGCTTTTGTCCTCGATGATGTGTTTAAATTCTTGGTATTTTTGAAGAATAACTGTCTGCTCCTCCATGTCAAAGTGGGCTGCTCTGCAGGGTTTCTCCTGTTTCTCCAAGTTTGTGACTGATCAGATGCTGCAAACACCACCCCTTTTATGTGAGCACTCACTGATCAGGACTGGAAAATCCTGGATTCACTGAGGGAGTTGATATCCAGCTTTCTAGTACCGCTTATCAAGATTGAGAATGCCCTGTTAAGTAAATCCAGGGAACGGAGAGAGATTCAAGATGTGTAAAGTGTACTTTGTAGAACATGATGTTTTATCATTAACAGAGACCTTACATCAAGAAAAAATAGGAAATCTAATCTCATCTGAACTCAAAATGAGTACAGACCATTACAGCATTTAGTTAATTACAGCAACCCAGAAAGAACATCCAACAGAACAACAACTGTCAGACAATTTTAAAATGTTTATAAACAGACAGCTGTGAACAGAATTTGCTAAATCCCCTGTAGTGTGAAACAGTAAGAAGCCTTTCCTGGCAAACTGTCATGCTTCTGTCAAGAGAACTGGATGCAACAATGGCAAGTCCAGAGCAGTTTTTTAAGTTAAAACATGCATTTTCAGGTCATTGATTTAAAAGGCAAGAACATGAAAAGTGTACTATATGTGCCATGTCCCATGAGCAAAACCTCTACAAATCCAAATTCTTAGTAATGCAATTATTACATTCCCTGGTGACTAATTACATTCATGAGGAGTAATTCAGTTACTAATTCGATCACTTTTATGGGAAAGTAAAAAATAACAATAACTAATTTTTTTTTTAAGTAATTGCCGAACACTAAGTTAGTTGGAGACATTCCTCCAGCTGCTTTTTGACTTTACAACGTTTCACCTGTTTTCATGTTTCTGTGCTAACTGTTTGAATCATGCTGCTGACATATTTTACATAAAACTAAAACATTTTTAAGTTTCAACATCTACTTTTGTTTTTTTGGTGTCCCTGTTTGTTGTTATTTGTTTTGTTTTGTTTTTGTTTTTTTTTTGTTTTTGTTTTTTTCCCCTTGTCTTATTTTTGAGTCTGTGTTTTTGTGTCCATGGTGGTTCTTTATATTTCCCTTTTTTTTGTTTTGTTTTGTTTTTGTTTTCATTGTTCCTTTGTCTTTGTGTGTGTGTGTGTTTGTGTGTGTGTGTGTGTGTGTGTGTGTGTGTGTGTGTGTGTGTGTCTGTGTGTGTGTGTGTGTGTGTGTGTGTGTGTGTGTGTGTGTGTGTGTGTGTGTGTGTGTGTGTGTGTGTGTGTTTTTTTATTGCTGTGAGTTTGTGCTCCAAGTGGTACTGTTTTAGGGACAGTAAAAGCATACTGAATTTTGTGATGAATGACTCATAAAATACTGCGGCGCTGTTAAAGAGGATTACCATCACTTCATTGTGTCTCCATGGAAACATTGTTGCCATGGAAACTACTCTCAGTCAGATACTTTTTTTTTTTTTTTTTTAAACAGCAGATGTTTGATTTCAAAAGAACTGATTGCAATGATCTGAAATGAGCCAACAGTATTTATCATTTCAATGTCTGATGCTGTTCTGTTATCTGTTATCTGATCTAACCGTCACCCCAATGATCCTGACACTCGGGACCTTACCTAATCCTAAACCCTTACCTTGACACCTGGATCTTTACTCATTGTTTTCAGTCTGAGGCTCTCTGTCATTAGACAAAGTTAATATGCTTCATTGCTCTGCAGGAGATTCAAGATCTCTGCCCAGACAAGGCAGCAAAGACAGAGATGGTCAGTCCAGTCCAGTATCCAGCAGGATGGGGAGGTCTTCTGTCAGCCCCACCATGATGCTGTCAGGAGGAGGAGGAGCAGGAGGAGGTGAGCTGGTCTTCTTCTTCAAGTTCAAATGTAATTTCCGGAGCTTATCTTTATCCTCAACTTTCTTTCTTGCAGAATCAAGGCCGGCATGTAAACTTGGACGTTCTGCCTCCACCTCAGGTGTGCCTTCGCCAGGTGGGACACCACAACATCACCTCCACGAGCTTCATCATCCTGCACTCAGTCAGGTACCACACCTGTGAAACAACAGCCAGAACAACAACCTGTCTCCTATTCCGTCTGTTTGTCTGTTTGTCTGTTTGTCTGTCTCTCTGTCTGTCTCGACATGATTGATACATGAATGTGAACAAACCCTCATGCTGTTTTATCTCTGTTAATATTCAGCCATAAACTGTTTCCTGTTTGTGAGTAAAAATGTAAAAATTGAAGCTGGTGATCAAATGCTCCTGTAGACTTAAGAAGTGAAATAACTCTGATATACTAACACTCAGTATCAAATAATCATTTATCAAATCAAACTACCAAACTAACCCCAACTAACATACCGTAAAATATTGGTCAGTGTGAAATGTTTCATCTTTCCGTTAAGTAGTTTTAAACACCTATAGTCCCACACACCGTTAATCATACACCGCCCATTAAAGATTAACTCCATTAAAAACTTTACCTCTTGAAGGAAAATAAATTCTGTCTTCTGAGAATCTCTGTGATGTCTTTGATTCCTTTTTTCCTCAAACTCTTTGATCTGAAGATTTTAAAGCTGTAATTTGAAAGTGTCAGAAACTAGATATAAAGGTGTTGATAACAACATTCAAACTGAGTCACAGATAAAATAATGAGTCTGAACTGAGATTAAAAATCATCTTTACTGAAATCTATGATTTAAATTAAAATAACTGGAATTAAAAAAAAAACCTGAATTTTTTAAAAAATTGTAAAATTAAATTAGTTCATGTCAGCAGATAACATCATGTCTGTCTGTCCATGTCTCCATCTCTGTCTCTGTCTCTCTCATTTAAACTGTTGTGGTCCGTAGCTGATGTACACTGGTTAATTTATGTGGTGTTGGTGTATTAATGATTGAATAATTGATGTGGTGTTGGTGGTTTGGTGACTGGATGATGCATGTGGTGTTAATGGACTGGTGACTGAATGAATCATGTGGAGTTGGTGGATTGATGATTGAATGATTCACAAGGTGTTTATGGAATGGTGATTAGATGATTTATGAGGTATTAATGGACTGGTGTCTGGATGATTCATGAGGTGTTGGCGGATTGGTGTCTTGACTCTTTATGTAGTGTAAGTGGCTTTGTAACTGGATGATTTACCTTGCTTTCATGGATTTGTGACTGGATGGTTTCTGTGGTGTTGGTGTACTGTTGATTGAATGATTCATGAGGTGATAATGGACCGGTGACTTGAGGATTTAATTGGGGTTAGTAGATTTGTTACTGGATGATTTATGTGGTGTTGGTGGATGTGGCGTTGATAATTTACATGGTTTTGGTGATTAAATGTTTCATGTGGTGTTGGCTGCATGGTGGAGCAATGGTTATTGCTGCAGTCTTACAGCAACAAGGTCACCAGTTTGAATCCCAGTTTGCTGGTGGGTCTTTCTGTGTAGATTTTGCATGTTCTCTCCATGCATGCATGGGTCCTCTTTGGGTACTCCTGCTTCCTCCCACAGTCCAAAAACATGCTCATCAGGTAAATTGGTTATTCTAAATTACCCATAGATGTGAGTGTGTGTGTGTGTGTGTGTGTGTGTGTGTGTGTGTGTGTGTGTGTGTGTGTGTGTGTGTGTGTGTGTGTGTGTGTGTGTGTGTGTGTGTGTGTGTGTGTGTGTGTGAAAGATTGTCTGTCTGTATGTCTCAAGCCTGTGAATGACTGGCAACCTGTCCAGGGTTGACAGCCGGAAAAGGCTCCAGCCACCTGCGACCCTGAACAGGATAAGTAGTTTAGAAGATGGTTAAATGAATGTGGTGTTGATGGTTTGGTGATTAAATGATTAATGTAGTGTTGGTGGATTGGTGATTGGATGACTCATTTGTTGTTGGCGGTTCAGTGATCGGATGACTCGTGGTGTTGGTGGATTTGTGACTGGATGATTTACATGGAGCTGCATGTGTTTCAGATGCTGTGGCTTTCTGGAGACTCCACCATGATGGCAATGATCGAGAAGAAAAGAGTTTTGTGTCGAGAGATTAAAGCTCGTCAGCGTCCTGAGAAGAATCTGTGTAAACAGGACAGCATGCCCATCCTACCCAGCTGGAGGAGGAAGCAGCCCCCACCATACTCTGCCCCGCCCACCTCCACAGCTGGACACACCAGCAAGGTGTTCTGGGACACTGCCATCTGAAATACACTTTAACACAACAACACTATGACAAGAAGACATCAGGCCACGGCCACCATAACACTGTGTTCATCTGATGATAACTTTTCTTTATGGTTGGTTTTTTCTCATCGTTAGGCTGACAGTTTGTGATTACTTCTCACTGCTGTCATGGAGGCTGAATCATTATTTTATCAAAGTGTTCACACCTGGTTTAACATCCCACCTGTTGAATGGATCACAGGTCTTTGTCGACACTAGTTTTTGGGCTACTTTAAAGACCGTCTGTCTTCATATCCATGGCAACCAACATGTTGAGTAACAGACAACCCAGGTCTCTGTTAATACTTATATATTTTTCTTTTGTGTTGTTGACCCCCCCCACCCATCAAAACTGAAGGTCTGTGAGGTTTCCCGGCCTGCAGGAGGCAGCATATACCTGAAAGGGCCCAAGTATGGCAAACCAAAAAGAGGGAGTGAGAGCCCTTGGGATCTGATCCAACAGAAGATCTGCTCAAAGTACTAAAACCATTCCTTCTGGTTCTGATATAAAGGAGTCAGAAATCTCAATAGTCAGTTCGTTGTGTTTGGGGCTGTGAAACTACAGACCGCTCAGGGGGTCCATACTAACCCCAGACCTCCTCTAAAACCTAAAATGGCAATGTGAGCATCAGAAGTGGAGCACAGAGCCTTGGTAGAAGGTGATCTGAAGGAACATGACCAGTTCAAGGTCCTGGTCTTGGTCCAGATTTACCAGAGGGTCAAGGCACATCTTCAGAGGTCTACAGAAGTCAAGGTCTACAGGAGACCAAGTCTCGGAGGGTCACAGCATACCTATAGAGGTCTACAGAAGACCAGGTCTTAGAGGAAGATTGCTTATGATATCAATAAGTTGTGATGCAGTACTGAGACAGGTCAGATGAGTCAAAATGTGACCTGAGTAAGTTTATAAAAACATAGCTCATTAAGGACTCCAGTCTGCAGACAGGTTGTTGTATTTAACTAAGACACCAGAGGTCACTTGATGAAGTGTCAAGAGTTTACGTCACAGATTTGTGTCTATCTTGTTTTGTTTTCCTCTTGCTGAATGGGACTCTGTGTTCATTTCTGTTGAAGAGGAAAGTGTGATCTCATAGACCTTATACCAGGCCAGGTGCAAACACATGAGCTTGGAGCTTTCCACCAGATGGGATCAGCCAGGACACATGATTAAACCAGGTGTGAACAAATTCAGAGTGACAAGATGACATTAATCTCTGTTAGCACTCTTAGCTGTTAGCATTCACACACCTATGATGAATGAAATGGAGTGAGTGGATGATAGAGAAGACGTTCATAACTGATATTTTCTCTCTGGGCTTCTCTGCCAGTCCAAAAACTAACACTCATGTTTAAATTAGTGAAACACTGATGGAGCATGTTCAAACTCAGACAAAACAAAAACACATTACAAGAAACAAAACAAATGATCATAAAACACACCAATAAAGACAAATCATACACTTCAGAACCACATCCTTTTAAAGCCCTGTTTGGGGAAATTTTATCTCTATTTTGATAGAACAGCTGAAGAAAGAAGGGAGATGTGGGGAGTAGAGGAAGGGGAAAGACCCGCAGCAACCGGCAAACCTCTGTGACAAGGGCCCCTCCCTTTGTACATGGGGCTACCAAAAGGACATCCTTTACTTTAAATATACTATATTCTATTTGTCATCAAATATCTATATCTGCAAACTAATCAAAACATATTAATTATTGCTGAAAAGAGATCAGTTTTGTATTAATTAAATCAGAGGAGCTGCAAATATTTAAAATATTTTTTTATAATAAAAGAAACAAACCTTTATATATTAAGTGTGCATGTGTTCAAAGGGCCTGCTGGGAGGTCTCCAACCAGATATTGATACACTATCAAAGAAATAATCTGAGAAAATTAGGAGGGATTTAATTTAATCTGATCATGCATGCACACACACACCCACACACACACACACACACACACACACACACACACACACACACAAGCAGGTCTTTTACCATCATCCAATCAGAATGCATGGATGGGTGGAAGCACAGGTGTAGCAGAGCTTTCTGTCTTTCAACTCGTTATTTTTCTATGTGATGCTGAAAAGATGAACTTGTTTTTTGGAAGTCATGAAGGAGAACACTGTAAAAAAAAATTAAGAAAAAAAATAAAGAAACTTTAAGACGTCTCAATGTCAAAGCAAAACGGTCAGTGAAATCTTTTTATAGTACACAGTACAAATTTTTCTTCTTGCCCCCAGCAGTTTGGGAATGGACGCTGCGTAGAGTGTGAAAAAGTCAAGGGGCAACCTCCGGTCTGAAAATGTGAGACAAATGCGGAAGTGCTAAAATCTGCAGTTTGTCAAGTGTCCGCTTGAGGCTGGCTCTGGAAGTACCAGAAGTCATATACACACCAAGCCAAAAAAAAAAAAGCAGTTTTCACAGCCGAAATAAGTATATTTACAGCCTGGTACAGAAAATGTCTCCCATCTGAATCGTTAATGTCGCTAATGGCACGCACTGTAAGGGGGGGGCAGTTAAAACAATATTAAGATAAGTTCATCGAATTAAGAGGCACAGCTCAGCTCACGTGACTGCTGGGCGGCCTACAGCTGTTACTGTGGAGACTCAAAGCCCGCCTCATTTCCAATATGACCACACCTGCTGTTTTGTTTCAAAAATCTGTTTCAGAGGCAATTGGATGATGTCTTGGAGGCTACATCCATTAATTATACAGTCAATAGAAGAAGTATAAAAGCCACACGCTGTCCCTCGTGCGGATCTCACACGTCCAATTTCTGCATGTCACGTTCGTGCGGAAAGCATAATCAGCCCTTAAAAGGGTACAATAGTTTGTGTGAGAGAGTATGGTACAATGTGTACTACAAAGTATGAAATACTATAACTGCTTCTCATATAATAACAATACCATCTACTCAAAGACACCAGCATTTCCCAATATTTCAAACCAAAAGAGAAATAAAGCCGAATTAAATTAAATATGTGACCCATGTTATATCAAGATAAGAAATAAAGCTTTTTTAGGGATTCCTCTGCCTATTTTCAGATGTCTGTCTTTACAAGTATCCCGTAAAAACAGGAAATTCAAAAGAATTTGAAAAAAGTCATTTTTTACTAGCTAATTATATCGTTAAAAATAGGACAATTTGTTTTATTATATTTAGGTAAAGGCAAAATGCCACCATAATATACTGTCGCGCAACTGCAATTCTGTAAATTTCCCCTTGTGGAACGAATTAAAGGATTTTCTTATCTTATCATAGTTTACGGTACGAACCTGCCACTACCAATATGGCGGACGCACTGACGTGTCGCAGTAATACACTGCAATCCAGCCAGTGCGTGCGTCTGCTGTTATTTCCGGAAAAAAACCCTTTCAAAGTAAGAATGACTCATACATTGCAGTCTCAGTCTATGTGGTTTTGTGGGTAAAAATCAAATGTAAAAATAACACCTGTTTATTCATATCACCACCAGGCGTGTGATGTTCTCCCCAGGCAAAAAAATGTAATGGAAATTGCAGTGTATTTGTTGACAGACTTTACGTGCGAAAGGTCAGTGAACCGGAAAAAGACAGAATACGTCGGCGCCATATTGGAGTAAAATTTCCTGTGCTGTGGCTGTATCAAAACGGATACTTCCGTTTGTAAACTTACATGAAGTTCGCTTTGTACTTACTAACGCATGGCACTAGGTGTAGTGTTATCTTAAATCTGCTGCTTCGTACCAACCTGAAAAAACGATCGCGTTCACAGGTGTTCCTCTGCAGTTTATCAACCGTCACCCATCGTTGATCCATTCCCGCCCCTTCCGTCACGTAGCCATTACGATGCGACGCTTGAGTGTCAGAAGTGTCCTGCGTCTACGCTCAACTTTCTGACCATTTTAAGTGAAGCTGAAAAATCAAAGTGCTCTCTGTTTTCGGTGCTGTCAGTTTGAACGCACTGAAGTCCTCAAGACAGTAAGTGTAAGAGCAGAAGAACGCAATATGAGACACAGCACCGGACTGTTGGTCACCGTTACTTAAATACTGTAACACTGGTAGTTTTACCTGGGTCTGCTCAGTAGTTCCCTCCTGATAGTTTTGGTAGTATCTTCTCGGTGGACTCAGGAGTTTGGGATGGAGGACACCAGCTTGTTCCGATGTCAGACCGAGCTTATCCTACAGACAGCGGTAGAGTCCACTGTGTCGGTCCTCTCCCTGCGACGCGGTTCAGACCGGGACCAGGAGCGGGTGAGCTGAGATAATATTTTGAATAAGCCCCAACTAATAAACATCCTCACTTTTTTTACACTTTTTTTCAGTTTTGATACTAGTTTGTAACTCAAATCCCGAAAAATTGTCTATAAGACGCTCATTTATTTGTTTTATGCACCTGACTATAAGTCGCAGGACCAGCTAAACTATGAAAAAAGTGAGACTTAGAATAGAATGTACTTTATTGATCCCCGAAGGTAAAATGCAATACTCAGATTGGACTGCGCGTGGACCGGACCAATCCTATACCAAAATGGTCCAGTCCGAGTATGTGTACTGTTATACCCCTAAGAGACATGTTTCTTGTGTATCTGATGGTGTATTTCATGGTATCAGGTCTTAAACTACACTCTTGGTCCTGTCATTTATTGTACAATGGGTTTAATGAACTTACCTCATATACACATGGACTTGTGTGCATTTGTGTATTTGTGTCCTCAGGCTCACCTGACAGCTGTGCTGCAGGCTGCGAGCAAAGAGGCCCTCCGTCAGATCTGCAGGGTGTTCAGAGAACTGAACATGGGTTTGCTGAAGGAGAACAGAAACCTGAGGGACAAAGTGGAACACCTGGAGTCCAGACTGAGGCCAAAGGTCAAGGAATCCACGCAGACACTCTATAGGATCAAAGAGTCAGGTAGGTTTCAAACTTCCTGCAGAACCTGAAGACATCGCAGCATAAAATGAGACCACTGAGACCTGGGTCAAAGTAAACCATGTCCCAACAGTGACCTCTATTACCCCATTTTCACCAAGCAGTCTGGTATGGATCAGTACAGTTTGGTTAGGGTTGCATCCGTAAAGCTTGATCCTGCTTGTGTTTCCACAGCCAACCATGCCCTTCTTGGTATGCAGTGTGTAAGCCAGATGCGGCTAGCCGCTTCAGCTTCGTAGTAGCATGATGGTAAAGCAGTTAGACACAGTGTACCCGCTAATAAATTCAACAAAGAAGAAAAGCGCGACCATGGAATGCTGTTTCATGATGCCATTTTCCAAAAAAAAGAAAGTTGTCTTGATGAAGTCAACTGGAGATTTAAACATGGCAGGTATATGTGTTGGTCTTCATTGCTGCAGTGTTTCTAGCTCCACCTTCTGGGGTTCGATCAGTATGTCTGGCACCTCAAAAGAAGGGTACTAAGAAGTGGGACAGTATGGGTCGGTCATTTGGGGACTTGTCCAGGTTTTATTCAAAGGAAACTCATCAAAATGCATGCTGTACCGGGACAAACCAAACTGAACCACTTGGTGGAAATTGGGCCTTAGAGACCTCGGTCAGAGTAAACCACGTCCTTGTAGCGAATGAAAATTTACTCCTGTTGTCATAGATTCTGTCAGCTCAGACAAGCTTTAGGTTTTCTTCAAAGAAATCAGAGAGTCTATTTAGACTTTACGATAAAAGGGTTAGTGGATTTACACAGAAGGCCCTTCTCCCAATTAGCTATTGTGAGGTTTGGTTATACATTCAGCAGAAAGTGTCCGGTGAACAGGGTCTCAGCTCTGTTGCCTGAGTTTATATTTCTGAAGATGAAGTTGAGTCCCTAGAGCTGATCAGCCAATCGTTGATTCACTGATGGCTGTGGGCAGGAATGTATTTGTGCAGCATGTTAAATACAGCGGGTTACTTCCTGTTTTTCAGATGGCCCCACTCACTCCCTGGACATTAACGAACCAGCAGCTAACCCCACTGCACTTGCTGCTGCCATCTTGAACTCCACCAAATCCAGACGAGGCAGAACAGGAAGAAATCCTCAGGTCCCTCTGGTCATTATCAGCCAACCGCTGGCTGGACCAATCACAGGCCAGAGCAACCAGACAGGCCCCACCCACTCTGAGGAAGAACCACATAATTCTAACACTGATGCCAATGCTCATACTAACCTCTCTGATGCTGCACTAGAAACCAACAAGATATCCAGGAATCTTCATTCAGCACCAGATGTAACTCAGTCTGCTATGACATCTCTTCCTGTGGCTTATTATCAGCCAATCAGAGATCCAACAGGTTGCAACGACACGCCCCCAGAAGAAAGGGAGAAAACTGACACTGTAAGTGTTAATACCATGTTAAAGTATTATAATTTATACGTAGGTCAGGCAGGAACCAGGCAGCAACAGGTGAAACAGGGACCAGGCATCAACAGATTGGTCAGGAACCAGGCAGCAACGGCTGACCATCACCAGAACTCTTTGACCTGATAGGATGGCTGTGAAATGTTTTCCTCAGGGGGGGCTCTTGTTTTGCAGAATAATTTCAGTTTTCTTGGGTTTGAACCAGTCAGAATGAAGTTTTTAACACAGTTCGGTGGTTAGTTCCAAAGGCAGGGGACAATAGGTAATCAGTAACAACTTGTTAAAGACCAGGCTCTACAGAGACACGGCGAGGAAAACTATTAATCTCATCTCTGTTCACCTTTCAGTGTGCTGTCACAAAGACCCACCAGGAGGGACACACAACACCTGAGAGACATCCAGGTGAGTCAGGTAGTGGTATGCTCCTTTTCACCCCTCCTCTTGATGAAGCTTTGGTGGCCTCAGAGGACAAAAAGCTCCTGTGATTAACAGTCTTGTTGTCCTTTATAAGTTTTTACAAGCAGAGACTTCCATCAGGACAAACTCTGAAACACAGTAACCTCTCTCGCTCTCTTTGTCTAAGTGCTGTATTTCACTCAGCTGTGAAAACAGGTTTTTCCAAACTAATGTCAGTTAACCTGTCTGGCTCAATTGAAGCAGCTGTTCTAAATACTCTTTAAATTGTTTGGATCTCCTGAAGCAGCTTTTTTTTAAACATGCTGCTGACAGTTTAAATAAGCTGGCGTATTTTTTATCATCTGATATTTCTGCTCCATTTTCAGTTAGAAATGGTCTACAAACCTTTAGGACTCTACATCTCCTCCTGGCTCTGATTGTCTGAAGTGTCTGACCGGTCTGTTGTTTTGCAGGGAAAGAGGAGGAGCACGACGAGGAGGTGAAGAAAGAGGAAGAGAGGAGGAGGCGGCGGGAGCGATACAAAGAGAAGAGATATTTCTGTGAACGCTGTGACAAAGGTTTCCATCAGAAGCACCAGCTGAGGAAACATGTCTCCAGTCACACCAAACCCTTCCCCTGCAGTTCTTGTGACAAAGGTTTCTTCAAAGCCTCAAGTCTGCAGCGCCACCTGCTGGTCCATCAGCTGAGCGAAGCCCGCCAGAGTGACCCTGACAACTTGCTGTGCTGCGACCAGTGTGATAGGAAGTTCAGTCGGCTGCGGCAACTCCGGGCTCACCAGATGACTCATCAGCTGCAGAAAATGCCGCTCAGGTGTAATGTATGCGAACGCAGCTTCACCTCAGCCGGTTCACTCAGGTACCACCAGATGTCGCACGCCCAGGTAAAGCCGTTCATGTGCAACTGTGGGAAAAGCTTTACCAGGAAGAAGAGTCTACAAGAGCACCAGACCATCCACACTGGCGCCAGGCCATACTGCTGTCCCACCTGTGGGAAGACCTTCTCCACCACCGGAAACCTGCGCACGCACCTGAGGTCTCACTCGGACGAGCGGCCACACAAGTGCAGCGAGTGTGACAAGGCCTTCAAAAGCAAGATGGGCCTGCTGCAGCATCGACTCGTCCATTCGGGGGAAAAACCCTTCACCTGTCCCACCTGTGGACTCAGCTTCAGCCTGAAGTACAACTTCCAGAGACACCTACGCCTACACAATGGAGAGAAGCCATACAGGTATGCACATACTTAAAGTCGCCTCCAGGTGATCTTAAAATCACCTGCTGTTTGTTAGTGCTCAGTCATAAAGTATGTCTTCTCTGCTCTGTCCTCTCTCAGGTGTGATAAATGTGGAGAGGGCTTCACGGGTACTTGGGCTCTCAAAACCCACATGCAGGTTCATGGTGTGGAGAAGACTTTTATGTGTGACCTCTGTGGGAAGACATTTTTCTATAACTGTCAGCTGCAGAAGCACCAGCGGCTTGTCCACCAGGACAAGGTTCGAGAGCGGGTTGTGAGGAGGCAGCAGACGCTGGTGAAGCCGTTCAGTTGTGCCACCTGTCTGAGGAGCTTCAGCACCAACGCCGCACTGAAGATGCATGAGAAGAGCCATGCGGAGAACAAAGAGTTTCCCTGCAACACTTGTGGGAAGTCGTTCCACCTGCGACACCTGTACCTGTACCACATGAGGCAGCACAGTGGTGACCGCCCATATGTCTGCAGCATCTGTCAGAAAGGCTTCCTGCTCATGGCGCAGCTGAAACAGCATGAGCTACTGCACACTGGAGTCAAACCTCACAGGTGTGACCAGTGTGGGAAAGAATTCAGGACGCCACAAAACTACCACCGCCACCGCTTAGTCCACACAGGGGAGAAACCATACGAGTGCACTGTGTGCAGCAGGAAGTTCAGGCAGTCCAACCAGCTCAAGTCTCACATGCAGATCCACACAGGCGTGAAGCTGTACACCTGTGAGCACTGTGGGCAGGGCTTCTCCGACTCCCGGCAACTAAAGAAACACACCTGTGGGGAGGAGTGTCACGGGACTGAGTCTGGTAGCAAAAGTGGGAAACAGAAGGGCTTTTTGTCATGGTCAGAGAGTTTCACTAATGAATAGTTGATTCAATATCTTGCACTCTGCATTGTCAGTAGTTAGCTTAGCATAAAACAGGAATCAGCTATTCTGAATGTTTTCTAAAAGTTCATGATTTGTTAGTATTTCATGGTTTACAGTCAGACATGCTCTGTCTATGTGACCGTATCGCAGCATCTGAACACACAGACTAAACTGATTTCCTTGCATTTCCTCTTATTCTATTTAATAAAGAAAACCTGAAAGTAGGTGATTGTCCCTTTAAACGAGTTCCATAACTGTAACAGTCTGAAGACAGAGATGTTTTCTCAATGACGGATCTTTTTCTTTCCTTTTTAAACGAAAAGAAAAACTATGGAGTCAGATCAGTCTCAAAATCCACAAAAGCAGCTCGTAAATGCACCGTATATTTGAGAATTTCTATTACATATATATAAAACAATAAACATTTGTCTTTGAATCAGAAAGATGTTTGTGAATTTTGTTTTTCTTTATTTGTGGATTTTTTTTTTTTTACATTTGTGCAGAATGATATATATTAGTGTGTCAAAAATACATTTGTGAATCCCTCTGTGTGCATTTGTGGATTTTGAGACTGATCTGACTCCATAAAAAAATAAAACACCTTCAGCCAATCACTGCATCTCAGTAGGTCAGGAAAGGTGTGTGGTTGAATACTAAGATTTCAATACCACATTTAACTCATTGGGCTAGTTTCAGTTCTTTTAAAGGATCTTTTCACTCAAAGGGTTTCTGCTTTCAACTGTCCAACAAAAACATGGGTTTTCTAAGTGCTGACCAAGTGTAATGTTCACCCTTTCACAGCTTTAGTGTTATTATACCATCATGGAAGAAAAACAAAATACCTATATATCTGATAATTTTATTGTAACAATGCCACAATGACCTCAAGAATATAAGATAATTAGGTTATGTAATAAATTAAAACACCCTCCCCTCTCCATTGATAATCCTCTCCTCATTCTTGTTTCTGCAGTAAAACCTCAAACATATTGATTCCTGGGGCCGCTACTACAAAGTGGGATAAACACACCCAGGATCTCTCTCCATTCCCTTGGTTATTTTAACAAGACATTCCCAATCATGATAAGAGGTACTACAAAGCTGGATATCAACTCACTCAGTGAATTCAGGGTTTTTCCGGTCCTGATCGGTGCACACTCACATAAAAGGGGTGGTGTTTGCAGCATCTGATCAGTCACAAACTTGGAGAAACAGGAGAAACCCTGCAGAGCAGCCTACTTTACCACAGAGGAGCAGACAGTTATTCTTCAGAGATACCAAGAATTCAAAAACATCACCCACACCAAAAGCAACACTGTTGCCACAGCAAAAGCCAGAAAGGAATCCTGGCAGAAAATTGCTGAATCTGTTAATGCATAAATTTGTGAGATTATGGAATACTGAATTATTGGACCCCCCCCCCCCCCCTCTTCCATGACAGCATAAGTAGGTGTATGTTCCATTAATTTGACACGGTTTGTTTTATTTTGAAAGTCACTGGCTCTTTTTAGGTGGTTTCCATGCTGCACTACTTCCTGTCCCACCCAATCGATCAATCTTGCTCTATGGGCAGGAGGCTGAAATTTAGCTCATGTAAGTAAGAAAATGCCAGCTGCAATATTTCAGCTGGAGGAATGGGCAGGTAAATGGGGATTTATGTAGCAAAAACTCAAGTTATGTGTTTCTTAAGACAGCATACATTTTCACCTCTCTCCTTAAAATTGTATGGTCAGCTTCTTGAATAAGTAAAAACCATCAGATTTCTTGGCATCTGGTTTGATGAGAAGCCCCCATAGAGCACTCACATAGATAAAGTCCAGAGTAAATGTAAAGAGATCGTGAATGTGCTGCCTTGTTTGGCAGGACAGGAGTGGGGAGCAAGTACATCATCTCTACAAAATATATCCTGGGCACTCATGAGATCAGTATTTTGTTATGGGTATATTATTTTCATGTCAGCAGCAGAATCAACCAGTCAAGAGTATCGTAACAGATTTCTGGGTACACATTGAAACTAATTTCATGAGTTTTGGTTGGGTAGGTGATGTGAAGCACTAAATATAGGATTAATAAAACTACAGTATAGCCCTACAGTCCCAATTTCTTCCATTCCTCCCTGGTAATTCCCTTTGCCAAATGTAGATCTCAATATACATCAAGAACTGAAAGAAAAATCAGAACAACTCCCTGTATGCCACAAAGTTCAGAACTATTTTGACCAACATTTCTCAGATACAGTGTTTATTTTTACAGATGGATCTAAAGATTCAGATGCATCCATCCATCCATCCATTTTCTATACCGCTTCTCCTGTTCAGGGTCACGGGTGGCTGGAGCCTATCCCAGCTGGCTGAGGGCGAGAGGCAGGGTACACCCTGGACTGGACGCCAGTCAATCGCAGGGCTGACACAGAGACACAGACAACCATTCACGCTCACACTCACTCCTACGGGCAATTTAGAATCTCCAATTGACCTAGTGAGCATGTTTTTGGACTGTGGGAGGAAGCCGGAGTACCCGGAGAGAACCCACGCATGCACGGGGAGAACATGCAAACTCCACACAGAAAGGCACACCGTGCCCGAACCGGGATTCGAACCGGCGACCTTCTTGCTGTGAAGCAAGAGCTCTAACAGCTGCGCTACCGTGCAGCGATTCAGATGCAGTGCATTATAATTATCTGTCAGCTAGCACCACAGAGTTGTTGGCAATACTTTTGGCATTACATTGGATAGAAGAGAAGGAAATACAAAATACTGTTATTGCATCTGACAGTTTCTCAGCGCTTTCAGGCATTTAAGGTCAGGCAGATCAGCATCCAGAATGGATATTATCAATAAAATATTCCTGTTGATCTACAGAATGCAAGTTAAAAGCATAACTACACAGTTCATCTGGGACCCTGCTCATGTGGGTGTGGAAGGAAATGAGCAGGTGGATATTTTGGCCAAGCACTTTGAGTTTCACAGGTGGACAGGCAAGTTCCGCTTAGCAAAGATGAAGCTAGATGATTCATGAGGAAATATATACAATCTACATGGCAGGAGTATTTGGGAAATCAGTGAAACAGGAAGGTATCTGTATCAAATACAAAAATGTGAGTGATGGGAGGAAAGTGAGCTTCAAATATAGATAATAAAATATTATAAAACATCTGAGAATATGTCATAGAGGTCTCAATCACACATTACACAAAATAGTCAAGCACCCAACTGGAAACTGCACACACTATAACCAGCCATTAACTGTTAAACGTGTAAAACTCCACTGTAATAAACACCATAACCAGTGGAGGAATCTTCTGCAGTCACTGCACAAATCAGGAGTAAGAAAAAGCATGGCATCATTGAGTGTCTGAGAGAAATTTATCTGAATAAAATCTAGTTTCTTTTTTATATATATAACTGCCTAATCGCTTGTTAAACACTCCAGTTCAGTTGGTGGCGGTAATGCACCGATACGCTGGTTTACCAACCGCCAACAAACCCAAAGCATACTGTTGTTGATTTTTCGGTTTCAGGTGAGTCTCCCGTACTTTTAGCGTCTACTACCCCCAGATAAATAGGCCCAATGTGAGTTAATGTCAACATTTGAATTTCTGTTGATTTGTTTAAGGGCTGGCGGTTTGAAACCTTATGAACCGAAATTGATGTCAGTATCGTTAAGGCCTGCTAACTCAAACTGTAACTGTTAGCCGTAACTGATAATTCAAACTGTAGCTGTTGACTGTAATTGCTATTTTCTCAGTCTAAAGCTGTTAGCTGTAACTGTCGTTAACTCAAACTGTAGCTGTTAGCTGTAATCACTGTTAACTTAAACTGTAGCCGTGAGACCTAACTTCTGTTAACTTAAACTGTAGCTGTTAGCCACAGCTGCTGCTAACTCAAAATGTAGTTGTTAGCCGTAACTGCTAACTTAGCTGTTACTCGTAGCTTCTGTTAACTCAAACTGTAGCTGTTAGTTGTAACTAAGGCTAACTTAAACTATAAATGTTAGCAGTAACTGCTTTTAATTCATACTGTAGCTTAGCTTTAACTGCTGTTAGTCATAACTGTTGTTAACTCAATCTGTAGCTGTAAACTGTAACTGCTTACTCAAATTATAGTTGTTACTGTAATTAATTCAAACTCTAGCTGTTAATTGTCAGTGCTTTTAATCCACACCGTAGCCCATAGCTGTAACTGCTGTTAACTTGAACTGTTGCTGTTAGACCTTACTCTTGTTAACAAACTGTTGCTGTTAGACCTTACTCTTGTTAACAAACTGTAGCTGTTAGCTGTAACTGTTAATTGCAGATATTAGTGAACAGTTACAGGACTCCATTGTTTTTTCAGATCTGTCAGCCGAGTCCTTACTGCAGGTATCCAGAAAAAACACATAAGAAGGAGAAGAAGAGGAGGTGATGGCTCCAGTTTCTGATGAGGAGGTGTCTGAGAGGGGAGGAGCTTTGTCCTTGGATGACTGCCGCTGTCCTGTGTGTCTAGAGATCTTCATAGAGCCTGTGACCCTTCCCTGCAAACACACCTTCTGCAAGGTAACATGTGTTTTGATAACCACCTTATTCCTGACTTTCCATGGTTCGCAGCAGTTGTCAGTTTTGTCCTTCTGGTTGAACGGTCTGTTTGTCATCATGGTGACCACAAAGCTGATGATGTTAGCCTAGCTGTCATACTCGCTCTAATAACCGGCTTTTAACAGCAAGAAAGCAACAAATTGAACATAAATCAGAAGTGGATTCATAGTGCCGGTGTTTTTAAAAAGTTTACGTCTGAGCCTTGTCTAGCATTGGTGATTTATTATCATTGAAACAAACCTGAGATGTACATGGCTCTGAACAAACTTATCTCCAACATGAAACTATAATATGTGGTCACACGCCCGTACGGATTCTCATTCATCCAGATTATGGTTGTTCTGAAGACTTGGAAAAACAAGGCAACTGGACTGTAGAGTTGGAAGATGTTTCGCCTCTCATCCAAGAGGCTTCATCAGTTCTAAATTGCTGGTGATTGCTGGTGAGGGACCTTTTGAGGGGCTTTTAGATCAACTCATATAATTGCAGACACGTGGGTGTGTTAATAGTCAACAGTGTTAACTGTTCATGTGTCTCTGATGTGCAAATCACTTAGTCTGAGAACTAATGTTTTTGCATTTATTTATTATAACCGTTTCCCAGCATCACCTCTAACTGTTGCCAAAGGAACAAAAACTGTAGAAACACGCATACGCCATAAGTAAAGTTGGCATTTCCACAGTCATTTCACTCTTGATACATCTGAACTTTTCTGTGGAAAAACAGCTTATGCCACGTTTTTGTCCATACACACTCTTTGTACATGAGGCCCCTGGTCTCCTCTTCTCTTTCATGATCTCCTCTTCTCTCTCCTGGTTTCTCCTGGTCTGCGGTCCAGGAGTGCTTCCTGCAGGCTGTGGATCAGGCGTCCCTGCTGTGTCCTCTCTGCAGGAAGAGGATCTCTGTGTGGTGCCGTAAAAATAGCAAAAACAAGACGCTGATTAACCAGCAGCTCTGGACCAACATCCAGAAGAGCTTCCCTGACCAGTGTGAGAGACGCCTGAGGGGACAGGAGCTCTGTGAGGATGAGTCTGGAGGTACACACACACTAACACACATGTTACGCATACATTTACAAGCAATTAACTTGCTCCATGTGCGATGACCCAAAGATGTAAATTTTGCTTGTGAAGGGGCAACAGATTCTACTCAGGCCTGTTGTTATTCAACAAGCTCCAACTGCTCACAGTTTTAACTGTTTAGAGTACTTCATAAACTAAAGTTTATGTCACGAGAGGAAAAAGGATATTGAACACAGTGGTCAGATATATTCTTCTTTAAAGGTGCTTCATTTATTCTCAACATCCATCATGCATGAACCTAAAATCTGCTAAACTGACAATATTTTTTGTGTATTCAGACTTAAATCATCCAGTCCACCAAACAAGAGTCAGCTGCAGAATAAACTGTTTTGCATTGGCAGAGAAGATTTGCCAAACATGTCTAATTTTCAACCCACACTCACAGCTCAAAGACATGTTCCCTACAAATGTATCTTCATTAGCAATGAACAACTGGAGCACAGATAGCCTAGTGGTTAAGGTCACACTCCATATGGGCAAAAACAGCCTTTGAGCGGGCAGCCCGGGTTAGAGTCTGACGTGTGGCTACTTTCCTGCATGTCACTTGCACGTTTTCTCCTCTATCCACTGCCCTGTCCTCTCAAAATAAAGGCATAAAAAGCCCCAAAAATAACCTAAAAAAAAAAAATGACAACTCAACCACATCTTCTTTGTACATGTCTGGTATGATGGCTCCCCCCTGCTGACTGCCCAGTGGCATGACAAAATGTATTTCCAAAACATCACTGTCTACCAAGTGAGTCCCTTGAAGGAAACTAAGTCGGTCTTTTTTCACTCACAAAACAATGAATGACTGTAACCATCATTTAGAGAAAGTGTTAAAGTTCACCAAAATGTGAGTCTGTCAAAAAGAGCTTAAAATAAAAAAATAAATAAATAAAAAATAAGATGGATTTAATACCTTCAACTTACACCTAAAGGAATTGTGTGTGTGTGTGTGTGTGTGTGTCTGTCTGTGTGTGTGTGTGTGTAGTGTCTGTGTGTTTTCCCAGGGTCAGTGAGCCTGGAGAGGTGAGGCAGGAGTATGAGGAGCAGGTCATTAAAGTAAGTCTGTCCTCCAACAAGACTCTAACTCATATTGACAGCAATACGTCATCAAACCTCCAATTCTGAGTGAAAGTGTTTTTGTTACATTACAGCTGACGGAGGAGCGACGAGTGCTCGAGGAGGAGGAAAGGAAGGCGAGTGAGGAGTTGATCCAGAAACTGCTGGCTGAGGAAAAAGAGGAGCTTCTGACAGAGACTAAGAGGAGAGAGGAGGACGAGAGGCTGGCCAGACTGCTCAGCAACCAGTTGGTTAGTGTCGGTGCAACTCCACTCACTGTCACCTGACCATGATCACTGTCTGTCATATAAGCATCACATGACTGTCACAAAACCACCACCTGTTCCTCTGAAGTCATCACATTTGATGTGCCTCCATCTGCGTTTCTCTGCAGAACTCTGCTGGTGTCTCTCAGGGGGACGATAACACGATTGACGTCACACCTGGCAAAAAGAAAAAGAAGGAGGTCAGCTCCGGTCTAATCGAGAGGTAAAATGAACCAAGGTCCTTGCAAAACAAGATCTACACTAACAAACAGCCAGACAAACAAAATCCATGCAAACAAAAACATGATCCACACTAAGATCCATACAAACCTGAGGCCTGTACTACGAAGCTGGATTTTCTCTCAGCGAGGTAACTTCTAGGTTAACCCTGGATTTTCTGTCCTACGAAGCTGGTTCACTTCTTACTGGGATGAATCACCGTGGTAACATATGCTGAATGGCTAACCTGCTCCAGAGCAGGTTAAGATCCAGATAAGAGATCAAGAAGTAAAAAAACGATACCTCCTGTCCAGCTCTCTCAGAAAATAACCTGCCCATTTTTAGGAGAACCTGTTGATGTTGGTGCACAGAGCACTTAGGAGAGAGGGTGTTGTTTTCAGTCTAGCACTAGTGGAGTGCATGACCTCACATACAGTTTCAGCATGTGCTTGTTTAGGGATGTGAACACCATCAACAATGATGGGCATGTTGTATGGTCTGAGCATAGAATGTTTTACCATTGTAGTTTTGAAGCCAAAATACCGCCGTGAGAGGCTCCACCATTGTGCACCTAGAGTCTGTGCCGTGCAGAATCTGTATGGAGCTAGGTGACAAAATGTTGTTTTTTTTCTTTTGAAAGTCTAATCTGTTCTTGGCTCTCCTTCTCAATGTATCAGATTGTTACCAAAAAAAAAACTATGACAGAACAGCAGCTGTCAATCATCATGAAACTTGAAGTAAAACCCTGTTTTTAGTGTCTTATAACCAATGAAAAAGAAGCTTTTAACAAAAAAGAGGACTTAACACAATGCAGCCCAATAATATCTAAATATCACCACACCACACACACACACACACACACACACACACACACACACACACACACACACACACGCCATAAGTCAAAATTGAATTACG
The DNA here is from genome assembly GCA_030710495.1 of Labroides dimidiatus. Classification (NCBI taxonomy): domain Eukaryota; kingdom Metazoa; phylum Chordata; class Actinopteri; order Labriformes; family Labridae; genus Labroides; species Labroides dimidiatus. The sequence continues at coordinate 14,737,831 of CM061154.1, forward strand.
GATATCTTAAATTCACATTTCGCCTAGTCAAAATTCGAATTTCGGATAGTCAAACTCAGCTTTTAAATGTTAAAACGGCTTGCCATAATAGTCAAGCCGAACAGCCCGTCTTAATTTCTGATATTATTTGCCAGAAACACTCGTCTATCTACTTGATTGGGATCAAGCGTGGCTTTTGTTTACAATATTACCTGCCAACAAGAACACACACCCTGTTGGCACTCTTCGGAGAGGTGTGTTTCGGCACAGTATATTTCATGCACATGGACATGATTGCTGCGACTGTCACTGAGGATAAAACACTGAACAGCGTTTAATGATGATGATGGCGATGAATTCTCTCCCTCTGTTTCAGGTTCTTGTCTCGTCCCTCCAAAAGCAGCTCCTCAGACTGCAGCTTTGTGGCAAACAAGGTCTGTTTATACTACATCAGTTAATAGTCAGGAAGTGTATGATTAAACTAAAACCCCAATTCCAATGAAGTTGGGACGTTGTGTAAAACATAAATAAAAAACAGAGTACAATGATTTGAAAATCCTGTTTAACCTATATTCAATTGAAAACACAAAAAAGACAAGATATTTATTGTTCAAAGTGATACTTTTTTTTTAAACAAATATTCACTCATTTTGAATTTGATGCCTGTCACACCTTCCAAAAACGTTGTCAAGGAGTAATAGGTTAAACTACATCTGAACATTTGCAGTGTTTTATAGAACTACAGCTGTAGTCAAGGATCTGTGGACAAATGCTGAGCAGCACTGAGATCAGCTATGGATCAAAGGTGGCATGAGTAATAACAGATCAGAGAGCCACTCATCACCGGGTTAATGTTGATACACTGAAATCCAGACTCTTTTGATTTTTGTCGCAGGAGAATATTCGGCTTCGTGAGGAGGAGCTGCAGAATGACACCCATCTCTGCAAGCTGGAGCCTCCTGCTCCTCATCCATCATCTCTTTCAGCCTCTGAGGAGCAGCAGTTCCTCCCTGCCAGCCTGAGGGGTCACGTGACTACAGAGGGAGGAACTTTGTGTGCAAAGAGGAAAAGCAGGGAACTGGGAACACCAGAGGAAGAGGATGAGGCAGTGATGGCAACCAAACGAGTCTGTCTCTCCTCTTCATCCCCTGCAGTGCCGCAGGGTCTGGCTGAGTGGGAGGAAGAGCTGCTGAGCAGGCAGCAGCAGGAAGAGGAGGACCGGCGGCTCGCTCTGCTCCTGCAGAAGGAGCTGGACCAGGAGGAACGACTGAAAGCCACTGACAGACGTAAAGGAAGTTCAGATGCTTATCTCCTCCGCCAGGACCGCAGGACCAAGGAGGACGCTGGCAGAAAGACTGGACACACCTCCTCTTCACCATCCTTATCCTCCTCCTCTGCTTCCACCTCCTCCTGCAGAGGCAGTAAACAGAAAACTCTGACCGAGATGTTCTCCGGTCTGAATAACTGACCTCGACCTTTTTGCTGTTTCTTTGTTTTGATTTGTTGTCTGAGGGCAGCCGGAGGTCATTCAGTCACGTGACTGATCCAGCTGCTGGAAGCTGGCAGGAAGTGAGGTCATTGGTGGGTGGGATTATCAGGTCAGTGAGAAGCAGAGAGACCATTCCTCTTTGATGTCACAGTTTTTCACACTGAGATATCAGCAACTGTCACATGCTCTTCATGTTACCACAGTAACAAAACAACATGTGGATGTCATCATCAGTTTGAAGACATCATGAGGTGGAGCTTTGTTCCTTCACTCGAAAAGAGTCACTGTCCATGCATATTAAGCTGTTGACGTGTACATGATGCGGTTTGTCTCTGTGTGCACCCACACACAGACCTTTGTTGATCAACCCCCCCCCCACACACACACACACCTTTTGCACTTTCAGGCCAAAACATCTCCATGAGTGCTGCTGTATACTCGGGTGTTTCCATCAGGAGCACACAGCCCTGCAGGAGCCTCATTGGTCCTCACATCTGTCAATCATGATGTCACAGTCCCTGTTTTGATATCATCCAATCACTGATTCAGAGAAAATTTTCAAATTTTCTGTAAATGAACCTAGAGACATAAATCAACATGATCAGATCTGTAAAGACAGAAACATGTTTGACAAACAGTCTGTTTCATGTCCTGTCTGTTAACACGAGGAGGTGGGGCTTATATACTGCAGGCAGTCAGCAGGGGGAACTCAGATTGTTTTGGCCTCAAAATAAACCAAGTTGTGGTGTGTGTGTGTTTTTTTTTTTTTTTTTGTAAACAATATTTGGTCAGGAGTGATCCTTATTTTTTTAAGTAAAGTTTATTTTTGATGCCTGAAAGTACCTTTAAAACTTTTAAATCATCAGGGATGTTGTCTGTCTGACTAATCACCACAAAACTTTGTTTAAACCTTTATAGCAACAAACAAATGAATTGACAGCCTGGTAAAAACACGGTTTGACTCTCTAAAGCCCATTTCTCTCTTCATGATGAATGTAAGGCTGAATTTATAAACGGCTCACCTGTTCACAGCAGAATAAGGGTTACAGGGAGGGAGGATGAGGGGGCGTGGCCTCTTTGACTGACAGGTGACCATGTTTCGATTGCAGCGCAGAAGGACAAACTACTCATGCACACATTTCTGTTTAGTGATGGGCAGAGTAGAATAAAGCACTTGGACAAGGAGAAAGGTCATGTGTTTCAGAGTTTGTCCTGATGAAAGCTTCTGATGTTCAAAACTCAAAAATTACCATCAGACTGATCAGTACAGGTAGTTTTGTCCTCTGAGGCCACCATAGCTTCACCAACAGAAGGGAGAGTAAAAGAACATTTCATTCTAAGCATTGAAGTCCTGTTAGACTCCAAGAAAAAATGCTTTAATACTGATGCAGAACATCAAAGTGTTCAAGGTCAGGAATGTTTTCGATCAGCCACTATACAGAAAAGAAAGTGTGGTTTCTGGAAGTGGGCTAAGGTGGTGTTACTCCATTTCAAGTCTCCCTCTGTCTTCCATCAGTTGTATTGTACAGAGCATTGTTGCCTGTGGGGGGTGCTGCTGGGTGTGACTGTATACTCTCACCAAATAAAACTCATCTGAAAGTTGAGAGTGGAGATTATTTTTTATCAGAAAATAAAACTCAGCTATCGAATTTGAGACCAAAAGGGTTTGTTAGACATTTGAAGAATTTAGTGTAAATGAGTATGATCCAAGTTTTCTCTGAAACTCATCAGTCATAATGCCACTTTTGGTTCTAAAACCTCATAACCAGCTCAGGAAACTGTTTTTGTTGATGAATGATCAGAGTATTTGTCAGAGAAGTGGAGCCCAAGTCTGCTCATCCAGTCTTCATGTGGTTTGTGGACTGGTTAGCTGGAAGGGAAGGAGCTCAATAACAGTCTGTGTCTAAAAAGGTCTATAACTGCCTGAGTCTACAGCAATCAAATTCAGTAACAGACACAGTAACAGTCAATAAGTTTGTGTCTAAAAAGGTTGACAACAGTCTATAACAGTAACAGTCTAAAGCAGTCAAAGTCTACAACAGTAACAGTCTATAATATCCTCTAAATCTGTCTATAACAGTCTATATCAGATTATAACAGTTTGAGTTTTCAATAGTCTGAGTCTGTTATAGCGTAAGAGGCTAATGAGCTTGTGTGTGTTTCTAAGTGTGTGTGTATGTGTTTAAAACTTTTTTTTATGAATCCCACCTACTGTGCTGTGTAGCTCAGCATCAGAGTGTGTGTGTGTGTGTGTGTGTGTGTGTGTGTGTGTGTGTGTGTGTGTGTGTGTGCTGAGAGCTAAATAAAGAGCTGAGTCAGAGTATTTCCTCTTTCTTGATTCCTTTTTTAAGTCAGTTATTTTAGACACCATGAGCTGAAGAGCCAAAAGCATCCTGATATTTGACACACTTTTCAGATGAACAGCTGTGTTTCAGAGGGAGTCAGAAGTTTCACTCACACGTTGGATGCTGATACTAAACCTGGGTTGAGTGTTACACTGTCAGGTGAAGGTCTGTAAGGTGTTCCATGAGACTTCAGGCTGCTCTAAACTGCCTGATCAAAAGAACCAAATGAGAACTCAAACTATGACATCACTGAGGTTGATCTGTGTCAGCTGAGGGTTGTGGATCATCTTGTGAAGTCACAGCTGTGGTTTGATTACAACCTGACATTCAGAATAATGTGGTGCTGATGTGCTAAAGACTGAACATTGGATTTCTTCAGAAACCTGTGAAGTTTGCTCCACAAGATGCTCCACGATCTCTGTCAGTTCAGAAAGCTGTACGTAGCTTAGTAAATAGCACTTCTGGTTGGTCCAGGTTAGTCCTAAAGATGGCGCTGTGAGTGCTGTGTGATGTTATCCATGAACAAGAGCGTAACATGCAAGCGGCAACCTCCAGTTTGAAAATATGATACAATGTGGAAGTGCTAAAATCTGCAGTTTGTCGAGTGTTCCCTTGAGGCTGGCTACAGAAGTACAGGAAGTCACATATACAACAAGCCAAAAAAAGCCGTTTTCACAGCTACAGTAAACATGTTAACAGCCTGGTACAAAAAATGTCTCCTGTCCGAATTATTAATTTTGCTAACAGCACGCACTGTATGGGTGGGGATTTTTTTTTCTAACTCTGCAGTTTATACAGTATTAAGATCACCAGTTCATCCAATCAGAGGCACAGCTCAGCTCACGTGACTGCCGGGCACCCTATGGTTGTTATTGTGGAGACTCAAAGCCCGCCTCATGTCCAATATGGTCGTGCCGACCATTTAGCATCAAAAATCTGTTTAAGAAACAGATGGGTGACGTCACAGAGGTTTTTTCCATTAATTATACAGTCTATATTAACATTTTTCACAAACAGAAACATCCTGCTCTCTTCTTTGCTGCTGGGGATTATCTTTCTTTTAGATTTAAAATCCAAAAATTGAACCACATTTCAGAAAAGCCGTTTTAAATGCACAAACTACAGTTTGGAGTACGTCAACTGGGTAAGAGGCTTCTGGAATGGTGCGTTTGAGAGAGCTTTGACATCAGAATATGTGCTGTGCTCAGAGGACTTCCTGTTTCCATATATGTCTGTGGGTGGGGCTTCCTTTGTTTTTAAAAGTCCATTGACGCCAAAATGCCAGATTGCCAGCAGATGATCTTCAGGGTGAGTTAGACACACACACATACACACACATACACACACATACACACACATGCACACACATACACACACATACACACACATACACACACATACACACAGACAGAGAGTACACAGACAGAGAGAGAGAAACACACACAGACAAACAAAAACTCACATTAACAAACACTATAACAGACAGTGAGAGAGAGAGAGAGGGAGAGAGAGAGGAGAGAAAGAGAGACAAAGACAAACTTACGCTCACATACAGAGAGACAAACACAGATACAGAGAGAGAAAGAAAGAGAGAGAGAGAGACATACACAAGATTTGAGCTCACAGCTAATGACATGGCAGATGTGTGTTTCCAGGTGTTTGCGATGTGTTGGCGTGGCTCTGGTTCCCATGGCGATCATCTGCATGCTGTCCAACATCCTGCTGTTGCTTCCTGAGCTCAAGATCCACTTTCTGCTTGAGGGTCATGTGACCAGAGAGGCCACTTGGGCAACAGGCCTGTGGGGGTCCGGACTTCTGGTGTGTGTGTGTGTGTGTGTGTGTGTGTGTGTGTGTGTGTGTGTGTGTGTGTGTGTGTGTGTGTGTGTGTGTGTGAGAGAGAGAGAGAGAGAGAGAGAGAGAGAGAGAGAGAGCATATGAGTGTGAAGTTGTGTGTGTGTATTTATGTGCCTATGTGTGTGTGTGACTCAAGCTCATGATTACAAAGTCACATGTGTATGATGTTTGAGTGTGTGTGTGTGTGTGTGTGTGTGTGTGTGTGTGTGTGTGTGTGTGTGTGTGTGTGTGTGTGTGTGTGTGTGTTAGTGTGTTCCTCGTGTCTCCTCATGTTTGTTAGATCAGCTGATTGGTGTTTATGTTGTAGAAACATTTCAGTCAAAACAGGAGCTGATTTGCTGTTTTTATAAAATCAGACCTTGGTGGTTTTTAAATTATTTATCCGAAACTCATTCAGAGAGACCACAACAAACCACATCCTACAGGACAACAGCAGCATGGCTCTTCAATAGAAGAGTCCAGGTGCTGATCTGACCTGCCCAGGGCCGGAGTGGGACTAATTTCAGCCCTGGAGTTTCGTTACTCAGACCAGCCCACTTTAGATCATCACCTAAGACCTGCTAGTGCAGCCAGCCCAGGACTGGGGTTAGCGGCTTCTGGGACATATTTCAATATTTCACTGTTTTGTCTGGACATTAACCCTCAAGGCCTCAAATCCTTCTGGCCCATCTGGAATTGTCCAACCACTACAGGCCAGTCCCTGGTCCCCTATATTCAGAGCATCATGGGACAACATTTGTCTCTAAAGTCCAGAAACTGGTCTCCTGGATCAGAAAAGTTTTCAGTGATGTTAAAGAACTGTTTGTTTCTACATCTGATAATTTTCTTTGCTCTTCATTAAATATAAAATTTAAACGATTTTAAAAACCTTTAAACTCGCAGCACAACTTTTATGAAACCTGACAAAAGATTCAGGAAACCAGCTTCATCACCAAAATAAGACCTTTCCATGTTCTGATGTTTGTTTACAGGTTATATTTGGAGCCCGAGCATTTGTGCGTAGTAGCAACACCACAGGCTGCTGTGCCTTTAGGACTCAGGTGAGACCCTAAACCAGTCACCTGCTGAATCAGAGTTCACCTGTGACAGGAAACCTGTTTATTGTATACTTCCTCTACAGTCCCAAAACAGCTGTTTGAATCAACACAAAGATTTCACAGGTGTCTTAGGAGTAACAGGTGTTACAGGTGTTGCTCTGTGTCGCCAGATGCTGTACCAGGTGGGATCCTCCTGTGTGTGTGTGTTGGCAGCTGGGTTCTGCTGTCTGGTCAGTGCCACAGGTCTTTCTCAGGGTCCACTTTGTCTGTTTAACTCCAGCTCAGGTCCCACATGGGGGATCCCTCTGCAACCCCACCCTGACAGGTGACACACACACGCTCCCGCTCTCTCTCTCTCTCTCTCTCTCTCTCTCTCTCTCTCACACACACACACACACACACACACACACACACATACCCCATTCCTCACCCTCCCTCTTCCTCTTTCTCCCTCAGCCATGCAGGTTATCTGTATAACCAGACTCTGTGGTCGGGGGTGTGTCTGGAGCCCAGAGGAGTGGTCTTGTGGAATGCAGTTCTGTTTGGAGTGATGGGGGGCACCAGCGGGCTGCAGGCACTCCTCTGTGGAGCCAACATCCTAAACTCACTGCTGGGCCTAATTCTGGGACGAGGTCTCTGTCACAACAAGGTCTGTGCTCACCTGTACACTCAACACTTTGTTCACAAAGACCCCCCAAACACACACACACACACACACACACACACACACACACACACACACACACACACACACACACACACACACACACACACACACACACACGCGCGCTATATTTGAGATTCAGATTTGGAGGTCTTAATGCTCAAATCAGATTTTTTGTTTGAATGTTCAGATTACATTTTTTACATGTAGCCTTTCTGTGAACTGCAATGTAAACAGCTCACGCTCCTGAAGTGACCCGCATGCTCAGTTGAACATTGTGTATCGCAAACACACGTACCACAGTGCTAAATTGGAGAAGGGGTTGTCCACAGTTTACAACATTTTTTCCCAAATTCCTGCCAAGTTTGGCCACAATTTCATACCAGGATTGTCCATCACAAGGTTATTACTGTGATCTCTGTGTGGTGAATCATATAAATGCCAGTATTTATTGTACTTTGGAAATGAAAAGCCCCTACTCATTTGTGTGTCTCCGCACGGAAGCTAGAAATTTTCAGAGGTGCACAATGTGGAAAATTTCAGCGTGAAAAAGATGTCATTCATTCTCACGAAGCCACTTGGACCCCGTGGACGCGTCAAGCATAAGTCAGGCTTAACAGAGAATATCAGCGATTTCAGAAAGTTTTTCTTGGAGCAGCTTCAGGAAAACAACACCTCAATCATCAACAAAAGCTGTTCTTCACCATAACCAGAGCTCACCACCAATGATGACAGCTGTTAACTAGAACCATGGCGTGGAAGCCTTTTTTAGGATAACTTTTTATACCGGTATTTTAATAATGATTGTAATCTTTAATGATTGGAAATTATAGTTTATTACAGTATTTTCCAGTTGTGATTATTGCAACGTATCTATTCTTAGTGTTTACTATTATAAACCACACAGATTAGATATAATCTTATTTTAGCATTTATTAAGAAAATCAACAATTTAACAGATTCAACTATTAATATTTTAATTACATGTCACATGTTAACAACTAAAACTGTCTCACCTGAAAAAAGCTCAACTGTGTGTATTTATTTCTGTGTGTGTGTGTGTGTGTGTGTGTGTGTGTGTGTGTGTGTGTGTGTGTGTGTGTCTCACAGGTCACTCCAGTTTCAGTCTAAGAGGTCATCAATGAGTGAGGACAGCGGTGGTTCTTTTGTTTTGACAGGTTCCAGATGCACTTTACATTAGAAATTATGAAAGTCAAATGTTTGAAGGAAAGCTGTTAAACTGACTGTGAGGACTGTCTAACTGATCTTGAAAAAGTCTCACGTCTAGATATATGCCTGATCTTAATCCACAACCTGAACTGAGATTATCAACACTAATATAGGTTGTTCCTAAATGCTATTTCTTAGCTTCCTTATCGGGTCCAACAGGATGTTGGCTGAAGAAGTTTAGTAGTGAGAAAACAGATCATCTGTTTTTCTCTGCTGAAAATAAATTCCTGGGATTGATTTTGTCTTGATGGCAGACACTGGTGCAGAACTGTCAGACTAAATCACAAGCTAAAGGCTACAACACAACCTAAGATGTTTGTAATAATGTTCATTCCAACCCACATGCAGCAGTTATACTGCAGTGATCTGATCAAACTTAAGTCTGTCAATAAACGAAGAGTGAGTTTACGTTAGCTCTGCTTGGTGGATAAGCAGGACATAAGGATTCGCTATCTTTACACATTAGCCTATGGATACATCAGAAACCAAACTGCAAGTGGCAATAAAATAACTGGCTACTAAATTACAGTACCAAGTGACAAAGTTTGCTTGTTTTCACATTTCAAACAGATTGTATAAAATATGGACGTTATCTCCACAACATTACCCATCTGTTCTTGACAGTCAAATTAAGCTAATCCTTGGACAGGGCCATCTTGGATATGACGTGGGCTGGACTTTCCTTTCTAACAGCTATAGGGGCCTGTCAGACATGAGAAGCTGATCTGTGCCCCTGATTGGACAAGCTCGTAATCCTTATATCTTCTAAATTGCTGAATTAGAAAAAAATTCACCCCTGCTAAATTGTTTGCCAATAGCAAAATTAGCTTTTCAGATCCAAGCCATTTTTTGAACCAGGATATAGATATGCTTCTCAGTGCCTTAAAATTCTGTTTTGTTTGGTTTTTTGGCTTAATGTGTATGTGACCTCTGTTCTTTCTGCAGCCAGCCTCTAGTCTTGCGGATTCTCGTTGAACAACAACTTTTAGCACTTTGGCATGGATTTCATTTTTCTCAACCAGATGTTGCCCCTTGGTTTCAAAAAACAGCGCTAACTGTTGATAAATACCTTACCATGTTGCATTGTATCCAGTAAAAAAGTTGTCTTGAACTAGAAAAGTAGTGTTAAAAATACAATCTGATGCAATCCAATTCAAATAGTTCTCACAGTTACTTTAAATTCAGCAAATGTTCAAATGATGGCAGTTTTTCATATGAATCCATTTTTGAGTATTTATTTATCAAAATGAGTTTATTTATTTTATATTTCTAATGACTGATAATTTAGGGATCAAACTGTGATTGCTGTAAATGTTAAAAGTGAAGTTCTTGTAAGTTGTCATAAGACCTTTATTTAGTCATAATGTTGTTAAATTATTTTGCTGATATAGATTAAATTAATATTTAGGAGGGCTTGTTTTTTTCCTCCAGCTGGTCTAAACTTTATCAACTGAGATTTTATGAGTGTTTATCATTGGTTTCTGTGATTTAAATAAAGTCATGTGAACAAGAAGCACTGAAGTGTTGTTATTTATTTATTTTTTTTTAACTGATCGTAAGTCCGGAAAGATCAATTTGAACCAGGTCTCTGTAAATCAGGTCTTTACTGAGTCTGTCTCTGACACTTAGCTCTATAAAAATCCGCCTGCTGTTACATTTAAGAGATGTTTACATAAGGTGGAAACAGAGACACAGGAAAGAATAAATCTAGACATGGACTGTCTGTCCCATCTTTGGATCTGAGTCTCGATCACAAAGAGTTTCTGGATCCAAGCTGAGTCCATAATCATCGAAAATAATTCCACATTTTAATCGAACTGAAGTTTTGCTAAAGATTTACGAAGCCTGTCTTTGAGTTTATTGTTAATTCTAACGAAAATGTTGTAGATCTGGCGCTGTGTTACGTCACCTGGTGCTGACGTAGATGGTGGGCAGGGCTTCAGTGACCTCACCTGTCGCTCAGGTAAACGGTGCGACAACAAAAGCCACAAAACAGGAAGTGAGTCTTTCGAACTGCACCTTCTCGGGCTCCTATTGGAATCTGGATCCAAAATAATCAGATAAACTATTTTTCTCCATTTATATCCGGTTCTGATCTAAATTCTGCGTCGGTATAATGGTCCCGCGATTCAGCACCAGTTTGTGGGCGGTCTGCTTCCTGGTCTGTATCGGTGTGGCGTTTGACTGCGAGTGGGACAAATCCACTGATCCGGATCAAGATCTGGTCATGGCCTTTCTGGAGCGCGGAGCGTTCTTGCATCAGAACTGGCGGGTTTTGGACCCAAAGGCCTGCCAGAATGCGTGCTGCAATGTTTCGGACTGTGAACTGGTTCTGATGGATACTCAGGCGGACGGGAGGACGAAGTGCATGCTGGTCCGTTGTGTGATCCGGGACCGCGACTTGTGCGTCCTCCAGCCCAGCAAACAACACAAGGTTTACCGCAAGAAGAGGACTGGCACGTCCCCCATCAAGACGGAGACAGGCGATAACAGGCCGCGCATCAGCCCGCTGATGGGGGCCGTAGCCATGAGACTAGAGCCAGAGAGCAGCGAGGACACCAACGGTGAGTTTCACAGAATTAACAGTGTATTCACCTACTCTGATGAATAAAACTTTATTCACATACTCTGATTTAAAACTGTATTTACACACTCTGACAAATAAAACTTAACTTACTTACTTACTGACATACTTACTATGATTTATAAAACTTTATTTAAATACTCAGAATTTATTAAACAATAATTAAATACCCCGATTAAAACTTTTATTTAAAATTATCTGATGAGTAAAGCTTTTTTTAAGTGCTCTGGTTAATAAAACTATATAAATACTCCGATTTAGAAGTCTGCGGACCTCCTGTTTGTTTGTTTGTTTGTTTGTTTGTTGTTGTTGTCTCAATGGAGTGACTCTGTTCCTGAATGACCATATTTAACATCTGATTCTAGAAGGTTTCTGGACGTTTTGTTCTTGTTAATCATCAGGTCAAATCTGTTTTATTTCCTGGTTTGTTCTTAGAGAAAAAGGTAAGGAACGCAGCTTGTCTGGTTCTCTTCTGGTGACACTCCTGTTGAGGTGTTCAAAGGCAGGCTGTATTTGTGTCAGAGAACAACACTGTGTGTGTGTGTGTGTGTGTGTGTGTGTGTGTGTGTGTGTGTGTGTGTGTGTGTGTGTGTGTGATAAGTCACATGTGCAGGGTTTTTTCCAGACTTTTAGGTGAAACCTGTTAGTCTGGTTTTACTTTAAACACACACACACACACACACACACACACACACACACACACACACACACCACATGGTCTGTCTGTAATGTTAAATCATGGTCTGCTTGGTAGTGGATCAGATTCCTTGGATCTTTCAGCTTTTTAACCATCAGAAGGATTTAACAACAGGTGTCAGAGGTGGTTAGCATGCTTGTGCTAAAAGTCCTGTCTGTTCCTCTTCCTCAGTTCGTTGTCGTCTTCCAATGAAGGTTGGTCCGTGTCGTGCCGCCTTCCGAAAGTTCTACTACGAACCAAACAATCAGAGCTGCCAGAGTTTCACCTATGGAGGCTGCCACGCCAACAGAAACATGTTTGAGTCTCAAAAGGAGTGTGAGGACACCTGCAAGGGAGTCACAGGTAGATTCAAGATTCAAGAAGCTTTATTGTCATACTATCACACATTTACTCATGTGGATAAGATTAAACTTTACTCTCAAGGTCCTGTTTTAAGCCTAAAAAACATCAGAGGAACAATTTATAAAAAGACAGAGCACTGCTTGTGTTCAGCAGTCTGACAGCTTCCGTGTAGAAGCTGTTCCTGAGCCTGGTGGTTTGCCCCGGATGCTCCGCAGCTGCCTGCCAGAGGGGAGAGGGTCAAGAGTCAGTGTGCAGGATGTGGAGTCCATCATGATGCAGGTGGCCCTCTTTCTGCACCTTTCTCAGTAAATGTCTTTGGTGGTGGGTAGGCTGCTTTCCACACTTCTCTGTGCAGCCTTCACCACCCTCTGCACAGCTTTCCTCCCTGCAGTCGAGCAGCTGCCATGTCACACGATGATGCTGCTGCTGTGGATGCTCTCCACCACACATCAATAGAAGCTCCTCAGGACGGAGCTCCCCAGTCTGGCAGGCTACAGTTTCCTGAAGAAGTAGAGCTGCTAGTGGGCCTTCTTGATCAGGCAGGTGGTGTTGTGGCTCCAGGTGAGGCCCTCGGTCAGGTGTACACCCAGGTACATGAAGCTAGAGACCACTTCCATGGCTGTTCCTCCGATGTGCAATGGGAGAGGGGGATGTCCAGTCCTCCTGAAGTCAACAACCATCTCTTTGGTTTTCTTTACGTTGATGCAGTTCTCTCCGCACCAATCCGCCAGGTGTTCCACCACCTCGCTGTATTCGGACTCAGCGTTGTTGGTGATGTGTCCCACTACTGCCTTGTCATCTGCAAACTTCGTTATATGAAAGCTCGGGTGTTTGGCAGAGCAGTCATATGTTAGCACAGTGAACAGGAGGCCCTCAGGGGAGCCAGTGCTGGAGGAGGAGACAGTGTTGTGGATCCTGACGGTCTGCAGTCTGTCAGACAAAAAGTCCAGGACCCAGTTCCCCAGAGATGGACTCAACCCTAGGGATGTCAGTTTCTGCACCAGGGTCTGCGGGATGTTAATGTTGAAGGCAGAGGTGAAGTCCAGGAAAAGCAGGTGGACATATGAGTTTTTGCTCTCTAGGTGTGTGAGGGCTGTGTGGACCACCGATGAGATGGTGTCACCAGTGGAGCAGTTCTTCCTGTATGTGTACTGGTGTGGATCCACAGTGAAGCTTACAGAGTCCTTGATGTGGGTCATGACCAGTCTCTCAAAGTACTTCACGACTATCAGAGTGAGGGCTGCTAGTCATTCAGACCTGTTACCGTGCAGCTCTTGGGTATGGGTATGATGGAGGTAGTCTTCAGGCAGACAGGGGCAAGTGCTAAATGAAGGGAGGTGTTAAAGATGTCAATTAGCCCCTCAGACAGCTGGTGAGTGTGCAGTCCCTCAGTACTCATCCTGGGACGTTGTCAGGACACCCATAGCTTTGCAAGGGTGGATCCTTAAAAGGATAATCCTCACACCTGCACTAGTCACCCTGAGGGACTTGCCCTCTTGAGGTGGTGTGAGTCTGGTGCTGGGGTCCTAGAAGCAGGCATAGAACCTGTTTAGGGCATCTGGCGGGGGGGTCCTTCAGGCATAGTGTATCCTCCTTGGTGGTTTAGTTCGTGATGCACTTTATGCCCTTCCACATGCTCCAGTAAAATGGTAAAATGACCCTGGATCTTTTTAGCGTATGTGGCTTTGGTCCTCCTGATTCTCCTGATTGGAGATAAAGCCAAGGACAGAAATCTGTATTCCTCCATGTCTACCGTCTTCATCCTGTGCCGCTGCCTCTCTGAAGACCTGGCAGTCTGTGCTCTGGAAGCAGTCTTGGAGTATGAGGGCTGCATGGCTGGGCCATACAGTCACAGTCCTCACACAACACAAACGCATAAAACACACACACACACACACACACACACACACACACACACACACACACACACACACACACGTACACACACACACACACACACACACACGTACACACACACACACACACACACACACACACACACACACACACACACATACACGTACACCGTGACCTGAAAGCATGTTATAAATAGTGCAGCTTGTTAGCATCAGGTCTGTTTGCTAGACCTGATTCAGGAAGCTCACACACATCCTGCTGATACCATCCTGCAACTTCAGGTCAACAGGCCAACTCTGGAAATACACGCAGCATTCCCAAGTAAAAGCGTGTCACCTTCATGTCCGTCTGTCTGTCTGTCTGTCTTCTCACAGGTCCAGTACTTCCTGATGAGTCAACTGCTGCTCCTCCCCCACTTCCTGATCATTCCACACAACTTCTTCCTGCCCTCAATACAGGTACACACACTGACCACTGCAGTATTCATTCTGAGTGCTGCATTATTAATACTGACCACTGCAGTTCTCACAGTGACAGTTGTAGCACAAACACTGACCAGTGCATTATTTTCAGTGACCTCTGCAGTGCTCAAACTGACCATTGTGGACTGAATGTGTGTTTTTCTGAAGGTTCCGAAGGTGGTGTTAAACTTGATGTTTCTCAGAAAAGAGGTAACGAACAGGCGTACTCTCCAACGTTTATGTGTGTGTGTGTGTGTGTGTGTGTGTGTGGGTGGGTGTGTGTGTGTGGGTGGGTGTGTGTGTGTGGGTGGGTGTGTGTGTGTGGGTGTGTGTGTGTGTGTGGGTGTGTGTGTGTGTGTGGAGGGGAATGGGGGGTTAGTTAGATTTGCTTACATTACCTATTCTCTGTCTTGTAGGATCTTCAGGTGATCTCTATGCAGGTATGTTGTTTGCTACAGATATGTTGATTTGAAGGGGAAGTCGGTGACTTTTGAGCTCAGAGAGAATTACACACACAAGCTAATGTGTCACAGACTGAGTGTGTCTGTGTCTGTCTGTGTTGGTGACTTTGTTTGTTATGGTTTGTGTACGAGAGTGTGTCCTGCACTCACTGAATCAGATGCGTTGGGGAATTGTTTTGAATCTTGTGACTTTATAAAAACAAAGAGGTGAAGAGGCCATTTGGCTGATTTCAGTTATGAATAAAAAAAACGACAGTGAGAAATGTCTTCACCTGTCCTCTGTCTCTAAATAGAAGAAACACTTTTTACATGATCATATTTCCAAAAATTGCCAATATTTCTCTACTTCTGCAAGGGTATGTGAACTTATCAGCATAATTGTGTCTCCTGCTGATGCATAGTTATTTTACCTTTCCAATCAGAGAACTGTGCGGTGGGGCCTCAGGTGGGTCACTGCAGAGCAGCATTTCCTCGCTGGTACTACAATAGACAGACGGGTAGCTGTCAATCATTCATTTATGGAGGCTGTGGAGGCAACAAGAACAACTACCTGAGCAAAGATAGCTGCATGGCTGCTTGTACAGGTGAGACACACACCTGTACAGGTGAAACACACCTAAAGAGTAGAGAAGACACACACAAGTAGGACACACCTTATTGTACCTGTATCAAGTGTTTTATTGATGTTATGCCATCCTTTCTCTCCCCCAGTGTCTGTGTTGCCCTCCACTCAGAAACATAACAATGATGACAGACTTTCTTCGGAGTACACAGGTATCAAAGTGTGATGACAGTGTCAGGTGTGATGGATACTCTTTCCTGAGACAGGTGTGACAGGTCTCTCTCTCTGCAGACAGTTGTACAGTGACCCCTGACCCCGGTCCCTGCCGTGCAGCCTTCCCCATGTTCTACTACGACCCCAACACCTCCACCTGTCGCTCCTTTATCTACGGCGGCTGTCGTGGTAACCAAAACCGTTATAGCAGCAAGGAGGAGTGTGTGAACCGCTGCAGCTCACAAGGTACACAAACTCACCTCAACTTGTATTAAACACTTGTATGTGTGTGCCATTGTGTGTGTATGTGCTTAATCTGTGTGTTTGTGTCTCCTCAGGTCAATCTGAAGGTCGACGGAAACCTCGTAACCGCTGGACTGCAGGTTAGTCCATCAGTGAAGATGACATCACTGTTAATACTCAACTCTGATTGGTTAAAAGTTCAGTTGTGCCCAGTCCAGTCGAGGTTTAAACGCCTTTAACCAGACAAATCTGGTTGAGTCCATTAAAAAAAATAGTCCACTTTCTTTATATTAGATGTGTTAAAGTGACGAAGGATAATGAAGTGTCTCACTTTTGAACAAACTGATCACGCATACTCAATCACATTTAGACATCTGCCATACTGTAGTTGCCTGTTGACACTGTGATTAAATAATTAGTTTTCTGAAGCATGAATAACATCTGTTCAGTCACACCTGTATGACTCTCTCATTGATCTTCATCCTCAGCTGTCTTCCTCTTTGTGACCCTTGCGTCCATCTCTGCTCTGCTGATCGGGTCGCTGATCATCATCACACTGAGACGCCACCGTCTGTCCTGCCAGGCCTCAGTCACCAGGTAACTCTCACCGGCTAAAGACACTTCCTGTCAGTAACGTCATGTGTAATCACTGTAGCGCTTCTACTATTTACACAGGACTCCGTCCTCATTATGTTGGCTTTATAGAACAAATAACACACACACATCCTGATGCACACATGAATAAATGTCTGACACCCCCCCCCCCTCTCTCTCTCTCTGTAGTGATAAGGAAGAGCTCCTTCCTGATGACTCATCATCTCTTGAGTCTATGAGTGTTTCACCGAGTCCTGAACCAATCCAGGCCTGAGGGGTGTTCAGAGTGACATCACAGCAGTGACATCACAGCAGTCCATTTGCTTTTTTTATGCAAGCTGTGTAATCATCATTTCTGGGTTTTAACTTTTTCTTTATTGATTGACTTTTATGTTGCTGATCAGCGTTTAGGTGTGTCCATATCCTGTCTGAAATTAGCTATTCACCTAGGTGTTTGGTCTCTGAGTGTTCAGCTACCAGTAAGGAAGTACTGAACTTAGCGTAAGGACAAAAATAATCCCTGCAGCAGCACATTCAGGAGAAAAAGCAAACTAAGCAAACTAGCTGTGAGCTGTCGCTCCATGTTGGGGATTTCTTTCTAGAAACTCAATGATGGCTTCGTCATGTGCCCTCTGTCCCCTGTCCTGTTTTCTCCGTCCTGTGTCCCCTGTCCTGTTTTCTCCGTCCTGTGTCCCCTGTCCTGTTTTCTCCATCCTATTTCCTCTGTCCTGTATCCTCTGTCTTGTGTCCCCTGTCCTGTGTCCTCTGTACTGTGTCCTGTTTCCTCTGTCCTGTGTCCTGTGCCCTCTGTCCTTTGTCCTGTATACCTTCTGTCATGTGCCATCTTAATGTGTCTTCCTTCCTGTGTCCTCTGTCCTTGCTCTTCTTCCTCACTTCTTTTCTCTTAATTCCTTGATGGGAGGAGACATTCGAGAGGGGCCAAAGAAGACAAAAAGATTTAGTGAGAAGAAGCCAATGTTACCATGTAAACCTGACTTTTTACCTTTGACCTATTTTTTTCTTATTTAACCTTTGACCTCTGTGGTTTAATCAAAGATGCTGAGTGTGAATGATTAAAGAGACATCCTGGTGAGGAAACTCGTTTGCTTGATTTAATCTATCACTTCATCATAAATGCATCATTGATTTCTTATACACAATTTTGAAAACAGGGCTCATTTTGTCGAAATACAACCACATGCACAAGGAGCAGAACACCTCAGATCCTTTGCTAAATGAAACACTCTTGTAAAAACTATACACTGATTTGTAAAAACAACATTTTGTTGCCACATAAAACACATTTCATTTGACTTACTGTAATTCTGTTTGAACCAGAGTCCTGTAAGTCCACTTAGAGTCCTGTAGGTGAAGTACACAGAGAAACTGCAAACGTACTATAAATTCATCAAACGGTACACAGGACTGATGCCGCAGACCAATGAAAATATAATTCATTTATCTCAATAAACCCAGACCAGTCAGCATGGAGAATCACAAAAAAAACATCTCCCAGTTTTTATGCTATTAGCGTCACCCACAGTCTCAACCCTCAATCCTATGTAGAAAAAAATACATGTAACATTTTGTAAAACGTCAAAGGAGAGGGTTTCAAAAGTGCTTATATGGTGCGTACAATAAGCAGCTGATAACTGATTTTTTTTTCTTTCTTGTTGAAATGTCCTGATGATAGATACCACTGTAAATCTGCTCAGGTTTGTCTGAACTCTTAGTCCAGCCTCCCTCAAAGTCAATCAATGGTTGCACAAATTTAATTTGATAAATTTGGTCTTCTTCTTCTTTGGGCACACTCTCCTCCTGCTTCAGGTTTTCCTCTTCCTCCTTCTCCTCCTCATCCTCCATGGATTCCCCCTCTCACTCTTCTTCTGACTCCTTCCATTTACACCTGATTTGTGTCTACAGTTATACAGTCATGTGTTTGTGCACCTGATGGCTATGTTTAACCGACTGGCTCATAGGTGTGGTAACATGACAGTCAGTGCTTATGAATTGCAAGGAAGTGACATCATGATATACTTATATGTCTAATGTGTACATGTGTGTTTAGTGTTTTGCAAATCACTTTATATTGTTTTGCAAAACATTTGAAGCTGACATTGTGCTCAATGGTGCAAATCTGGTACAATGTTTTACTCCTTGAGTGTACGGTTTTTATAGTTGTGGAAAACTTTTGATTTTAGTATTTATGCAGTCAAAAAATAAATTAACATTGTAAACTCAGCAGATATCAGACAAACATGGGATACTGTATCCAGCACAGGTTAAAATTACAGAGAAAAACAAGCTGAAGCTGTTTGACCCTCTCTGAATTCTGTTCAAAAGGCACTCAATAAAGTTGTTTCATTTGAATTCTTTTCAGGATGTCCCAGTGTTGACTGGGAGACCTGATGGAAATTTTTGAAAATGGTATGGTTGAATTTTGCCTGACTGCGAGTGGAATATGGTGCATATAATAAGCAGCTGATTGTTGTAAGTGTGGACATTTTTTTCTGTATCTGTTTTCTCGTCAAAATTTCCAGATGACATGCTGTGAATCTGCTTAGATCTGTCTGAACTATTAGTCCAACCTCTGTCAGCCCCTATCCTTGGTTCACAATATAGTAAACAAGTGTTGCAGCATATTAGTGTTGATAAATTTGATTCTTTTCTTCTTTGGGAATTTTATCCTCCTGCTTCAGGTCTTTCTCTTCATCTTCCCTCTTCTTCCCCTCCTCATCCTCGGTGGATTCCCCCTCTCTCTCTCACTCTTCTTCTGACTCCTTCCATTTTGGTTGAAGACAGGTGAACTCACCTGTTCCATTTGGATGCGTTTAAGCCTGATTTGTGTGTCTACAATTATACAGTCATGTGTTTGTGCCCCTGATGGCTGTGTTTAACCTGTTGGCTCATAGGTGCTTTAATTTGACAGCTTTGGAATTGCAAGGAAGTGACATGATATACTTCCGTGTCTAATGTATATTAATATGTTAAGTGTTTTGCAAATCACTGTGTGTATTGTTTTGCAAAAAGTGTGAAGCTGACATTGTGTTACAGCAGTGCAAATCTGTGCCAATGCTTTGTTCCTTAGGGGTCTGGTTTTGATAACAGAGTAATACTTCTACTTCCAATACTTCATACTAATCAAATCATTATTCATTATTTGAGTAAATATTTTGTTGTTCGTGTCATTCTTATAGACTACAAATAGTTAGTGGTGTCAATTTTAATGTGTCAAAAGTATATGGACTGAGTGTAGAGTCCATAGACTGAACGGGTATGGCTTAAGTGTATGATATTTAAAAATAAATAAATAAATAAATAAATAAATAAATAAATAAATAAATAAATAAATAAATAAGAGCTTTATTAGAGAAATATTGACAATAATAATAAAAATAAAAAAAAACTTGGAAATAATTACAGAAATACAGACAGAACGCCAGGGGTTTGAAAAAAAGACAAACAATGTAAGCAGATGGATAATTGAGGGCTTGAGTGTATGATTGAACAAGAAGGGTATATAAACTGACGTCTATTACGCGCGACCGTCCCGGTTGATTTCGTCAAAGCGAAAATGGCGGCGAGTGGGAGCAGCTGATGTGGGCTAACTGCTAACGGCAGAAACGGGACAGGAATACACTCACAACCGTGACACAGCGACCACCGTGAACCACCGACACCCACCTGAACGGAGAGCATTCAGAGGAACCAGCCGCGATCCGGACCCGGTTAGATGCTGTAAGTGAACACCTGAACACTTGTACGTCGTTGGAGAGAACGTCGCAGAGCAGGGCAGCTAGAGTCAAAGTTAGCATGCAAACATGTTGAGTCACGAGTGCCCTGCTGAGAATAACGGTCCGTAAACATTTCATAGTGGCGTCACATGTACCTGATGGTTAGGTTTGGTTTTAATTGTTCACCTGTCACACTTGAACTACAACCTAAAGTTAGACATGTTAGCATGTTAGCATGCGTGACTTCCTGTTGGGTGTTAGCCATACGTGCTAACAGAGAGAGGCTAACAGCAGCTAACCCGTATGTTATGAATAAACCAGTAACCGTTACGAATCTAAACTGTCATTATCAATACAATAAAATTATATACATATACTTGGCATTTACAACCAGATAAGTTATATATTTAGACTTATCGTAACCCATGTAATGATATATTCGTACTAATTGATTTATTTTGATTGCTTTATTGATATGCAAAATGATAAAACATGAAACCTATATATAGAGATACAAAGTCAACAGCTGTGCAGGAGAGGAAAGAAGCTCAAGGGCTTATTTAAAATCCTCGCCTTAAAAATTGAATCTCTACAAGATCATCTAAAAAGAAAAGAGAAAGAAATTAAAAACTTGAGGAAACAATGAAAAAAATCTGAGTCAAAAGAGAAGTAGTAAAAGAAGAGTAAGACAACAATAAAATGACAGTGACGGATAGTTTCAACCTCATCCAATTGTACTAGACGTGATTGTTTTGTCTGTACAAAAAAATCCCTCATCAAACCACACCTAAATCTGGTATCATTATTTACCCATAGACTTGTATTTCTATTCTTATCATAACCCATAAAGTTATGTATTTATATCTATCAGGCACTTAAAAAATAAACTGATAATTATTACATAAATTGATGTATTTATATTCTAAGAGATAAACTGATTTACACACATAGCAATCATAACAACTGTGATTACGTCACAGTCACCTGACTGTGTGTGTCTGTGTGTTTGTGTGTGTGGGTGTGTGTGTGTGTAGGTGGTTATGGCGGAGCGGCGTGGGGAGTGTACGTGGAAGAGACATGTATCAGAGCAGCTGAAGCTCAGAGACCGAGTGCAGAGACAGGCCTTTGAGGAGCTCATCTGCCAATGTAAGTCCCTGTCTGTCTCACCATCCATCCACTACCAGTTTCACCATCTCTCACCACCTGTTGTACTGGCTCTCTTGCTGCCTGTCTCACTGTTTAATTGTTCCCTACATGTTACTTTGATCTGTGTACGCATGCATGTTTTAGATAACCGCCTCCTAGAGAAGTCAGACCTACAGGCTGTTCTGTCGGAGCGGTATCAGGCAGAGAAGTATGATGTGCAGAGAGGACATGAGTCCAGGTGAGTTTCTCAGGTAATAAGGAACAGAACCAGTCCTGTGCCCTCTGTTTGAGGCAGGCTCATATTAAACACTCTCTCTATCTCTCTCTCTCTCTCTCTCTCTCTCTCTCTCTCTCTCTCTCTCTCTCTCTCTCTCTCTCTCTCTCTCTCTCTGTGTCCATATGTCTTTCTGTCTGTCTGTCTGTCCGTCTGTTTGTCAGTTCGGGGGTGGAGTCAAGTCGCAGTGACGCCCTGCAGCAGGAAATGGCTCAGATGAGAATCAGGCACCAGGAGGAGCTGACAGAGCTGCACAAGAAACGAGGAGAGGTCAGTCTCACACACAGAAAGTGATTTCATCACCCTTGCCTGTATCTTTCCTCAGGTTACCCTATCAGACAAAAACAGCTCGGCCTGCAGATGAGACAAGGAGTTAAACTCTGTATCATATTATGGTTAGCTGTTTCCATGGGAATGCCTTCAAACCACCTGATTGGACGAACAAGTAAATGGTGTCATCCCCCAGCAGGAGGCTGAGGTCTGAGTGAAACCCTGACGAATAAACTGTTAGGACATTAGGGCTCCAGCTTGGCCTTAACTAAGCCTGAACCTGAACCCAGTCCTGCACCTGAGCCTGGAGCAAACTGAGAACGTTTCCTTCCCTGTCAGAGTCTGCAGAGGGATGAGACTGAAATTCGCAGAGCTTTTTTCAGCTCCTGCAGGGCCACAGTTTGAGGTTCTGTTCCTCACAGTTTGAGGTTCTGTTCCTCACAGTTTGAGGTTCTGTTCCTCACAGTTTGAGGTTCTGGCCCTCACAGGCTGGGTTTTTGGCTGAGGTTGTGTCCCTCAAACAGGATTAAACCAAACCCTAAAGCAGCTCTCTGAGGGGTGGTCATTTTATCTATTGAGCATCTTTCCCCTCAGGTGAGCTCACTGTGCTTTGCTCTGAGGATGAAATGGATGCTGCTGACAGATTGAAGAACAGGAAGCAAGGCTCCAGAGCGCGACCAAAATTTTTAAGAGTTCAACTAACATTTTTTCTAGGTCGCACTGGTGCAACTTGCGCTGCCTAGGTGAAATCAGATTTCTCTCTCAAGCGCTTACTGCTCTTTCAAGCTCTCTCTCTGTTAGCTTTCATATCACACTGTTACAATGTGCCTCTGTGCAGGGGCCTGTCCAGACTTTCAGACTGGGGTGGCTCAGTGAAGGCAGTCACACAGGTAGGGGTGGCCAGGGTGCGCACACATAAACTATATCCATTTATCATCTTTAACTGAACTCTCTACTTTAACAACGATGAGTTACTATGATTGTATAGATGTTAAATTCAGATTTTAGTATAGAAATATGTTATACATAAATGTGCATCAGCCAGTCTAATAAATTTAAAGTAGATTTTAAGCCCAGATAAAATAAGAAACCTTTGAATTGTACCAAAAACAGGTGAGGGCCCCCCACCAGGCTGTAAACTTAGAGGAAACACTGATGTTGCATACAACATTGCCAAAGAGGAGTTGCTGTTCACCAAATATAAATCAGAAATTTATCTCAAGAAGAAAAATGGATTAAACGTAGAACTCAGTTCAGTAACGCACTTTGAACACTGTTTTTCTTTTTAATATATAATCATGCTTCCAATAAAGACAAGCATTTCTCTACATCTGATTCTTGTCAAAAGATTATTCACATAATATGAAAAATTATGGAGAGCAATAAAAGGTGACCTTAGGGTGTTAATTGCAACACAATGAAAAATTTGGGTGCACCTAAAAAAAAAAAAACAAGTTTAGTGCACCAGTGCAACCAATGCACAATGTTAGTCTGGGGACCAGACTGTCAGAGAGTCTGTTTGGAGTCTTCGCAATTTATCCAAACAATATTTTTCTTCAAGTTTGAAAAGGCTGACTTCATACCTGCACCTGCTCCTGGTGTATCACATACAGGGCTTCAGTTTGATAGATACACTGGGCTTATCTTTAGGCCGGTCTTAACTTTCAAGTGTAAGTCAGAGGTAAGGGTACACTAAGGTGTGCTCGCAGCTGCAGGAAAGAAAAGGTGATTGTCTGATTGATTGTCTCTTTGTGTTTCTTGCAGCTGGCTCAGAGCGTGATCGAACTCAACAACCAGATTCAACAGAAAGACAAAGAGATCCAGAGCAACGAAGCCAAGTTAGTCCCTGTGTGTGTGACTGTGTGAGAGACTCCGTGTGTGTATGACTGTGTGTGTGAGTCTATGTTAGAGACCGTCTGTGTATAACTGTGTATGAGACTGTGTGTAATCAGGGTCACATGTTGTCTTTGTCTTGTCAGGATGTTGGAGTACCAGCAGCAGATCAGCGGTCTGGAGGGAGACTGTCGGGAGCTGAGAAGCTGCCTACAGGTAAGAACCTGACTGAAGCATCTGGGCAGATTGGGTCAGATGATCCAGGTGGTCACATGATGAGCGTGTTGTAGCTGTGGGGGTCGAGATGGGTGTTTACATCAGAACAAGTGCAGACTTTGCAGATGTGGTGAAGGTCAGTGATGAACAGTAAAAGGTCTGATTGCCCACAATCCTCTCCTCCTGACATCTGTTGGCTCCCAGCAGCCTCTGCCTCCAACTCCCATCATGCTCTAGTCGTGCAATGATGGTACCTGCAGCTGCTGACAGACTGTATGTGACATCACAGCATGACTCTGCACAGAGACACTGCAGGCTCTCTGATGATGTCATACAAGTAAACCAATAAGAAGGAGTGTCCGGCTGAGGGAGGGGAGGGGGCATGATCTCAAGTTTTCAACCTGAGACCTTCCCTGTCTGGAAAGGAAGACAAGAAGTGTCACTTTTGATCTTTATGTCTACTTTAAATGTATTTTTCTTAAAGAGAGAAACCTCCGGAATGTCTAGAGGTTTGTGTGTGTGTGTGTGTGTGTGTGTGTGTGTGTGTGTGTGTGTGTGTGTGTGTGTGTGTGTGTGTGTGTGTGTGTGTGTGTGTGTGTGTGTGTGTGTGTGTGTGTGTGTGTGTGTGTGTGTGTGTGTGTGTGTGTGCTGTTAGTCAGATTTATGGCTCTTCAAAAGAGATCAGCTGCTATATTCTGTCACAGTCAGTTGGTTTTGAATATGTTCTGTTTTTGTGAAGCCCAACACTGATCATGTCAACATTAGTATTCAGAGAGGAGACTCTGTTTCATGAGGACTTCCTTTTGTCCTTGTAGGACCTGGAGAGGGCGAATCAGACACTAAAGGATGAGTACGATGCTCTTCAGATCACCTTCTCTGCTTTGGAGGAGAAACTTAGAAAAACAACAGAGGACAACCAGGAGCTAGTGTCCCGCTGGATGGCTGAGAAGGCTCAAGAGGCCAACAAGCTGAACGCTGAAAACGAGAAGGACAGTAGGTCAGAAGACTGTGTGACTGATGCTCTGCCTGTCTTTGTAACATCCTGTGCAACTCATTCTCAGCCTATCTGTGTGACATTCTGTGTGACTGATTCTCTGCCTGCATACATGAGATCCTGTGTGACTGTCGCTCTACCTGTTGGTGTAAAATCTTTGTGACTGATGCTCTGCCCGTCTGTGTGACATCTTGTGTGACTGTTGCTCCGTCTGCACATATGACATCCTGTGACTGGTTCGTCTGTATGACATCCTACGTGTCTGTTGCTCTGCATGCTTGTAAGACTGTTGCTCTGCCTGTCTGTGACTGTTGATCTGCTAGTCTGTGTGACGGATGCTTTGCCTGTCTGTGTTACATCCTGTTTGACTGTTACTCGGCCTGCATATGTGACAATCTGTATGACTATTGCTCTGCTTGCATGCCTGAAATCCTGTGACTGTGGCTCTGCCCGTCTGTACAACTGATACTCTGCCTGTCTGTGTGACTTTTGCTCTGTCTGCATGCTTCACATCCTGTGTAACTGTTGCTCTGTTTTGTATTGCAGACGCAGACAGGCAAAGCTGCAGAAGGAACTTGCTGATGCTGCTAAGGAGCCGCTGCCGGTCGACCCGTCAGTTCATTAGACTGCTTATATAAACTGCTCTGAGAACATGTTCTGAATATTATCTTAAGGAAACTTAATGTTTCATATTCATTTGTATTCTGTTAACTTCATCATCTTGTTGTCTTGAGTTATTAAATAATGGCTTATTAAATTTCAAAATGCACACAGGGTCAGGGTTATCACTGACGGTCTCTGTTTTCAGGGATGATGACATTGAGGTTCTTGCAGAGGATGGAGGAAAGGGGGGTGGAGAGACCTCACCTAACAGAGCCATCAGCAGGACCCCCAGGTGAGATCTGTACCTGATTCTGTTACTTTTATTAGACAAACCCTGAATCTTCAAACAATGACTCAAAGTAGCAACAAGTTGGAGAGCAGGCTGTGGCTCCATGGACTCTTATTGCTTTTTTATTTGACGCACTGTAAAACATTATGCCTGATGCTGCTGACTGGAGTTCATTCCTGCCGCACAATCAGTGAATGCATCGATGCAACATTTGCAGACCTGCCAACAGGGTCAGGATCTGAAGTTAGTAGGTCCAGGTTCAGTCAGTCAATCCATGTTCATTTAGTTTGAATCAGTGCAGGTTACGGACTGACTCAGACTTGAATGCATTAGCTCTTGTTTCTGGGAATCATCAGGTGTTAGCCGTTAGCCTGTTAGCTGTAAAGAGATTGTTCGCCTGACACATGCTCCAAACTGTGAGAAGTTCTTTGAGTTTTATTTAGTTTGGTCCATAATTATTTTATTATTCAAACAACCCTACAGATTAATGCTTTCACTGATGTTGTGTGCGTTTGTGTGTACAGTAAAAAGATCTCCCAGCCTCCTCCTGGTGGTCTGCTTGACTCCATCTCCAACATATTTGGGTATGTAGACATCTTGTCTATCTGTCTGCTTGTGTGTGCGTGTGTGTGTGATTTCCATCTGTCAGTTCGACCATTACATGAGCCAGCAGGTCATTATGCTATTAAGATAAATACCCTGAAGCAGGGAAAACAGTTGATGGTTTACAGGTGAGTCACTCTGACCATGTCTCTATCTTAGCAGGCGTCGACCCGCTGGCTCATTCAGCTCACCTGAGAACACAGAGGCTTCAACAGGTGTATGTGCAGAGGTCCGTGTACCCTCCACCGCTCTGCACATGTTTGTGAGTACCACAAATTTACCTCACCAATTTTCAGTAGAAGCAAGAGTGTCCCCCCTGATTTTCAATAGAAACCAGTGTGCCTCCTGATTTCATAATCAGACTGGATTGATGTCAACCAGTCTTGGGAATATTGATGTAAAAATAACAGTGTTACTGAAGCCCTTATTGTTTCCCAGTAATGGGTGATCTAAATAATTATTTAACTATTTCAAATGTTACAACGCCATTACTGTTACCAACAGTGATATGTGACGTATTACGCACTGATATCTAACAGCTGTCAGCTATCAGACCTGGCTCATTCAGCCAGACACAGGACAGGAACTGCAAATATCAAAGCCAGAGCTCAGATAAGTGGGTGTTGTTGAAACCTCAATGATGAATCCAGAGCAGTCTGTGGAGCTAAAACTGGCGTTTTCAGGATGGAAGTACAGACTTCAGCGTCATAGATGTAAAAGTGAAGAACATACATGTGAAGTAACTTTATGTCCCAGAGCAAAACCTGCTCAGAATCCTTTTACATACTTGATGGTTTTTCATAAAGGTTATGCAATATTTACTTTCCCTGGTAACTAATTACATTCATGAAGGAGCAGTTCAGTTACTAAGTCAATTACTTTTATGGGCAAGAGTAATGTACGAAGTTATTCACCCAACACTGTGGTTAACACACCTTTACTGTTTATTCTGTTTCATTTTCAACCTGTGGGCATAAAGTTTTAGCTTAACCTAAGTTTAAGACACTATGATATTAAGGTGCGTGCGTGCATGTGCAGGACGCTCATGATGGCGAGGTCAATGCTGTGAGGTTCAGCCCTGGCTCCCGCCTTCTAGCTACAGGAGGAATGGACCGCAGAGTGAAGCTGTGGGAGGTCATAGCAGGTAAACAGGAATTGTTTGTGTATACACTTTGGTGTGTTGGTGTGTGTGAGTGAAAAAGTTGGATATTGACATGCTCTTGCATTACTCTAGATTTAATACAATTTTATATATACATTTTGTGTGTGTGTGTGTAGGTCGATGTGAGCCTAAAGGAGCTCTGACGGGCAGTAACGCAGGAATCACCAGCATCGAGTTTGACAGTGCTGTGAGTCCCTCAACCCTCAGGGTGGTTTAGCTTTTTGTGTGCGTGGTGCATGCGCGTGTGTGTGTGTGCGCGCGTGTTTTTTTCTGTGCAAGTTTTGTCTGACAGTGTTTTCTCTTCAGGGCTCATACCTGCTGGCTGCTTCAAATGACTTTGCAAGTCGAATCTGGACGGTGGACGACTACAGATTGAGGGTGAGTCCACACATCTCTCAACTGTCACTGATCCTTGACCTGTGCAGGTGAGTCAGACAGGACACATAGTCTGTCTGTAGGTGGACTGAATGCAGTCAGTAGTTTGTAGTCTGAATAAAGTTGGTCTGTAGTCCAGCTGTAGTCAGTAAGTAGTGGGGCTGTAGTTTGACTGAGGTTAAAATGTAGTCCGTCTGTAGCTGGTCAGTAGCTATTTTGGTCTGCAGTCTGTCTATAGTTTGAATGAAGTTGGTCAGAAGTCGGTCTGTAGCTTGACTGAAGTCCCTCAGTAGTCATGCTGAAGTCTGAAGTTTGTCAGGAAGTAGTTGGTCTGTAGTCTGACAGAAGTCTCACTGTAGTCAGTGTGTTGTTTGACTGAAGTTGGACTATAGTTAGTCTGTAGTCTGTTTATAGTAAAACTGTAGTCAGTTAGTCTGTAGCCGACTAGAGTTTGTCAGTAGATGGTCTGTTTTTTTAACTGCTGTTCGTCAGTAGTCTGTCAGGAGTCAGTAGTCTGACTGAAATTTGTCTGCAGCCAAGCCGTAGTCAGTAAGTAGTCTGTCTGTTGTCTGATTGAAGTAAGGATGTAGTCAAGCTGTAGTCCAAGTAAAGTTTGTCAGAAGTCCATCTACAGTGTAGCTCTAGTCAGTAGTTAGTCCTTCTGTAGTCTGACTAAAGTTTGTCAGTAGTCATTAAAGTCAAGCTGTAGTTAAATTGTCCATCTGTTCTGACTGAAATTTGTCAGTAGTCAGTCCATAGACTGTAGTTTTGTCCTCTGGTCTGTGATGTCATGTAAAAGGTCTGAACCTCAGTGTCTACCCCCCTGTTGGCTCCCAGCAGCTTCTGCCTCCAGCTCCCATCATGCTCTAGTTGTGCGGTGGTGGTACCTGCAGCTGCTGACAGACAGGATGTTACATCAAAGCTTGAGTCAACACAGAGACAGTGCAGGCTCACTGATGATATCATCGAACAAAACCAATCAGAAGGAGCGGCACAGGGGGCGTGGCCTGAGTGCTGATCTCACTCTGCTACTGAGACTAGTACAACAAAAACACACACCTATCAAAGAATATACCCTTCATTTCCTGTCTAACTTTGTGTGTGTGTGTGTGTCTGTGCTTGTGTGTGTCTGTGCTTGTGTGTGTCTGTGCTTGTGTGTGTCTGTGCTTGTGTGTGTCTGTGCGTGCGTGCGTGTGTGTGTGTGCACCCTCAGCACACTCTGACAGGTCACAGTGGGAAGGTGTTGTCAGCTCGTTTCCTATTGGACAACGCTCGCATCGTCTCTGGGAGTTACGACCGAACACTCAAACTCTGGGACCTCCGCAGCAAAGTCTGTACGTGATGGACAGCTAACCATTGTAACTAGAATCAAAACCAGTTAGTGATCAGTTGTCTACCAGTGAGTGAAAGGTAAATGTCCAGCTATAACCAGTAAGTGACCAGTTAGTAACCAGTTATTAACCCTTAGCCCACTGAATAAGAATTCCCTCACATTTCCCCCAGTGCTGAATTTATTTTAGAAATTACCGCTTCTGAAATCATTCAACATGAGATGAGCTCTTCACAGAGATGACTTGGGAGCGCTTTAAAAAGAGATTTTTTTGTTAATAAGTGACCGGTTATTAACAGTAAGTGACCAGTTAGTGACCATGTATAAAAGGAATGTGACCAGTTAGTGACAGTTATTAACCAGTAAGTGACCAGTCAGTGACTGCTTAGTGATAAGTTATTCTCCAGGTAGTCACAGGTTAGTGACCGGGTATAAATCAGTGTGTGACCAGTTTGTGATGGTTAGTAACCAGATTAGTGAGCAGCTATTAACCAGTAAATGTCCACACAGTGATGGGTAGTGACCAGTTATCAATGAGTTAGTGACCACCCTTTTCAGTCTCGTCTGTCTGTCTGTCTAATCTATCTTTCTAATATGTCTGTCTCACCTGCCTGTCTGTCTCACAGGTATGAAGACGGTGTTTGCAGGCTCCAGCTGTAATGACATTGTATGTACGGAGCAGTGTGTGATGAGCGGACACTTTGATAAGAAGGTTCGATTCTGGGACATCAGGTGAGTTTTACTATTTGACACCATTAACTCTGTGTCGTCACAGACCTGACTCTGTCAGTCCCAGAGGCCGACCATTCAAAACTCAATCAATCAATCAATCAGTCTTTATTTATATAGCGCCAATTCATAACAAACGTTATCTCAAGACGCTTTCCAAGCGTTAACAGGTCTAGACCTGTAAATGGTAATAAAATTTTATTAACAGAAACCCAACATCAAGACAAGATAAGAAGCCTTATCTCATCTTAACCCACCATGAGTACAGCACTTTGCAATATTTAGCAAGTTACAATGGCAAGGAAAAACTTCCCTTTAACGGGCAGAAACCTCGGACAGAACCAGACTCATGTTAGACAGACATCCGCCTCGACTGTGAGGCGAGAAGGGGGGGAGGGGGGAGGGGCAGAGAGACAAAGACACAGGGAGACATAAACACAGAGTCCATATTTCTGTGTTGTAGAGATGATCACGGAGAAACTGTAACTGTAGGTAGCCGTAGCAGCTGGAGT
Organism: Labroides dimidiatus; assembly: GCA_030710495.1. NCBI lineage: Eukaryota > Metazoa > Chordata > Actinopteri > Labriformes > Labridae > Labroides > Labroides dimidiatus. The sequence goes on from CM061154.1 coordinate 14,768,513, forward strand.
CTGTCAGGTCCATGGCAGCAGGCCGTCCACAGCAACAATTCGAAGGAACCTAACAGACAAACTCAGAGACTCCCAGAGAGATCCATGGTTAATAATTTTAATGGGACATTAAGGTTAGAAGTTAGACTGACAGATAGAGAAGAGAGGGAAGCAGGAGCCTGTGTGTCAGTTCCCCCCAGACAGTCTAAACCTATAGCAGCATAACTAAGAGCTGGTTCAGGTCTGAACCAGCTCTAACTATAAGCTTTATCATAAAGGAAAGTTTTAAGTCTACTCCTAAAAGTAGAGAGGGTGTCTGCTCCCCGAACTTCAGCCGGTAGATGATTCCAGAGAAGAGGAGCCTGATAACTAAAGGCTCGACCTCCCAGACTACTTTTAGAGACCCTGGGTACAACGAGCAGGCCTGCATGCTGGGAACGCAGCGATCTAGACGGATAATATGGCACGATAAGCTCTTTAAGATAGGATGGCCCAATGCCATTAAGAGCTTTGAAAGTCAGAAGAAGAATTTTATATTCTATTCTAAACTTTATGGGTAGCCAGTGCAGAGACGCTAACACCGGGGAGATATGCTCCCTCCTCCTGGTCCCAGTCAGAACCCGGGCTGCAGCATTCTGAACTAACTGAAGAGTCCTAATAGACTTGTTAGGACAACCAGATAGAAGAGAGTTACAGTAATCTAACCTGGAGGTAACAAAAGCATGGACCAGTTTCTCTGCATCACTCTGACACAAGATGTGTCTAATTTTTCTAATATTGCGGAGATGAAAGAACGCTGTCCTGGAGACCTGTTGGATGTGAGAGTTGAAGGACAGGTCCTGATCCAAAAGAACTCCTAGGTTCCTAACAGTGGAGCCAGGTGCCAGGCTGATGCGATCTAAGGGAGTTATCTGGTTAGAAAAAGCCTCTCTGAGGTGTTTTGGTCCAATAACAATGACTTCAGTCTTCTCTGAGTTCAGAAGTAGAAAATTTTTGCTCATCCAGGTCCTTACATCTTCGAGGCAAGCTTTAAGTGTCGATAATCGGCTAGTTTCCTCTGGCTTCAATGATAAGTATAGCTGCGTATCATCTGCATAGAAGTGAAAGTTTATGGTGTGTTTTCTAATTATGCTACCAAGAGGAAGCATATATAAGTTAAAAAGAATCGGACCAAGCACCGAGCCTTGAGGAACTCCATAACGCACCCTGGTATGCAGGGAAGATCTATTGTTTACATGAACAAACTGCGAACGACTCGACAGATATGAGCTAAACCAAGCTAAAGCAGTTCCTGTGATGCCAAGAAGCTTCTCTAATCTCTGCAGGAGGATGTGATGATCAATAGTGTCAAAAGCAGCACTAAGATCAAGTAACATGAGCACAGAGAGGTGACCACTATCTGAAGCCAACAGCAGATCATTAGTTACTTTCAGCAGTGCAGTCTCAGTACTATGGTTGGCCCTAAACCCAGACTGAAAGTCCTCAAGGAGACTGTTACTATGAAGGAACTCACAGAGCTGACTGGAGACAACCTTCTCTAAGATTTTGGAAATAAAAGAGAGGTTAGATATTGGTCTGTAGTTAACTAAGGAGCCTGAATCAAGAGTTGGCTTTTTAAGGAGGGGCTTAATTACTGCAATTTTAAAAAGTTGTGGCACATAGCCTGTCAGTAAGGACGCATTAATCATCTTTAGAAGAGGGGTGCTGACCGAGGGAAGGACTTCCTTCAACAGCCATGCTGGGACAGGGTCCAAGAGGCAAGTTGATGGTTTAGCCGAAAGAACTGTTGAGACCAGCTCCGACAAGTCAACAGGCACAAAGCGGTCTAAGAGTATTTTTGGTCTAGGAACCGTTTCCGTGATTTCGCCGACGGCTGGAGATTCTACCCTGTTTGAAAGCACAAGGTTACTAATCATCCAGGTCCTTACTAAAACTAAAGCCTGGTTTTAATAGTTGAAAGCATGAAATGATGCAGCATCATCTCCTTTCATCTTAACAGGACAGTCGGTAACAACATTTGCATGTGTTTGTGCGTGATAGGTCAGAGAGCATCGTCCGAGAGCTGGAGCTACAGGGCAGAGTCACATCTTTGGACCTGAACCACGACCGCAGCGAGCTGCTCACCTGCTCCAGAGATGACCTGCTCAAAATCATAGACCTGCGAACCAATGCCGTCAGACAGACCTTCAGGTAGTCCTGGTCCTGCAGTCTCACAGAATGTCTTTTTAATGCTTTCTGTCTCTCTTGTTCTTATCTAGAGCAGCTCGGTTAATCTGATCCATCTTTAGCAACAGAGACAAATGATGCTTTCATAACCAAACAAACTCAAATTCAAAAATAAGCCTTTTTGCATGACGTTTTTTTTTTTGTTTTTGCTTGTTTTTTTATGTTGCCAAAATACAATTAAAATTACTGAGAAAACAAAGAATAAACGATAAGCATCAATAAAATAATTAAAAAATAAAATGAATAAAACAAAACCAATAGAAAAAAACAAACAAAAGAAACACGCCAATATCCATGTAAATATAGATCATTTGTTTGTTTCTTTGTTTGTTTGTTTTTTTACTTGACACCTTATTAATCATCTTGAACAAAAGCCTGTCTCATTCTGTGACAATCTGTCACATATTCGGCTGACAGTTGAACAGCAGGACTCTCTTTCCCCAGAGTCTTCTGGATCTGTTCCCCTTTGGGAAAGTAAGAAAGGGATTAAATTTGTAAATTTGTGGAAAAACATGTCACTATTATTTGTATAATTTGGACACGTGATGAGGAAATGGATCTCACTTTCTATCTGTCCTGTGTGACAGAGCCTACAGACTCTCTGAGATCTCTCCAACTACTGATTTCTGAAACTAACTCTCTCTCTTTCTGTGTTCAGTGCACAGGGCTTTAAGTGTGGAGCAGACTGGACCAGAGTGACCTTCAGGTAAGTGTTGGTCTCATCCTGCTCTTGGTGACAGATCACATGACAGGTTTGTTTACTTGCTTGTTTGTTTGTTTTTCACAGTCCTGACGGCAGCTATGTGGCTGGAGGATCGGCTGATGGGGCGCTGTACGTCTGGAACGTTCTTACAGGGAAGGTGGATCGAACCCTGGACCGGAACCACAAGTAAGGACTGGAGATTTCAGAAATCTTTGTTTAGGAACAATTGAACCATCAGGGATATTAAAGCTATCGGGAATTGTATAAACATAACTTCAGGGATTAAAGTTCTCTGTCGCTATCACCCTGTATCACAAGGGTGGTTTTGTCTGTGGCATTCAGTGAAGGCTATAGTCAGAACTTTTACCTGCTATGTGACCTCTGCTCTGTGTTGGAGGCTTTTATTGTGGTAGCGAGCATCGGCATGTATGCTGTAATGTTTGGACTTTATTTTTGGCTCTGTTGTGCAATTTATTTACCCAACCAAGAAGCCTGATGGTGATGTAGTCGGTATTCATGATGTTACTGTCTCTGCAGCTCTGCAATCAATGCGGTGTCCTGGTCTCCTTCTGGGGCGTTTGTGGTCAGCGTGGAAAAAGGAAGCAGGGCGGTCCTGTGGTCTGACATGTAATTGGCTTAATGGATTAAGAGGCGGAGTCACAGCAGGACTTGTGATGGAGGCGTTCATGGAAACGATCATCTGATCGATCAGACTGAGTTTATCCTTCAGCACGTTTGTTCAAATGCTCAGGACACAAGTGACATGATGAAGATGAAGATGGAGCTTTTTGTGTGCATGAGTTTGTCTGTATGATGATGTCTGTATGATAATGTCTGTATGATGATGTGCGTGTCTGTGAAGTAGGAGCACAGCTTGAATGTCCTGAAGCAGCAGGAACAAACTGATGTGAATCAAGCGAACAGGAAACTGTTTACATGACCGGTGATGAACAGAGCTGGTACCATGAGGACATGTGAAAGGACTCTTGGACTCGTGTCAGGGTCAGAACGATGCTCTGAGGTGATTTTGTCAAAGCCTCCTCCTACATCTTCCCCTCTCTTTCCATGCTCATAGGACAGGAAACAAGGGAAGGGAGCAAGGAGAGGATGTGGGAGAAGTTGTAATATTTTCATCCTGCAGCTGTCTGTGCTTAAAAAAAAAATCAAATAAACCTGTTTGTGCCCTCCATGGTGAATATTTCTTCCGCAGTGTTTGAACCTGTGGCTGTGGTCCCTCTGAGGGGGCCATATGATGAGGTCTTGTTTTCTCAATCAGAGCATATCTCTCAAAGAGGGAGCTCGTCTGAACACAAAGCTTAAATACAGGCTGTGAGAAACGGATTAGTGAGACAGCTGGTTTTCATTGTGTGAATAAGAACCTCTATACTGACCCCATTGTTAACAGGAAGTGTACAATCCATCACCAAACAGGAGCAGCAGCCTGCTTCAGACCAATTTGTACCCTCAAAGCTTCACCAGTTGTACCTCCATCTGTCTCCAATGAGTCTCTCACACTGGCCATCTGTACCATACCCAGGTATGCTTCAACCTGAAAGTCCGGGGTCCTCATTTATAAAAGTGCATAGAATCCTTACTGAAAATGAACGTGCGCCAAAAACCTGGACATGGCCTGCGCACAACTTGATGAGGATTTGTAAAACCCTTTGGTTGCACATCTGCACGCAATGCTCCTTTTATAAGTCAGGATCCACTTGGAGAAGCTGCAAATTCTGCCCCTGGCACGCGCATAATCAACCATAAATGTCACCTGCCTTCATTTTCCTGGTTACATAGTGTTGTTTCAGGTTTTCTAAAGAAACCAGACCAGTGAACTTCTGTAAACGGTTGTCGACTCCAAGATCTGGACCATCATCCAGTTGGCTCACAAAATCGTCCACACTACGGGACATTCTGTTACCCATCGTTTCGTTTCCAGGGTCAGGACAAAGATGGAAGTTAAAGTTTCCTGTTTGACAAAAAGAGTGAACATTGTGGTCCATGTGACTTCCTGCTTCAGTGAGTGTCTCTCTCTTTTGTTGAAGTGATATAAATGAAGCTTCAGTTAGTCAGACAGAGACTCTGAGCACAAAAACTCTGATTAAATTATGACACAGAAAATCTGCTCTTCAAATAGTTGTTGACTTTGAAAACAGAAAAACACACAAACACTCATGTAGAGGTTTAAAGGACCATTTCAGTCAGACTGCACATAAATGTCGCTGTAAACGGATCATTAACAGCATTTCAATATCAACAAATGTTTTACCTCAGCTCAGAGAAGAGTACTGGAATGAAGTCCGAGCCTGTTTCCGTTTCAGTTTCTTTCACTTAAAAACAGACCAAAGTGAAAGTTCAAACCAGCTCAGAAGTGGCTGTTTAGATCTAAATGTCAAGAGTAGCGATAGCAAGGTGAGTATTGGTTTCATATTAATAATTACAGCAAAATACTCAAATTTACTCACGGTGTTCATGCGAGCGCAGCTTATCTCCAAGTCTGTGTGCAAACAACACCCCCCTCCACTTTATAAACACGTCAGCTTCCAGAGAAATCTGAGCTGCAAAAAAGCTGAGGAGGGAAGCGGGGCACTTTTAGGAGACTGATGAAAGCCTGTTGGAATATATTCAGCCAGTTGAAAAAAAAATTCTTCATTGTTTTATTAGAACTCCAATTAATACACTTATAATAATGGAAATATGAGGGAAATATTGAATTATTTTTATACTGTACCATTATTTTATATCGTCTTATATAGTTATTAAAACCATCTCATGTGCCTAAAGTGTTTGTCCTGTTTTATCAAAATCAACTAACTAAAGGCAAAAATCACAAAATGATTCCCTGATCATGACATTTCTAGTAAAAAGTATCAGTATCAGTGATGCCTGCCCTGTGTTTATTTATCAGGGAGTCCCACCTTTAATAAAATATTTCAAAAATAAACCTTGTTTTACAGTTTTTATTCAATGTTTTCTTTGTTGTTTGCTGTACTTGGCCCAAACCTGTTACTGACACTCATAAACCTGTAAAAAGCACATTAAATCATTTCTGAAATATAATTCTTTAGCCATCAGGAAAAGAAAGCAACTTTCAAATCCACCTTGCCCAACTTTTCATGATTCATGTTCATGATTTTTAAATAATAATCATGAACTATATTAATTAATATTTCATGTAGTCAAACTGCATATTCCCTCTTGGTGTGTTTAATTCAGACCTTTTGATATCACATTAACAAATAATACAGACTGAGACTAGTTTACATGGATTACTTGCAAGTTTATTTACTCACACACAGACATTACTCCCTTAAAACAGAGATCTAATCTACAAAAACAGCAACAACGAAGGTATAAAAATTTGCCAACACAAAACAATAAATTGAAGCAGCTTCTTCAAAAGCTGCAGCTAAAGGTCAGTCCATGTGTGAGGTTCCTGTAGATGATTTAACCTTCAAATGGTCTCGACTCAAAGTGAACCTCTGACTTTAGAACCAGAGTAAAACTGTGTGTTTGTGTTTTGGCGCCCTCTTGTGGACAAAGCGGTGTCTCACATGTGTTTGCTGTTCGGTACATTTGGAAGTCCAACAGAGGAGACTGTCCCCTGAAGTGTTTCATTCACGCGCAGCGTTCATGTAACACCACGTCATGACGTCACGTTCCGGAGTCAACCTCGTGGCTGCTCACAGCAACGCTTTTGAAATGTTGGTTTGTTTTGAAAAAAGAAAAGGGGATGTGGCCCGAGTCCCACACCCCCCCTCCCACATGCGCTTAGAGAGCGGAGGCTCTAACACCAGGGGAGGCTCTGGCCCCGTCTGAGCCAGCTGCCAGCAGAGCGAGCAGTACAATCGAGCCTCTAAGTGCTCAGAAGGACGTGCTCCACTGGCAACTCTGGCGGCTCTATCAAGCAGACCAGTGAAAGGCAGCCCCTACGGACCTGAGATCCCCGGGTCCAGGGGCCTTCTACGTCCCTCTAAAGAGGATGTGGGAGTGACTTTAAGCGTCGAAGAGGGTATAGTCTATAAAATTTTGCTTCTTCGATCCAACATGAAGGGATCGTTCTGTTGTGACGTCACAGAGAGCATTAATTGTGATGTCATAGATGGAGTCACTGAACCCAGTGAACCTGATGTTACAGAAAACTGTCGTTTCATTAGAAGGACTGTTTTCTTATCTGAATGAACCTGCTGCAGGAAAACTTCTAATCAGTCCAAGAGCGCCCCCTGCTGCTCACCTGCTCTACATGAACTCTCTTTATTTCTCTGTTTGAAAAAAAGTCTGAGACATGTTAACCATACCTGACACCAACACAAAAAACACAATGAAAGTTTAACAAAAAAAAAAAAACAATTAATAAAGGAGAGTAGATATGTTTATAAATGTAGACATTTTATTATTTTTCTCACAGCATATGTGCAAATTACATCACTCATCCAAACTTGATTAACTGGAGGGGATATTGTTCCCAGGTCGGCAGAATTATTCTCAAAAGATTCTCATCCAATCAAAATGAACAGAGAGCCAAAGGAGGAGACACGGTTGGGGGAGATTTGCTCTCACCAACAAATGATCTGATGAAAACGTCCCAAAGTCCCCGTTGAGTTCAGCGTCTCACTCATCTTTTAGTCGATTTTGAAGGAGCCTGTTTGAAGAACGAGCTCCTGTAGATTCTTTTCTACGTCGCTGAAGTACTTCTGGATGTCAGGTTTCATTCTGCCGTATCTGTGCTTGTAATAAGCCTCAGCACATTCTGTAAAGGAGAGAAAAAAATCCAAAGTATGACGCTTTGAATCTTCATCCAACAGGATGTCCTGAGTATGGGGATGGGGGTAGGACATTCTCTGGACTTTTGTGGTCTTCACCATTTTCTCGTGCTCTTCACAAATCTTGTGGGAAATATGAGGGAAATATTGAATTATTTTTATACTGTAACATTGTTTTATATCGTCTTATATAGTTATTAAAACCGTCTCATGTGCCTAAAGTGTTTGTCCTGTTTTATCAAAATCAACTAACTAAAGGCAAAAATCACAAAATGATTCCCTGATCATGACATTTCTAGTAAAAAGTATCAGTATCAGTGATGCCTGCCCTGTGTTTATTTATCAGGGGGTCCCACCTTTAATAAAATATTTCAAAAATAAACCTTGTTTTACAGTTTTTATTCAATGTTTTCTTTGTTGTTTGCTGTACTTGGCCCAAACCTGTTACTGACACTCATAAACCTGTAAAAAGCACATTAAATCATTTCTGAAATATAATTCTTTAGCCATCAGGAAAAGAAAGCAACTTTCAAATCCACCTTGCCCAACTTTTCACGATTCATGTTCATGATTTTTAAATAATAATCATGAACTATATTAATTAATATTTCATGTAGTCAAACTGCATATTCCCTCTTGGTGTGTTTAATTCAGACCTTTTGATATCACATTTACAAATAATACAGACTGAGACTAGTTTACATGGATTACTTGCAAGTTTATTTACTCACACACAGACATTACTCCCTTAAAACAGAGATCTAATCTACAAAAACAGCAACAACGAAGGTATAAAAATTTGCCAACACAAAACAATAAATTGAAGCAGCTTCTTCAAAAGCTGCAGCTAAAAGTCAGTCCATGTGTAAGGTTCCTGTAGATGATTTAACCTTCAAATGGTCTCGAGTTCAAAGTGAACCTCTGACTTTAGAACCAGAGTAAAACTGTGTGTTTGTGTTTTGGCGCCCTCTTGTGGACAAAGCGGTGTCTCACATGTGTTTGCTGTTCGGTACATTTGGAAGTCCAACAGAGGGGACTGTCCCCTGAAGTGTTTCATTCACGCGCAGCGTTCATGTAACACCACGTCATGACGTCACGTTCCGGAGTCAACCTCGTGGCTGCTCACAGCAACGCTTTTGAAATGTTGGTTTGTTTTGAAAAAAGAAAAGGGGATGTGGCCCGAGTCCCACACCCCCCCTCCCACATGCGCTTAGAGAGCGGAGGCTCTAACACCAGGGGAGGCTCTGGCCCCGTCTGAGCCAGCTGCCAGCAGAGCGAGCAGTACAATCGAGCCTCTAAGTGCTCAGAAGGACGTGCTCCACTGGCAACTCTGGCGGCTCTATCGAGCAGACCAGTGAAAGGCAGCCCCTACGGACCTGAGATCCCCGGGTCCAGGGGCCTTCTACGTCCCTCTAAAGAGGATGTGGGAGTGACTTTAAGCGTCGAAGAGGGTATAGTCTATAAAATTTTGCTTCTTCGATCCAACATGAAGGGATCGTTCTGTTGTGACGTCACAGAGAGCATTAATTGTGATGTCATAGATGGAGTCACTGAACCCAGTGAACCTGGTGTTACAGAAAACTGTCGTTTCATTAGAAGGACTGTTTTCTTATCTGAATGAACCTGCTGCAGGAAAACTTCTAATCAGTCCAAGAGCGCACAAATAATACAGACTGAGACTAGTTTACATGGATTACTTGCAAGTTTATTTACTCACACACACAGACATTACTCCCTTAAAACAGAGATCTAATCTACAAAAACAGCAACAACAAAGGTATAAAAATTTGCCAACACAAAACAATAAATTGAAGCAGCTTCTTTGGGAAATTTGGGAAATTTCTTCTGTGTAATCTGCTGCTGCTCCACTCTGTTAAATCTGAGTTTTTTGAGGAAAAGCTGAAATCTTTGTGTCGCTTTATAAAAACCATTGAAGATAGGAGACTGCTGAAGATCTCAAAAAATCTGTGAAAGATCTGTGAACATTTTGAAGCAAGAATTAAGTCTGTAGTATGAAGTATGCTGAATCTGTTTAATGTGAAAGTTGTAGAAGGTTTTTGCTGAGCTGCTGAAATCTCCCATTGACTCCAATACAAAAAAATCTGCATAAAACATATTTTTGAGAAAAGTACAACTGCTATAGCTGTGAAAAATACAAGCCATAATCTCCTGAACATGATACACTGCATTTTTTTTTTTTCGTGAAAATCCGCTGAAATTTGAAGGCTGTGAAACGTGCCGAAAAAACGTACGGAAGAATAATAATAAGAAGTTTAATAGTCGAATAACAATAAGTTGAAATGCTGTATCAGCATTTCAACTTATTTATTGGGTTTATACTCAGGTTTCACCCATTTGAACATCCAACACCAGATATGAGAAAATTCAGGGAAATGGGAAAACCTTCAAATTTTAACTTTCAGTTAAAACACGCGTGGCTGGTAATGCATTAGCATAGGGCATAAATTAGCATTATGTTTAATTAAAGATTGAATAAAGAACTTAGTTTAGGATTATGATTAGGTGGCAGAAATCGTGACGTAAGGGTAAGGGCAGGAACATCTGGACATAACCGGGATATAATCTGAAGGCTAGATCGTCCAGTTTAACAATGGTTGACACAGCCTTTGCAGCCTCCAAAGGACTCACCTTCTGTAAACTTTTTCTCTGTAAATTTTCTGTAAAATCTTTTTCTCTGTAATCTTTGTTTTGTCTCTTTAATTTATCTGTATTCTTTCTGTTATCTCTGTAATCCCTTTCTGTGACATGTCTGAAATCAGCACAGCACTAGACTCAGATCTGAACTCTTTAATCATGGATCGGTAACACTCTGGGATTTAAACACAGCTTTTGAATCATCAGGACCAGAGCTGAAGTTTTGTAGGACCTGGATTGGGGTTTAAGTTCGCGGGTGAATTATTGTAGACAAATGTGTTCAGTAGAAAGGAGAGGTGCCATTCCACTCTATAGCTGCCCCCTCCCACTTTGTCCTGATGGTCATTTCCAGAGAGGGACTCTTCTTCTCCAGGTCCCCATCTCCATCTGAGGAGGCTGCCTCCCAGTGGTGAGAGTGAGTATCTGCAGGACAGACAGGTAACAACCTTAGACTGTATAATTAATGGACGTAGCCTCCACAAAGTCGTCTTTCTGTTTCTGAAACAGATTTTTGAAGCAAAACAGCTGGCGCAGCCATATTGTAAATGAGGCGGGCTTTGAGTCTCCACAGTAACAACCATAGGGTTCCCGGGAATCATGTGAGCTGAGCTGTGCCCCTGATTGGACGAACTGGTGATCTTAATATTGTCTGAACTGCAGAGTTAGAAAAGAAATTCATCCCTGTACAGTGCGTGCTAATAGTGAAATTAGCGATTCAGACGGGAGACATTCTTTGTACCAGGCTGTAAATATGCTCATTCTGGCCATGAAAATGGCTTTTTTTGGCTTCGTGTGTACATGACTTCTGGTACTTTCAGAGCCAGCTTCAATTGGACACTTGAGGAACAGCAGACTTCCCCATTGTCCCATATTTTCAGACTGGAGGATGCTGCTTGGTAACAACCAACCAGTCAGACACCTTGGCTGTAATAAGACCCTGACCTGGTATGATCTGGACTCACCACCTGTCAGATGTGAGCAGCTTACCTACAGTCAGCATACAGGTGTGTTTCTGGGAGCTCTGTCCGTTGTAGTAGTACAGGTGAAACAGATGTTCCATCCTCCAATCAGAGAGCAGCGACCGCTTCACACTGAACAGTACTGACAAGCTGCCATTCACACGACACAGCCAGACAGGAAACCTGGGGGTCTTCAACATGCTGCCCACCTATGCACAAAAACACATATATGTGTATATATGTGTATTAGAGCTGTGTTTCTCAAATCTTTTTAATTGTTCCTGTCTTGCGCCACCAATGTGTGATGATTTTGCCTGAGGGCTCGTTAATGGAGTAACGTTAGCTTGACCATTTTCCCTGGGTGGAGTTCAAGGAAACCTTTGTGAGTCCCAGTGAACTTGTCTTTTTTTTTTTTTTTCAATTATTTTTTTTTTATAGGTTTATAAACAAAGTTTACTCACTGTCAAGACAGACCACAAAACCTGAATTCAGTTTGAAACTCCTCACTGTTAAATATGGTGAAGCACGGGAAACTCAGTCAGACAGAAAGTTCAAACTAAAGCTGTTCACGATGCTGGATGGTTTTCTCGTTTTTATGAAAGCTGGTCTCATATATTTGTTAAGCACTTTACATGCATAGGCTGCACAGTGGCGCAGCTGTTAGTGCTGTTGCTTTACAGCAAGAAGGTGGCCAGTTTGAATCCCAGTTTAAGCATGGTGTGCTTTTCTGTGGGAGTTTATATGTTCTCCCCCTTCTCTCCCGGTACTCCGGCTTCCTCCCACAGTCCAAAAACATGCTCATCAGGTTAACTGGTGTTTCTACATTGCCTGTAGGTCTGTCTCTGTGTGTCAGCCCTGCGATTGATTGGCCACCAGTCCAGGGTGTACCCTGCCTCTCACCCTAAGCCAGCTGGGATAGACTCCAGCCACCCACGACCCTGAACAGGATAAGCGGTATAGGTGTCTCCAATAATCACACATTCTTTACAACAAAGACCCTGGAGGTATACTGTGAGTGCAGCCTAAAATGCTTTACTGAAACCTAGTAGACTCCAGCCAACCGCGACCCTGAACAGGATAAGTGGAATAGAAGATGAATGAATTAATGTACATGCATACACACACATATATGCACATGTACACACATACCTCCTCAGATGGAGTTGTGTGTGTGTGTGTGCATATGTGTCTCCTCAGATAGAGTTACCTGTGAGTGTGTTTTCTCAGGTGTGTGATTCCATGCTCAGAGGAACAGATCAGGTTTTAATTTCAGGGGACACAAAGACAAAGATCTATCACTCCATCAATCAATCTGCTCTCACAGCAGATCCCAAAGTAAACTTCAGTTATCAGAAACCTCTCCTTTAGAATCCTCAACCAGAGTCCAGGAGGCAGACTCTGGTTTAGTCTGCTGTAGACGATCACAGACTCAGACTGTTATAGACTTCCATATATCCACTCAAGGGCTTTTTGCCCATATGGAGTGTGACCTGGACTACTAGGCCATCTGCGCTCCACAAAATCAGACTTTTATAGACCGCTATAATAGACTGCTTCATAGACTCGTCCCGACATGTTTGTTGTTGATGCAGATTTTGAGTCACCCTATGTTTTATTCTGCCAAAACTCAGACTGCTCAGACTACTATTTTATTTTTTTTTAAGACAATTGGTCATCAGTCTCACCTGTGGCAGTCTGCTGTGTGCCACTTGCTCTCTGTTCCAGTGTAGGTAACCAACATCACTACGGGATAAGATGCCCTGCAGGGGGCGCTCCAGAGGATGACCTCCTTCATCACAGCTCAAGGTCCCATTAAAGACATGAGGACAGGCTCGACCAGTCAGGAGCAGGTTAATCAGCGCCTGCAGACACACAGACAGGTAATCCCACTCAAAAAGAAAACAGGTGAAGTGTAAGCTCAGTGCTCACCTGCTGACACACAAAGTCTCCCAGGCTGAGATGGAGCAGGTGTGAGGAGGAGCAGGAAGAGTCCATGTCCAAGTTCAGTCTGTGAGGAAAAGAAGGACTCATCTTCATCAGTCAGAACTGAGGGTCAAGAGTCCCCCAGGAGATTCAAGACTTTTTCTGACATTCTCAGGTGTGTTTTGAACTCAGGTGTTAGTGAGTTTTGTCGTGATGCTGAGGTGTTGTTTACCTGTGGACTGTGCGAGAGCAGAGGAGGCTGTAGAGGAACAGGATGACTCCATGGCTGCCCTCCTCAGTGAACTGCACCAGAGAAGAAGACATCACTGACCGGAGTCTCACTCACTTACACACACACACACACACACACACGCACACACACACACACACATGCACACACACACACACAGAGCACATAGAAAATAATAAAATCATATCCAGCTGATGAAGCTCCTCATAAGGCTGTTTATGTCCAGATTGTCCAAAATATCTCCATGAACATGCATCAGAGCAGGGTATGTCAGTCTTTTTTGTGTAATATTTGTGTGTAACCACATCTTAAGGCAGCGCAGAGTGAAAAAAATGTTCTCGCCGATGATGCAGCTAAGTTGGGGAGACACAGGCATAGTATGATGAGGTCTTTAGCTTCTTTGGAAACAGCCCTCGTTTGTGGATTGAGTTTAGACGTATTTGAGGCTATGTCTTGTACATTGTTACTGGAAGAGTTTCTGAAGACATCTCCACCCATTCCTTTGTAAAACTCAAATTGCCATGAGTGTTGTACGGCTGCCTCTGGCTCTGCTGTGTGCCGATAGTGGAGTGGGGTTTTTTCTCATACTGTGCTCCTCTGACATTTTCAGTACAGCTGTGGACACCTTTGCAGTAAGTTCTCCACCACCGCATAATCTCTAAGTCTTTCTATGTGCTTCCTGAGCAATTTGGTGCATTCAAGAGCACCCAGTGCACTGGTTTTGGTTTGCTGTGAGCCCCTGGATACCAACACAGCTCCAAAAGTGCTTCACAGCACAGGAGACCAAAGTAGGTCTTAGCTTTTAGCATCTTCTTACACAGACCTCCAATATTGGCTCTGGTCTCTCTAAGCTGCTCCAAAGTTTTAATGATCTGTCTGTAGGCACTGCACATACACTTGATAGCATTTGTTCATATGCACAATCTTGTCAGACTTACAGCAAGTATGGTAGCTACTGCTGCATCACAGCCAAACATAGACTTCTAGAGCTCCTTGTGTTTCGAAGACTCATGGATTATCACAGCTACGCCCTGGACGAAGTTCATGGAGTCATCGATCAGACTCACTTCTCTGGCGGCCTCTTGAAGAACTAGGTCAAGTGAATGGTTGGCACAGTACACAAACAGAGACCCAGGAGATAGTTCTTTCAGCTGCGCCTGAACACACAAAAACCATGCCATGTTGGGATTTTCAGCCAAAGAAATACAGCCATGATGCACTTGAACAGTGTCTCTCTGCTGCTGTCAGGAGCATTGTAAAATCAGAGGAAATCAGAATGAGTCTCCATGTTCTCGCCCACATATTGCAGCATCAACGAAAATTGTTCTGTCGTACTGGTGTCAGTGGTACCATCAGCTGTGAGTCTGTAGTTGGGACTATTTGCTGCACGGGACACAATCTCACTCTGAATGGCACCTGCATACTGTTGAATGACTTCATTCTGAATTGTGTCCAAGAGCCAGATCTGTCTCCTGACAATCCATTCTCTCTTTTTTTGGAAGGTTGTAGGTACAGTCCAGCATACTTAGTTTGTACAAAATGCCAACATGGCTGCTTCTTTCCATGGCATGTCACATCTCTTTTTCTTAATTTTGAGGTTTCACAGAAAAGTCTGAAATCCTTTTTGCACCATGGGTGGTCAGATAGCTCGGTTACAAGTGACCTTACAAGACACAAATTAATTAACAATTATTGTCATTTTTTAAATTTTTTCTGTTTAACAACATATTTCTTGTGTTAACCTATTTTGGGGTAAACACATTTACCCCTACTTTACGGGGTACAGGTCATAACACTGCAAGTGTACAAACTGTCACAGAAACTGCAGGTGATCAGACCATCACTCACACACTGCAGGTGCTGGAGGAGGAACTTCCTGACCTCTTCCTTCTGACTGAAGGTGAACAGCTGCAGCTGAAACAGTTGAACAGGTGTTAAACATCTGTATGTCCATGATGGAGCTTCTGTTTAGGTGAGTGTCAGGTACCTTCTCTGTGAAGTCATCCAGTTTGTAGTCCAGGTGAGGTGTGATGCAGAAGTCTTTGGTAACCAAGGTAACGGTGGCACTCTCCTCCTGGCCAGCCAACCAAAGGCTGTCAGACAATGCAGCTGCTAGTGCCCCCTCCTGGTCTCTCTGCTCCACCTCACGCAGACTGAGAGCGAGAGAACAACAGACTGTAGATGCAGATAGGAGCCATCAGTTCTATCTAACACATTCACATTCATCTACACACCACTGACCAACAGTGGGAGCAATTTTGGGATGCTACTGTATCTGACAACACACACTCAAATCTGTTCCTGCATCCACCTGTCCAACCTGGGAGGCAGGTGTATGTGTCAGAAAGGAGCATGAAAAGGGACACCTATCAGTCCTCACCTGTGCAGGGTCTCTGAACCACTCTGTCTGATGAACAGCAGGTACTTAATAATGCGAGCCTGGATCACCATCTGCAGGGCCCGAGCCCCTCCCTGAGACCCACACACAGACACACGTTGTTAAATAATGACAGTGGGCATCTTTAACTAACAGTACATTCACACAAATATGTTCTTAAACTGTGTCAGTGAACGTCTGAAGCACAACTCTGGGATTCACCAACATTTGTATTTGAATTTATTCTTTAAAATTAAACGAACATAGAACTTCTTCAGACCACGTGTACACACAAATGATGACACATGAGTCTGCATGTTCTCCCCATGCATGCGTGGGTTCTTTCTGGGCACTCTGGTTTCCAGTTTCCCACAGTCCAAAAACATGCTCATCAGGTTAACTGGTGATTCTAAATTGCCCGTAGGTGTGAGTGTGAGCGTGAAAGGTTGTCTGTCTCTATGTGTCAGCCCTGTGATTGATTGGCCACCAGTCCAGGGCGTACCCTGCCTCTCGCCTTAAGACAGCTGGGATAGACTCCAGCCACCCACAACCCTGAACAGGATAAGCGGTATAGGTGTCTCCAATAATCACACATTCTTTACAACAAAGACCCTGGAGGTATACTGTGAGTGCAGCCTAAAATGCTTTACTGAAACCTAGTTAAATAAAATCATCTCTGACTCCCATGTGGATCTACCTGGCTTCACTCTGATATGCTCAGACAGAGATGCAAAAGCGGGTGGCAAGACAGAGGGTGGGGGACTGGATTTCTTTGTAAATCAGGGATGGTCCTGCTCATATTACTGTCAAAGAGAAGACGTGTTGTCCAGACATCAAACTATTGGTAGCTGGTGTGAGACCATGCTACCTTCCAAGAGAGTTCATTGATAATAACAATCCTTGTTTACATTCCACCCAAAGCAACTGCTGAAGGTCCATGTGATGTCCTCCATGAAACAGTTTCCAGGAATACAGATGTGATATCAGTACACTTCAATCATGTTACCCTCTCTTCCCACCTGACTTGATTTACACAGTTTGTTGATTGTACAACCAGAGAGAATAAAATACTTGATGTGCTGTATGCCAGTGTCAGGGATGCCTACAGAGCTGCTGCCTTACCACTGTTGGGCTGGGCAGGTCAGATCGCAGCCTGGTTAACCTGCAGACCTGTTGCAGACCCTGTATACTGAAGCAGCTACCCTCACAGTCAGGAGATGGACACCTAAGACTTATGAGGCTCAGGGGAATTGTTCTGAATGCACAGACTAGAGTGTGTTACTGGAAGCAGAGAGCAGTATGGACCCACCCGAATTTCCCTTCAGGGATTGATAATGTACGTTCTATTCTATTCTATTCTATTCTATTCTATTCTATTCTATTCTATTCTATTCTATTCTATTCTATTCTATTCTATTATTGTGCCAGATCAGGTAAGGAAGTGAGGCATTGTCCTCTCCTATGTCCACTCACAGCGGACAGGACACCTGAATCCGATCATGTGACACACCTAAACCAGAAATTGCTTTCTGAGAGAGCAGCAGTAAACACAGATCTGTACAGAGATGATAAACTCAGGTGAGACAGGTGTGTCTCCTGACAAGACAAGTGAACATCAGTCGGTTCATTATTCTGTGCCTGAAATTGTTCTGTTCTGGTTGTTGTTGTTGTTTATTGTAAGAAGGAGGCATGTCTCACCCTGTCTGTCTCCAGAGCGTAGGAGAGCTCAGAGTCGGGCTCTCTGAACTTGAAGACGGATTTCCTCCACTCGTAGTTAAAGACGTGAAAAGTTCCCCCAAAAAGAATCCTCCTTAGACTCTGACCAACAAACAACACAGGGAGGAAACACACCAACATTTCAACAAACCTTTACACTTGTAAATGAATGATACACACACACTCAACACAATATAACAAAGAGAGACACACATAGAAAGGTGTTCTGTGCTAGGGGAAAAACAGCAGACTCTTTGATTGGTCAATCATATCCTGTTAACAGACTCTGACGGATGGTCAATCAGGCAGATAAACAGACAGAAAGAAAGACAATGGATGGACGGATGGACAGGCAGACAGACGATGGACAGAAAGACAGCGGACAAATGGAAGAATGGACAGACAGACAGGTAAATAGATGGACAGAAAGACAGACAGGTACTGTATCACCTCTGTCAGTTCCTGACTGACAGGTGTTCCTCCAAGTCCTGGAGAAACAATCAGCCTCCTGGGAATGGAACAGAGCTGTGGTAGGGGCCTGGAAGGGGGTGGGGCCTCCCCTTGACCATCCTCCTTCTCCCTCTGAGGAGAGGCGTAGCAAAGGTGAGCATTTATTCCACCTATGTCCCTAGTAGGTGTAATATACGATGACACAAAGATGAAGTTATGATGAGAAAAGACTTTTCACATTTATATTCTACTTTTATTTGTTTACCTGCTTGTTCCTTACTAAAGAATTTACTTACAGTATTCTCACTTTAAAGTGAGTAAAGAATCTAGCAGCTGAAGTTTTTTTGTTTTTTTTTTACTGTAGAGTATGTAAAGGATGTAGTACTGTAGCTGTAGTATTATAACTCTGATTTGGGTAAAGGATGTAGTATCTGTAGTTTGTAAAGTGTAGTTTGGGTAAAGAATGTAGTAGCTGTAAGCTCACTCACTTCAGAGATTTTGTTGACATCTTGTTGCAGCAGTTCAATGTAGTCCAGCCTGCATGTCATCATTACCAACAACTAACCAGCTTACATTTATAACTAATCACAGCACCAGCTATAACCAGCTAACATCCATAACTAGTGACAGCACCAACTATAATTTACCAGCTTACATCTGTAACTAATAACAGCACCAACTATAACCAGCTTACAATAACTAATGACAGCACCAATTATAACCAGCTAACATCTTTAACTAAAAACAGCAGTAACTTTAACTAGCTAACATCTATAACTAATGACAGCACCAATTATAACTGACCAGCTTACAATGATAACTAATGGCAGGACCAACTATAACCAGCTAACACCCATAACTAGTGACAATGCCAACTATAACTTACCAGCTTACATCTATAACTAATAACAGCACCAATTATAACCAGCTAACAACTTTAACTAAAAACAGCAGTAACTATAACTAGCTAACATCTATAACTAATAACAGCACCAATTATAACCAGCTAACAACTTTAACTAAAAACAGCAGTAACTATAACTAGCTAACATCTATAACTAATGACAGCACCAATTATAACCAGCTAACAACTTTAACTAAAAACAGCAGTAACTATAACTAGCTAACATCTATAACTAATGACAGCACCAACTATAACCAGCTTACATCCTTAACTAATGACAATATTAACTAAAACTGACCACTTAACATCTATAACTAATTACAGCACCAACTGTAAGTATTCAGCTAACATCACTAGCTGTTTCTTTAAGCACCAAAACAGGTTGTGTCTACTGAATGCTGACCTCCAGATCAGAATTCTTTCCATCTCTCCTCTGCCGTGCTGTGATGGTTGTAGAGTCAGTAGGGGTCAGTGGAGTCATTGGAGGTAAATAGTATTCTTAGAGTAAGCAGAGTTGTCAGAGTTGGTTGTTAAGGTAATTATTATAGTTAAAATAGTCCATGATGACTGCAGACCAGACCGCTCCTAGCTCAGCCTCATGCACACTGAGGAACTGAAACCAAACACTGTGTGTGTGTGTGTGTGTGTGTGTGTGTGTGTGTGTGTGTGTGTGTGTGTGTGTGTGTGTGTGTGTGTGTGTGTGTGTGTGTGTTTGTAAAAAGAAGGACAGTTCAGCTCAGAGTGACAACCACTAGAGGGTAGCATCACTGTCCTGCTCCCCTGTCAGTGCGCAGGGACTATAACACATTCTGTAGCCAGTATTAGCTTAATGACCACTCAGACTGAAACACACCTTCACTCTCCCTCCTGTTAGTGACGTTGAGGTGGCCTCTGAGCACAAAAGCACTGACTGGTGATCAGTCTGATCATCTATTTGTGTTAGCTTATACCATCAAAAACTTCCATCAGGACAAACTCTGAAACACAGCTTTTCCCCTCCCTCCTTCTCTTCTTCTTTTTCTTTTTCTAATACCACTCTGCCTCCTCTTCTTCCTTCTTCTTCTTCTTCCCATTCCTCTCCTCTATCTCCTCCGCCTCCTCCTTCTTCTTCTAACCAATGTATTTCATTCAGAACAGCTTTCGTTTATTACACTTTTTCTCACCTGTCCTCCTCCTCAAATGCTTACCTTTGAACCCCCCTCTCCAGGTGGAGTTCACCTGAGAGGATAGAGTCATGTCCCCTCATTGTCCCTCCCTCCAGTCCTCCACAGCTCAGACTCTCTCCATCATTAGACTCAACCGTTCATTAACGTCCATCAGTCTTCAGACTCCCTCCACCTGTCTTATTTGTTTACTTGTGTTTGTGTGGTTGCTTGTTTGTTGTTGATAGTGTTTGTTTGTTTTGTTTGGGGTTTTTGTTTGGAATTTTTGTCTTTGTTTGTTGTTGTTTTTTCTCCTTGTTGTTGCCCTGTGATCGACTGGCGACCAGTCGAGGGTATAACCCACTTCTCGCCTTCAGGCAGCCTGGCTAGGTTCCAGCCACCCACCACCCTGAACGAGATAAGCAGTATAGAGGATAAATAAATGACTGAATGTTTGTTGTTGTTTGTTTGTGTTTGGTTTTATTTGCTGTTCTTGGTATTTGTGTGGGGGGTTTTTTGTTTTTGTTTGTTGTTTTGTTAGTTTGTTTTTGTTTGTTTGTTTGTTTGTTTGTTTGTTTGTTTGTTTGTTGTGTTTGTTTGTGTTTACTCCAAACAGCACTCCATAGATGTTTATTTTATGTCCTCATGTTTAATGTTGTATTTCTTATTCTGACTGATGTACACTTACAGCTCCTGGTTCAGTCTCAAGTCTGCAGAGAAATGAAAGTGATTTAAATTAATGGGGGAGTTTCAAAATAAAAGAAGAGAGCACGTAAAAACAACTAATCAGAAACACGTTTACACTTTCCTCCAGCTCTGCAGGTGAGACACCTGGAAAAGGATCTGCTGAAGGTCCATCTAGACGAACACACACATGGATAGATGGACAGATGGTGAGAGGGAAGGTTGATCTCCTGCTGTTAACACATATTACTGTCAGAAACATTAGAAACAAAACAAAACAAAAAAGCCTAAAAACAAACAGCAGCAAAAAAATCTTTCTAAATGTTTTCGATAAATGAACTCTACTTTGTTAAAATTTCTGTTTACTCAAAGTACATAAAGTAACGCAGCTGTAAATCTTTTATTTAATAACTTTTAATATGACCACACAGTTAAAATCCTCCTCAGCAGGTTAAAGTTTGAATTTATTTCATCTCATCATCAAAGGACTACCAATATCAACAGATATCAAAGTTGGATCAGGGAATATCAACCAAAGTATCAGCATTTATTTACCTTTGACACAGAACATCAGAGGCCTGTACTACGAAGCTGGATTAACAAAACCGGAATTTCTCTCCGTTACCTGAGTTGACTTAGAGAGACATTCGCAATCCTCATAAGTGGTACCAAAAAGCTGGATATCAACTCACTCAGTGAACCCAGGGTTTTTCCAGTCTTGATCAGTGCACGCTCACATTAAAGGGGTGGAGCAGACAATTATTTTTCAAATACCATGAATTCAAACACAAAAGCAACACTGTTGCCGCAGCAGAAGCCAGGAAGGATGCTGGGAGAAAATTGCTGACTTTTTTAAGGTGAAAAATTCAGGAGATTATCTAACATTAATTCATCGGACAATATAAACGGACAACAACTCTGATCACTCTGTTTGACTTTTTTACAGCACAGACATTTGGATCAGAGCTCTTCCTCGGTGCCCTTTTTTGGGTTTATATTTTCCATTGAGTTTTGAGGCTCTGCGCGCCCTAGTTACAAAACATGTAACTACTGTTTACCTGAGTAGCATATAACATGAATCCAATGTCCGGCTATGAGATTCATCCGACTTTCTGAGTTGGAGATCTGACTTTGGTAAATGGCAAATGGTAAATGACCAGTACTTATATAGCACCTTTCTTGTCTGTCCGACCACTCAAAGCGCTTTACACTGCTGATCTCTTTCACCCATCCACACCACGTTCACACACTGACGGGAGAGATCTCTATATATATAGGAGCATATCAGTTCTATCTAATACATTCACACACATCCACACACCACTGACCAACAGTGGGAGCAATTTTGGGGTTTTGGGACTGCAGGAGCTGGAATCGAACCCTCAACCCTTTGGGGGTGTTCTGATTATAATTTTGACTCAGAGCACCAAAATCCTGACATCCTTGTACACCATGAAATGCACCTTAGCCGTAGGAATCAAACGCTGGACTCTCTATATGCACTGCAATCATGTAAAATAGACAAACTAACGGAACAACATTTGTCACCTTTTGTAGGGATAATTGGGGGGGGGGGGGTCATACCGCCCCCCCATCCCTAGCGCCATCTGCTCACATAAGTTATCACAGTGATTTATTGTGGTAAGAAGTGAACCAGCTTCATAGGATGGTATATTCAGGGTTAAGCCAGAAGTTACTTCACTAAGAGAAAATCCAACTTCTTCTTGGTACAGGCCTTGGAAATACAGATGAATGTACAAACAGACAGACAGACATAAAACTGACAGGCAGTCAGCCTGACATGCCGTCAGACAGACAAAGAAGCTAAACATACAGACAGACAGACGGACGGACGGACAGACGGACAGACAGCTAAACAGACAAAACAATACAGATGGACAGATAAACAAAACTGACGGAACTACAGACAGAATGACAAACAGACGGATGAACAATACAAAATAAAATCAGAACACAGAAGGACAGACAGATAAATAAATTAAACATAAAACAGACAGAGATAAACAAAACAAACAGACAGTTAAACAAAACAAATAGAAAGATAAACAAAACAAAACAGACAGAAAGACAGCTGATGCACAGTTTTATTTCCTAACCTGTAAATCAATTTCTTAAATTCTGAAATTAAGATTTTTAAATAATTAAGACCCACAATAAATATATAATAAAATAAAGACGCCCGAGTTCTTACCTTCAGACGATCACAGAGAAACAACACCTGAGAGACTGACAGCTTCTTCACGCACTCACACTGGCCCACACACACACTGGCCCACACATACACTTGCCTACACACACACACACACACACACACACACACACACACACACACACACACACACACACACACACACACAAACACACACACACACACGTCTAATCTTAAAACCATTTCCTTTGTTGAATCTTTGAAATTAAACTTTAAGTTTACTTTGATTATACAATATTTTTCGCTGTGTACATATTACAGTATAGACATAAAAGATAGATGGGGGATAGATTTGATGGAGCTCAGATGCATTTTTTACAATGTAGAGGCTGTCATTTTTTTTTCAGTAGACAGTGAAGTGTTTCAACAGTGTATTGGCAGTAAAGTGTTTTTACAGTGTAGAGACAGTTAAGTGTTTTCAAGTGTAAAGGCAGCTTAGTATTTTTATGTTTTAAAGGTGGTGAAGTGTTTTTTCAGTGGAGTGTCAGTACTGTTATTTAGTGCACAGAGGTCTAAAGTGTTTTAACAGTGTAATGGCAGCAAAGTGCTTTTACAGAAAAGAGACGGTAAAGTGTTTTGAACAGTGTAGAGAGAAAAGTGTTTTATCAGTGTAGAGACAGTAAAGTGTTTTTAACAGTGTAATGGCAGTAACAGTTTTCTACAGTGTATAGACATTTAAGTGTTTTTTAACAGTGTAGAGAAAGTAAATTATTCTTAACAATGTGGAGACAGTAAAATGTTTTCTAGTGTAGAGCTGGTAAAGTTTTTTAGTGTTGAGGCAGTGAAATGTTTTTTACAGTGAAGAGACAGTAAAGTATTTCACAGCTTTGAGGCAGTGAAGTGTTTTTTACAGTGTAGAGACAGTTAAGCTTTTTTAACAGTGTAAAGTGTCAGACTGCCAACATACGGATGAAATCCTGGACTTTAATTGTCGTCTCTTGAACAGGACACCATCATTAAACACACAATGAGACAATTCGACACTGCCCCCCGCACAGGGCCCACTGGTCGGATTTAGGAGGATCTAGGTCCACCTCAGATTGTCTGATTCTCTGTGAGCCATCACCAGGTTCAGGTTGGACAGACTGATTGGCAGTGTCAGTGTCACTGCTGGGGCTGAGATAAAGAAAGGAAGGAGAATTGCATCTTCTTACAGAGCTCAGATCCAGGGCCGAGACCAGGATCAGAACAGGAGCCTCATACTAGGAGGAAGGGTTTGATGCTGGTTTATGTTGATGATGCTATGGTAAAAAAGGCTTACACAATATCTTTCTAGTCTGACCGCTCAACGCACTTTACAATCTGAGTTTAATCCACATCACATCCACACAATGAGGACAGAGACTGTTACCTGAGGACAGCAACTGAAACTGAGGACAGCGACTGAAACTGAGGACAGAGACTGAAACTGAGGACAGAGACTGGAACTGAGGACAGAGACTGGAACTGAGGACAGAGACTGTTACCTGAAGACACCTCATCAGTCAGGTTCAGTTAACATGGGGGCAGTACTGCTATTTTTAGAACCCCCTCCTATCCCAGCAGTCCCCATAAAGCGCCATATTAAAATAAACTGCAGTTCCTTGAGTTTCCACTAGAGTTGGTCTCCAGCAGTGAGTCATTCCCTATTGAGCCCCATGTTAAACGTGTTTAAAGGTTGTTAGAGATAGATAGATAGATAGATAGATAGATAGATAGATAGATAGATAGATAGATAGATAGATAGATAGATAGATAGATAGATAGATAGATAGATAGATAGATAGATAGAGAGATAGATAGATAGATAGATATATTAGGCCAAAAAACAGACTTTTACTGCATTAAAAAGCATACAGTCTGGTTCAAAAAAACGTCTTGTGTCTGAAACGCTAATTTCGCTATCAGCGCACGCTGTATGGGGGGGTGAAATTTTTTTCTAACTCAGCTGTTTATTAGATATTTGGATTATGGGTTTGTCTAATCAGAGGCTCAGCTCAGTTCACATGACTGACGGGTGCCCTATGGCTGTAAGAAAGGAAGCTCAGCGTCTATGTCATATCCAAGATGGCCCTGCCTAATGATTGGCTTCAGTTGACTGTATCAGGAACAGATGGGTGACATCGCGGAGACTACATCCATTTTCCCGGACCAGGAGGACATCCGAGGAATTTTGGCATACAGCAGATTTTTCAAGTTTTTACACACTACATACTGAATATCCACCAAATCCGTACGCTCTGCTAGTAGAGTTGGTAAATTCGAAAGCGGCCAGTTTTTCACTCTGTAGCTCGTTTCTCTCTTCATGATGACTGTATGAAACAGCTCACCTGTTTAAAGCATATTAAAGGTTACAGGGATTGGGGGCGTGGCCTCTTTGACAGACAGTTGTCACTGTGATTAGATGACGTTCAGTTCAGGTGTAACTCTGCCACTCACCTGATGTCAACTGGATTCATCTGTGAGCTCAGCACAAACACAACCTCAGTCTGGAGTTCATCTTTTCTCATTTGATCTACTCGAATGTGAGGACTTTTTAAGTGATCTTGAAAAAGTCTCATTTCTAGATAAATGCCTGAACCTAATCTACAACTTATGAGATCAGCACCAATATAGGTTATTTCTACATGCTATTTATTTGCTTCCTGGTCGAGTTGGTCAGATCTGGATTGATTTACTGCATGCCGAAATCTCTATGACAACACCACACCGGCTGACGAAGTTTAGTACTGAGAAGAGAGATCTGTGTTTTCTCTACTCAAATCTATTTCTGTGATTTATTTAGTAGTGATGGTGGACACTGGAGCTGGTCTGTCAGACAACAAAAGGACGTAGATAAACAGGAGAGCAGTAGCACCAAATAAAGGCTAAAGCACAAGCTAAAGGCTAAAACATGAGATGAACTGTTTGTGATAACATTCATTCCAGCTCACATGTAGCAGTTATGCTGCAGTGATCTAATCAAACTTGAGAGTCTAACAATAAAATGAAGAGTGAGGTTACGTTAGCTCCTCTTGGTAGATGAGCAGGACCTAAGGATTCGCAAAAGTTACACGTTAGCCTATAGATACATCTCAGACCACCGAGAGGCACTTAAATTGCCGGCTACTAAACTACAGTACAAAGTTTGCTTGTTGTCACGTTTGCCTACAAATACCACTCAGAGCACTGTGCTACCAGCAACTAAACTAAGGTACAACTGACAACCTTGTGTTGTATCCTGTAAAAAGTAGTCTTGAACAAAGAAAAAAAGACAATCAGATCCCCATTCATTTCCAAAACAAACACACACCTTGTTAAGAGTAATTTCATCATGACAGTGTCTGAAAGATTCCAGCCAAAAGGTGTCACTGCAATCCACTTTTAACAGATAATCCTCACAGCCTCTTTAATCTAGTTTAATTGAATCTAGTATTACGTATCTAAATTTGTTTTTATCACCTTTTCTTTTCCTCCTGGCATTTTAGTGCAGATTTCAGATTATTTGGTTCAGGCGTGAGATTTGCTTTTATCCTAAAGCCCGATGTGTTTTATCATCTGAGCCAGATGAGAAAACAGCAGAGCCCAAGAGTCTTACTGAAGTCTGAGGCAGAAGAGTAGGAACAGAGCGGATCACACACAGAGGTTTAATCTGAACACACGCCGACTTTAATCCAGACATTCATGACAGAAATATGATAGACTGATAATGACCTCAGAGACCTGTTTGATTTATGTCAGATAAAGCAGATAAAGAAAGTTTTAAAGGGTTATTTTTTTCATTGGTCAATAAAATAAAGTTTGTTTCAGTCTTTCAAACAGGAAGTGATGCATGTTATGCTTTAAATGGCCACTGGTGGTTGATTCCCTCACAGTCTCATGGGTCCTCAGGTGTCAGTACATGAGGTCAGCTGCACCCCCGCCAATCTCTGCGTCCTTACTTTCCTGGAAGGGGAAGCCGACCCCGGCCAGCCGGATGAGCAGCAGGTTGAGCGCGTGTAGGATGAAGACAAGGAAGAAGAGCCAGAAGCAGCGGTCGTAGCGTTCTCTGTGCGTCTGAAACACGAAGTTCACCTCATTGAAGTTCGCAATCCGCTGTGACAGATTCTGGAGCTTTACCTCGGACGCAAACAAGACCATCACCAGACAGCTGCACACACCTGAGGACAGGTAACACCATCAGAATAGGTTAATATGTAACACGCTGCATCACATTCAGATGGACTCTCTGATCAGTCCAAAACCCATAACAACGGCAAGTTACTCTGCATCACAACAACCTGATCACGCATGTACACAGAGAGGATCACATCTGAGGATGTCACTTCCTCCTGTTGGCACTGTGGCAAAAACATGAATGTCTAAGAACATCAGTGAACAACATGGAAGATATTTAATCTCAGATTATTGAAACTTTAGTCTGGTGATGACGTGTTAGTGAAGATACAAAGAGTGAAGCTAGAGAGGGTTCAAACTGGGAGAAAGAGAGAGAGAGAGAGAGAGAGAGAGAGAGAGAGAGAGAGAGAGAGAGAGAGAGAGAGAGAGAGAGGAGTACAGTTCGGATGTGTCTTTGGCTGGAAAGGGAAAAAAATGATGTTTGGTCCCTGCGAGCTGTATCCTACAATCTCAAACTTTGATTAAGTCCTGTTCTGCTTCAGGGGTCAGCTGGCTTTTTTTCCCAGAATTCCCTGGGTGAGCTGATGTCAGTGTTTGAGTCTGATTCCCACCTATCCATGTTTCATTGTTTTCCCTCTGAATGTCAGAGATGCTAGCTGCTCTGTTAGCTACATGCTAACGAAGCATGCCAAAGGCAGACACAGGTGATGAGGAAGACGAGTTTCTCACAGCAGATGAAGGTCCACAGGTAAAGTCCCAGGGGGCCTTGTAGTGTCTCATATGGTCGACCAAAGGCGTTGAAGAAGAAGAAGCCGGTGGCCACAGACGAAAAGAGGATGACGACACCACAGAAGAAGATGACAGTGACATGGAGGCCAACTGGTATGGTGCTCTGCAGGTCAGGGAAGACTGTTGGGGGGGGGGGGGGGGGCACAAGTGGGGCAGCACAATAAATTAATCAGAGTATAAATTTTTTTTTTACATTAACAGTAAGCTGACACCTGACTCAGGGAAAGTCCTAAGGCCACCCTAACTGTGTGTGTGCGTGTGTGTGTGAGAGAGAGAGAGTGTTAATTCTCATACAGAGCAGCTTTGTTTCTGCTCTTCAGGCCTCGTTGAGTTTTTCCTGATCATTCAGGCAGAAGCTCATTAGTGACGGACAGCTTGTTTACTGTCTGTTCTCTGATTGGCCTGAGCTTCATCACACAGAGCCCTCTGTTCCTTTAAACGGTCTGCTTCAGATCTGCTCTCTCTGTGAGACCAGGGCAATCAGTCGGACAGAAATCAGACTCATGAGGACTGAACTATGAATACCTGTAAATCGACACCTGTGGCTCACTGATCAATTTCTGTTTATATCTGATTTAATTGTATTACACCTGATTTATTTTTTTATACCTTACTGTACCTGATTTGATTGAGTTATACCTGAATATACTTAATTTAATTTGATTATACCTGATTATATCTGATAATACCTGATTTAATCAGGTTATACCTGACTCTAGCTGGTTTAACCTGATTATTTCTGACTGTAACTGATAGTCTAATGTAATGAATCAGAATGATGCCGTATCAAGTCTATATTGAATCTTTACTCAGGTAGAAACTAAAGTAAAGGCAGAGCATCTTGAACAGTCTAAAAGGTTAGTGATCCGGGAATTAGACCGATCTCTGCTCGCCTCACTTTACAGAAGCTCTGAATTATTCACGGCCCTCACAGATACAGCTCATCAATAACTGATGAACAGGTGGGACCTCACCTGAAGTTCATCTGTTGGTAGAAACTGTAAACGACTCACCTGTCCAAAGGTGTGACACAGTAAACACACCTGTGTACAGGTGAAACACACATAGCACACAAGTGTACCCAGGTGTCATACTCACATGAGAAGCGCGACGTCCGCCCCCCAAGCCCGCACTGCTTCACTCGCTCTCCGTGAAACAGGCCGTAGCTCAGCCGACCTAGGAACTTGTCGAGTTCGGGTCCAGTGGCGTTGACCAGGTCGGCCCCAGTCCGGCACAGCACGGTCCCTTGAAGCCAGAACGGCAGCCCGGCTGACACCGCGGCCGTGAGCGCGCAGCAAAGCCCGAGGAAGCCGCAGAGGGAGAAGAGGAGCTGCTTTTGTCGGCTCGGCATGGCAGGAGGAAGGAGAGGGGTACCGGGCGTCAGGCTGCAGGAGCCAGGGAAGGAGGACCGTGGGCAGGCTGACCGGCCCACCTCACAGCCTCCACCCCCAGAGACAGCGGACGGACCTGGTTCGGACGGACCTGGTCCAGGTGTGCGCAGGTCCCACTGCAGAGCCTGCGACAAAGTTAAGGACCCTCAGTGACGACCCGGTCACCATAACAACAATACGAAGAGAGGGAGGGCATGTGGTTCAAGACATCAGTTCACAGATGGGACAGACAGAGACCGGCTCACGGCACCGTGAGGAGGTCAAGTGGCGCGCCCTGCCGGCGGAAGAGGCAGTTTTTTGCTCACGTACAACTATAGCATTTAGCAGACGCTTTTTCCAAAGCGACATACTACACAAGCAAGAATTTAAAGAAGAAGGAAAAACGAAGTTTTTTAAGTGCGAACAAAAGCTTCAAGTTAGTTGGGCCACAGGTACTCTGACATCAAGTGCCCAAAGACACCCCCTCCCCTTTATTTATTTATTTATTTATTTATTTATTTATTTATTTATTTATTTATTTATTTATTTATTGTTGGATTTAAGATTCCTCTCTCACACGGCTTCTCTATTGATCTGCCAGGGACGTGTATATGACTTCCGGTCTTTCTGCACCCACCCAGTTGGCATATGAAGCAAGGGCGGGAACTGCACAGGTCTTGCTAGCTGGACTGACGTAGTATAGATCTAATTAACGTTTCATTCATTCATTGCATGATAATGAATCATGTTGACTATATGGCTAGTGTGCGATTTAAGCAGAGCAGAAGTAGGAAGTTCGACTATCTGTAATTCAATTTCGCCTAGGCGAAACTGAATTACAGATATCTTGAATTGGAATTATGGATGTGTGACTCATTGAATGACGTTTTTGGCAACGTAATTCAAGATATCTGTAATTCAATTTCGCCTGGTCAAAAGTGAATTACAGATATCTTAAATTCACATTTGGCGTAGTCAAAAATGAATTATGGATAATTGTAATTCACATTTCGCCCAGGCAAAATTCGAATTTCGGATAGGCGAACTCAGCTTTTAAATGTTAAAACGGCTTGCCATAGATATTCTACATTGAGGTGAATTAAAGATATCTGTAATTATTTTTCTGCCGAGTCAAAACTGAATTACAGATATCCTGAATTCGAATTAAAAATAAAACTAATTTGTAGATGTCCTTGAATCATATTTTTGATATCCGAAATGACGTCGTAGACATCTGTAATGAGTCACCCAATACACATGAATGGCAAATGTGACGTAATTTCGCTTAAGTAAAATTGCATTACTGATAGCTCTGATTCACATTTCGCCTGGTCAAACTCAGCTTTTAAACGTTAAAACGGCTTGCCGCGCGCTTAGACCAGACATGATGACGCGTTGAGCTGAGCCGACACGTCACACGTCAGCGTACTCCGGGTTCAGCGGCAGAGCAGCAGCAGGATGAGGTGAGGACGGACTCTGAACTGAGATATGTAACGGGCTGGGACTGGCATGCGTTGTTGTTTTCTAGTTTTTGTTTTTGTTGTTGTTTTCGTTTTTGTTGTTGTCGAGTCCGCGTGCTGCGGAAACTTTAAGGGACTCTAAAGAATTTTCTTTGTGAGGGATCACAGGTTGTTAAGTGATCCCCCTTCCAATGTGTGTGTGCATGTGTGTGAGTGAGAGAGAGAAAGAAAACATGATCGGAACTCAGAAACATAATCATTCTATCATGTGTTCTTTTAGGTTTGTGTTTGCATCACATGGTGTTATTTGGGGTGTGCATATGTTATAGCTGCAAGCATGACAGGATTAATCCCTGAGATCTATCTCGCAGGTTGTTTCTATTCCAACTCCTTGTCTTCATCCCACCTGGCGGCGCTGAGGTGTTTTCTCTCTCAGAGATGTATGGCAGCCTGCAATCACCAAACTTCCCGGAGCCGTATCCCAGAGAGCTACAGCTGCGATGGAACATCAGCGTCCCTGTTGGATTCCATATCAGACTGTACTTCAGCCACTTTGACCTGGAGCCATCCTACCTGTGTGAGTACGACTTTGTCAAGGTAAGGGCCTGCAGCATCACGGGAAGTTTCTGTGTCATTTCTAACTTTAACATATCTGTTTATACTAAGAGTCAGTGACCTGCAGCTCACTGCCTCCCAGTATAAACTCAGATAAGCTGCAGTGAGTGTGTGCAGCTGCTGCTGGTGTGATGGTGAGTTCATGGGTCTGATAACGCTCCTCTGGATCTGACGTCTTGTAAACATTAGAGCTGATCCCGTAAACGCTCAGCTCAGCTCAGTTTACTGTCAGCCAATCAGAGCTCAGCACTCACCCAAACCATGTTAATTCAAACCATCATTATTTTCCTTGTACTTGTGGACTGTGGAGTCGTGTCATGGTGTGTTTCAGGTGGAGGCGGAAGACGAGATCTTGGGGTTATTCTGTGGTCGGGAGGAGACGGACACAGAGGCTGTACCAGCTCAGCAGCTCATCAAATCCCCAAGAAACTCCCTGAGCCTCATCTTCTCCTCTGACTTCTCCAACGAAGAGAGGTATTCTGGATTCAGGGCTCACTACAGTGCTGAGGGTAAGAACCAGAGATCAGGGCCACAATCCCCCCTGTAAAGAAACCACAGCTCCTCCAACCAGCAGGGGGCACTGCAAGGAACTCTGCTACATTAAACTGAAAACCACCTGCGTGCATACCAGTGCAGTCAAGTTTCTTTAACTAAAACCAGGACCATAACAAGGACTAACACCAAAAACTAAAACCAGGTCCAAAACATGGACTAACACCAAGAACTAAAACCAGGTCCAAAACATGGACTAACACCAAGAACTAAAACCAG
The DNA here is from genome assembly GCA_030710495.1 of Labroides dimidiatus. NCBI lineage: Eukaryota > Metazoa > Chordata > Actinopteri > Labriformes > Labridae > Labroides > Labroides dimidiatus. The sequence goes on from CM061154.1 coordinate 14,800,550, forward strand.
GTCCAAAACATGGACTAACATCAAGAACTAAAACCAGGACAATAACAAGGACCAACACTAACTAAAACCAGGACCACATCTGGGACTAACGCCACAATTAAATCCAGGACCATAACAAGGACCAACACCAACTAAAACCAGGAACTGAATGCAAAACCAGATTTGAAATCAGGACTTGATCTAGGACCATAATCCGTTAGTGTCTGCTTGCCCTACAGTCAGACAGCATTTTCCTGATGTGGTTTTGGTCTAAAGAAGCAGACAAAATAGTCCTGTCATGGTGCAGTGTGACAGTGAAATACTCGGATGGTTACTGAGTGTTAGCCTAAAGCGCTAACTGACCCCCTTTTTCCAGATGTAGATGAGTGCAGTGAGCGGACTGATGAAGACCTGCTCTGTGATCACTTCTGCCACAACTACATCGGTGGATACTACTGCTCCTGTCGTCATGGTTACTTGCTGCACTCGGACAATCGCACTTGCAAAGGTGAGCCTGCCAGTCTCCACAAACACCCCCTCAAAGTAATCCATAAATCTAGGATGTGTGCGTTTGTGTGTGTATGTGTGTGTATGCCCCCATTAGGTTTTAATCCCTAAATGTCAAACTCTCAGACTGTGTGTCGCAGCTTTCAAACATAAAGAGCTTTAACTTGTTTCCCTGTGTTAAGTGTGTGTATGTTTTAGGTGTGTGTGTGTTTGTGTGCCTGTGTGTGTTTCTTTTAGGATTTTCCAGCTGAGCCGAATTCCAGCAGCTTGATCCCAATCACAGTCTGCGGCCAGTGTCACAAAGTCACCCTCACACACAAACACACACATACACACACACACACACACACACACACACACACACACACACACACACAGACACACACACACAGATCTTTGACTTTGTCTTTGTAATGAATCATGTTCCTTTGGTCTGCGGCTAGTCTTGTTCTGTATTGTTACCTTTCTGTGTGTGTGTGTGTGTGTGTGTGTGTGTGTGTGTGTGTGTGTGTTTAGTGGAGTGCAGTGATGCTGTGTTCAGGGAGCGCTCTGGTGTCCTCAGTAGTGTGGATTTTCCTTCTCCGTACCCAAAGAGCTCTGAGTGTGTGTACCGTATAGAGGTCGAGCCGGGCTTCACACTCCGCCTCCTTTTTGATCCCACCTTTGATGTGGAGGACCACCCAGAAGTCATCTGCCCCTACGACCATATCAAAGTGAGGAGAACACACACACACCTGTCAGTGATCACCGAATAGTTCACATCACCTGCAAAGACACAGCTGTGTGTAAGTTGTTGTTTCACTCACAGGGGGTATTGCTGAGCTCAGAGCTTGAGCCCCGCCCCCTCAGGTAGATCACTGAACCAACTAAGATCACCCAGCACCCTCAGTGTAAGGGTCAAAATGACCTGGTGGGCTGAGCTGCCGACATAGCACGGCTCAGCCTTGTCATCCAGGTTAGTTGTGTGTGTGTGTGTGTGTGTGTGTGTGTGTGTGTGTGTGTGTGTGTGTGTGTGTGTGTATTTTCTATCCAGGTATGGTCAAAATGACCACTCTTTCTAGGGGGGTCAACACCTTCAACTGTAAGGACGACTCACGAAGGCTGAGTTGCGGTCCGTTTACACAACAATGGTTTTAAGATGAAACACAGATGTATTGTTGTGTTTTGGCCACTCGTTTGCACAGAAATGGCATTTTACCCAACCTGAAACGCAATTTTTTCAAAACGCCCTCCAGAAAAGAATTGTTCTGATACACTGCAGCCACTATTTCCATGTAAACGCTGACATCACGCTTCGCTTTGTGCATGCACATTCCACTTTCATCGTGGGAACTTTTAATTGCGATGTGCAAGTTCGACAACAACAACAACTGTTCAATGGCAGACTACTGTGTTGTGCTTGTGCTGCTGAATCCTCTGACTATCTTTAAACAAAATGTGCATCCCTTGCTCCACTTCTACACTCAGATAAGATGCACTCAGTATATCCTCCTGTTTCTTCAGAAGCCTATGGGAGTTGACCTCTGCCAGCGGTTACTACTTGCAACAATATGGCTGACCGCTGCTAGCAAGCTAGCTCAGAACAACTCACGTGAAATCATTAATGCTAGACAAGGCTCAGTGTAAACTTTTTAAAACATCAGAACATGACTCCACCTCCGATATTTGTTCATTTTGTTGCTTTCTTGCAGTTAAAAGTTATTAGAGTGACTCTGACAGCTAGGCTAACATCATTAGCTTTGCGGTCTCCATCGTGACGTGAACAGACCGTACAACCGGAAGTGCAAAACAAACAACCACTACAAACTATGGGTAGACAGGTATAAAGTGGCTACGCCAGATGAGTGCTAACAAATAACTTTGCAGTTGTATCGGCAGCTGAAGGCCTGGCACACATACTACGGTGTTTAAGTCCCTCAGCATTTCTGTATAAACAGATTTTTTTTCCTCTCCTTTTTTTGTGTTTTTGGGTGAAACACTGTTACTAGTGACACACCCTCTGTTTCAATACTCTGTGTGTGTGTGTGTGTGTGTGTGTGTGTGTGTGTGTGTGTGTGTGTGTGTGTGTGGGGGGCAGGTTATTGCAGGTAGCAGAGTGTTTGGTCCATTCTGTGGAGATAAAACTCCAGGTGAGATTCAGACAGACAGCAACGTTGTGACCATCATCTTCCACAGTGATAATTCAGGAGAAAACCATGGCTGGAGGCTCACATACACCTCTACAGGTGTGTCCCCCTCACACACACACAAACACACGTGTTGTGTCATCCATCAGTCTATGTTTCTCCATGCTTTTATTTTGTGTTGACAGGAAGTCAGTGTGAGGTCCCTGAAGTCCCTCCCCATGCCGTGATGAACCCTGTCCAATCGGAATACCGGTTCAGAGACCACCTGCTGTTTACCTGTGAGGAGGGATACAGGCTGCTAAAGGTGCGTTTGCTTAACATGGTAGGGAGCGCTGCAGCCCTGATCCACTTCCTGTTACTCATACAAATATTTTTGTTTTGTTAACTTTGAAGACCCCGTTCCCTTACCTGGCTAACTCAGTTAGCTGGATAATATCAGGGTTAACCTGAAGGCTTGTTCCGTTCCTCAAAGCAGGTTAAGGTAAATCACCGTGGCAACAGATCAGTAAACTTAAACCTGCTCCAGAGCAGGTTTATTTCAGTAAGCCGGATCTAAAGACCTAAGCACCCATCCTGAGAGAACCAGTCGATTTAGGAGCACTAATAATCTGTGCTGTTTTTCGTAGGCAAAGACTGATCCAAGATCCTCAAGATCCTTTAATTTCTGCTGGCTTCCTGATATAGATGTGCTCTCAGACAAATTAGTTCATTCATGATAGAAAGTAATTAATCTAGGTCATTGGGCTTTGATAATTCAGGAAACACTCAGATTTGAATAAATAATAATTATATACTTATATACAGCAATGCATAACAATACATATTCCTTACTTACACATTTAACTTGTCTGCAATCCATTGCCAAGCTGCTTTTCACTGCAGCCAAAGTATTAGATCTCACAGTTAAAAAGTTTCTTTATTTTTCAAACTCCTCCTGAATTGTTTGCTGCTGTTTATGTGAAAAATGTTGCTCTTTCCTTATTATTTGTCATGAATTATGACCATGATTATGACAGACAATCGTGATCTCTGTGATCCACACTGCTCCTTTTTCAAAGGGGCACGCCCAATTATCTTGATCACTCATGTCTGGATCAAATTGATGGGACTGATTCAGTGCTATTCAGCCATGGAGGAACTTACTTAACTGGCCCTCAATCATCCTGTTAATTGAATCTGGCTAAAAGGAAGTTAGCTCGGATTATTTGACCCATGTACAAGGAACGGGACCCTGTAAGAGCTGTGTGTGTGTGTGTGTGTGTGTGTGTGTGTGTGTGTGTGTGTGGGTGGGTGGGTGGTCAGGATGGAGAGTACCTGGGTCATTATCAGCTGGACTGTCAGGCTGATGGTGCATGGAGCAGCAGTCCTCCTCTCTGTCAGGGTAAGAACACACACACACCTGTGACGCACATACACACACACAAAATCTTTTTAAACTTATATTCAATTGCATACACTACAAAGACAAGATATTTATTTTCAAACTGATAAACTTTGTTGTTGTTTTTTTTTTGCAAATATTTACTCATTTTGAATTTGATGCCTTCAACATGTTCTAAAAAAGTTGGGACAGGGGCAACTAAAGACTGGGAAAGTTGAGGAATACTCAAAAATACTTGTTTGGAACATTCCACAGGTGAACAGATTAAGTGGAAACTGTTGAGTGTCATGATTGGGTATAAAAGGAGCATCCCCAAAAGGCTCAGTTGTTCACAAGCAGTGATGGAGTGAGGTTCACCATGTTGTGAACAAAAGCCTGAGTAAATAGTCCAACAGTTTAAAAATGTTTCTCAGTGTACAATTGCAAACAATTTTATCATCTACAGTCCATAATATCATCAAAAGATTCAGAGAATCTGGAGAAATCTCTGCACGTAAGCAGCAAGGCAGAAAACAACATTGAATGACCCTGACCTTCGATCCCCTAAGGGGCACTGCATTAAAGATCAACATCATTGTGTAAAGGATAATACCACGTGGGCTCAGAAACACTACAGAAAACCATTGTCAGTTAACACAGGTTATCGCTACTTCTTCAAGTTAAAACTCTACCATGCAAAGCCAAAGCCATATATTAACAACACCCAGAAACACCGCCATCTTCTCTGGGCCCGAGCTCATCTGAGATGGACTGACACAAAGTGGAAAAGTGTGGTCTGATGAGCCCATTTTAAACAGTCATTAAACAATCCCTGAGGATTTCCTCATACCCATCATGCCACTTCCTGAGGAAGCTGGTTGTGGTTGGATGCCTCTTAACCAGAGGTATGTACTGGGGTAGCTCAGGTCGGACTTTCCCAGTGGTGGGAGGTGGGGGCGCAGTGTAGTCTTCGATGTTGGCATACAGCAGGTCAATAGTCCTGTTTTGCGGGTCAGACAGTCCACAAACTGATAAAAAATTGGGCAGAGTTGATGTGAGTGTGACGTGTTTAAAGTCTCCAGATAAAAGAAAAAGCACTTCAGGGTGCCGGGTGTGCATCCTCTCACATGCTACTGCATCATCAGCTCTGGGCAGGATGTAAATGTATACAGACGCTGCCACACACCACATGATGATATCAGTTAACAGCAGCTTTAAAACAGCTGTTTGAATTTTTTCGATCTGTATATAACTCATATATAATAATATAACATCAGTTGTTATTTATTTCTTGTTTTTTTATGTCTTACTTCCTCTCACTCTAACAGCTGATTGGTTGTCTCTCTCTTACAGTGGTGGATTGTGGGTATCCCAGAGTGGTGGCCACAGCAGAGTTGGTGTTTGGACGTGAGGATAACAGCACGATGTTTGGATCCACGGTGGAGTACGTGTGCAGAGAGGACGGCAGTAATAGTAAGAGCAACACACACACACACAAAACAGAGAGAGAGAGAGAGAGAGAAAGAGAGTATTCTAACATATCGAATGTGTGTGTGTGTGTGTGTGTGTGTGTGTGTGTGTGTGTGTGTGTGTGTGTGTGTGTGTGTGTGTGTGTGTGTGTGTGTTTGTTTACTCATTATAGTGTCCTTCATCTGTGGTCCAAATGGAGATTGGATAAGTCCAGATCCAGCAACCAAACTGCCCAGCTGCCTGCAGGCTAACTGGACAGGTACACACACCTGATCAACAATTTCACACACAGAAATACACACTGTGCACCATTCATAATCTAGGATTGATTTTATTTTTATTGACAGTACTCTTTATTCATGTGTAAATTCTTCTGATTATTTACCTATTGTAATATCTGACCATTCATATTTATAGTTAGATATTCAACTTTTTTCCTATAAACATAGTCCTCCACTATGTAGATTTAACTCTCTTCTTATGGCAGGCAGAGAATTTCGTGAATTCATTTCAAATTCTATCAACAAGTTTTTGTCTTTCAATCAAAATGACTCCTCTTCATAATCATTGTTAGGGGAGACGCCTAAATGCTATCTGAGAGGTCAAATTATTTCTTACTCTGCTCGTTCTATTAAAAGATTTATGCTAGGCTTAATGAACTCATGTCTGCGATTGGTGACCTTGATCAGAAATATACACTGAACCCTTCTCCAGAATTACTTAAGCAGCATTCGGATTTACAAGTACAATTCAATCTTATTTCAACTTAAGAGGCAGAGCGCTTGTTACTACGCAGACATGGCTCATTCTATGAACATGGCGACAAAGAAAGTCCTTTACTGGCACATCAGTTATATCGACAGGCCACTTTCTGTTAGATACCCAGTATCAGAAGCACTTTTGATACTGTTACTACTGACTACTGATCATTTTACTCTTCATTATATAAATCTGGATTTCCCACTGACAACACTAAAATGAACACATTTCTTCAGAGCGTTTCAATTCCTGTCATTTTGATAATAATACTGCCAGGCAACTGGACTTCCCATTTTCCCTTGAAGAAGTTTGAAATGCAATTAAAGCTATTCAATCGAACAAAACCCCAGGCCCTGATGAGTTTCCTATTGAATTTTTCAAAACATTTGTTCTTAAATTGGCACCTTTACTTTTATCTGTATTCAATGAATCCATAGAAAGTGGTTCTTTACCACCAACTGTGACATAAACCACTATTGCTCTCCTCCTCAAAGATGACAAAGATCTAACTTCCTGTGGTTCTTACAGACCACTATCTTAATGCTGACTTAAAGGTGCTGGCTAAAGTAATTGCATCCCGTTTCGAGAATGTGCTTCCTCATATTATATTTGAAGAGCAAAATGGTTTATAAAAGGGATGTCAGTTATTTTTTAATACCCGTACACTTTTTAATATAATTTACTCAAAACACCCTGCTGAACTTCCTGAACTTGTGATTTCTTTAGATGCTGAAAGGGCATCCAACAGGGTAGAGTGGGAGTATTTGTTTGCAGTTTTAAAGAAATTCAGATTTGGTGATAAATTTATTTATTGGATTCGCCTCCTTTATTCATCCCCTAAAGCCAGTGTTCATACTAATGATGTTTATTCTGATTATTTTGTGTTGGTCATGATAAGGGGGGGTGATTTTAATTTAATTATTTTCTTCTACATTTTTTGTTTAATATGTATATGTAACATTGTACATATGCATATATGTTAAAAATAAGAAAAAGGTATATCGTATTTCTGTGATTTGAAGTATCATATTATATTTTTGTCAATAAAAATTAAAAAGAAAAAAAGAAAAATAAATACACACACTGACACACACCGTGTCCTCTCTCTCCATCCAGCCTGCGGCCTTCCCGTCCGCTCCCTACCCCCCCAGGTGAAGAGAATCGTGGGGGGTCGACGTGCAAAGCCAGGCCTGTTCCCCTGGCAGGTCCTACTCAGTGTGGTGGACCTATCTCGGGTTCCTGAGGACCGCTGGTTTGGCTCCGGGGCTCTGCTTTCTGAGTCCTGGATCCTCACAGCTGCCCACGTCCTGAGGTCCCAAAGGAGGGACACAAGTGTCATCCCTGTGGCCCCCGAACATGTGAAGGTGTGAGGAGGAGGTCTGCACTTTACCTGACAGTCAGCTGTTTTATTCTGAGCATGCTCATTACTGAGGGTCTTCCCTCTGCCCCTCTACTGAGGCAGGGTTCATCCTCTGGAGTATTGATTTATCACAGGTCCTGGATTGCTAAGAGATCTTGTTATCCCAGAGCTTTCTGTGTGTGTGTGAACCAGTTCAATAAGTGTAAAGAAGGATACCTGTGTGTCTCAGGTGTTCCTCGGTCTCAGTGATGCTGCAGGGAAAAAAGGAGCTTCTGCTCGCTCGGTGCAGCAGATCATCCTCCATCCAGACTTTCAACCAAACAACTACAACAATGACATCGCCCTGCTGCGGCTGACGGAGAGGGTGGAGTTTAATGAGCTGATCCGCCCTGTCTGCCTCCCCCCACCTCACAACAAGGTCTCACACGCCATACAGAAAACATGTCGTGAAGAAACATGCTATAAAGAAAACACACCATACAGAAAAACGCCATACAGAAAACACACCAAATAGAAAAACACCATACAAAAACACCATACAGAATCACGCCACACTGAGTAAAGCCATAAACAAAAAGACATACCACTCAGAAGAAAAAGAAACATACACACACACACACACACACACACACACACACACACACACACACACAGAAACATCCCATACAGACTTAAACAGAGACCACCAGGAACGTAGACTTTAACAAAGACCACAGAGATGAAGTCCTGTAAGTGTCCTTACTGACCTGTCTGTCTTTTCAGGGGGACCCTCCTGCTCCACCTCCTAACTCTCTGGGTGTAGTTGCCGGTTGGGGAATTTCAAACCTAAACTCTTCTTCTCCCCTCTCACTGACCTCCGACCCTGGGATGGAGCAGGCTGTGTCCTCTGACTTCCTGCAGTATGTGAAGTTGCCGGTGGTTTCTCAGGACGAGTGTCAGTCGAGCTACGCCTCTCGCTCCATCAGCTACAACATCACTGACAACATGTTCTGTGCTGGCTTCTTCGAGGGGGGTAGGGACACCTGCCTGGGGGACAGTGGAGGGGCATTTGTGATGGAGGGCGGGGTCAGCCGGAGGTGGGTGGTGTTTGGGTTGGTATCATGGGGAGGGCCAGAGGAGTGTGGGAGTCAGAGGGTGTACGGGGTTTACACCCGTGTGGTTAAATATGTGCAGTGGATACAGACACAGCTGAATACTGCCCCCTGGTGGTGAAACAGAATCAGGCTGTCACCTGTCAGGCTCTGGATTATTTACCCTGAGTACTGCTCGTCACCACAGGGGGAGCCAGAGAGCAGACAGAAATTATCAGAACTGTCATTTTCAGTCAGAACGTCCTGTGTTGAGATTCATAACGCCAAGCTTTAACTTTGAACACACTTCTTTGTTTTTTCATTATTGATGTGTATTAGTGTCTTTATCTCTTTGTTCCTTTTCTTCCTCTCCTTTTTTTAGCTGTTTGTTTTTTTTTTACACCTGAATACCAAAGAGCTGAATTCACTCCATGATATTCCCAAAATGCTTGCTTCCCCTTTTTTTGAAACGATGACGTCACACTCACTGAACATGTGTATGATTCTCCTCTCTTCAGCAGCGCCCCTGCAGGTCAGAATGACCCACACAGCACTTACTCTCCTCCTCTTTACATGAAGCAGGTTTTATAACTGCAGTCAGTCTGTCACCAGGAACTAAACATTTAAATAAATAAATACTTCTCACAAAATACAGGCTGTTGTTATTTCTCTAAAAACAGACAATGTGTTAAATCATTACTTCCTGTTCCAAAAGGCTTTAAAATGAAACAACCCTCTAATTGTTTCAAACAACATACAGGACATTTACTGATAGTATTTGGCACCATATATTCTTCCATTTATTCTTAGATTATTTGAAGATTATTTCATTTCTTAAATTTGTGAAAAACCAAACAGAGACTTTAGAAAACACTCAGCAGACTGAAACAATCCCAATTTAAAAATATATATATAATTCAAAAGGAGCTCTAACAGCCCATTGTGAGCATGATGAGGGTTTTTACATTAACAGGAGATGAAAACATTTGATCATACATGTTACTGAACTCTGACATTTTATTTCCTGTGAGGAAGCGGACAGGAAGGAGAAATTAACTTTCCTGACACTGCGATGGATCAAGGATGGATTTCAGCTCAGGATCAGGTCTGTGTTTCTGTTCTGCTGTTGGTATTATTCAGATCCACCCTCTGCATGGTGTCCTGGATCCAGTGCAGGAAGTTCCCAAGTCGGGTGTAGACTCCATATTTTCCCTTGGCGGCACATTTCTCCCCCCAGCTGACAACCCCAGTCAGAAACCAGGTCCCTCTGTAGTGCACCACAAACGGCCCCCCACTGTCCCCACTGCAAGCATCCATACTGACCTCCAGATAACCTGCACAGAACATGTTGTCTGTGATCACCTAAGGACAAAAATCCATACAGACAAGTCAGGGACAAATCAAACATATGAATGAATTTATATACAAATGACACATTCATTTAAACATGCATTCATAAATTCATACATATATACAAAAATTCATTCATACATTTAAACAGATTCATACATTCTGAGAGCAGTTGTTTTCTTGCCATCTTGGTCGAATCTCCTTTTTCACTCTTTTGAAACCAAGTCCACTGCTTCATAGAACTCTCATCACCATAAGTGTTGTAGTGCTGCCTCTGGCTCTGCTGTGTGCCAATAGTGGAGTGGGGTTTTTGTTACCCTGTGCTCGTCTGGCATTTTCAGTACAGCTGTGGATACCTTGTGCAGCATGTTCTCCACCACTGCATCATCTTTAAATACTTTTATGCAATTTGGTGCCCACAAGGCCACCCAGTGCGCTGGCTTTGGCGTGCTGTGAGCCCCAGGCCACCGACTCATAGGGCTTGAAAAGTGCTGCACAGCACAGGAAGCCAAAGTAGGTTTTAGGTTTTATTTTAGCCTCTGGTCTCTCCTCTCAGACTTTTGTCATCTTAACACTTTAAGCTCCTAAAGTGTCAATGATCTGTCTGTAAGCACTGCATACACACTTGATAGCTTTTGTTTATATGCACCATCTTGTCAGACATACAGCCAGTATGATAACTACTGCTGCATCACAGCCAAATATAGACTTGTAGAGCTCTTTGCATTTGGAAGACTGACAGATTAACACAGCCACACCCTGGACAAAGTTCATGAAGTCAGTGATCAGACTAACTTCTCCGGTGGCCTCTTGAAGAACTAGGTCAAGCGAGTGGTTGGCACAGTGTATGAACAGAGACCCAGGAGATAGTTCTTTCAGCCGCACCTGAATACCCAAAAACTGTCCCAACATATTACTAGCTCCATCAAAACATTATCCCTGGAGACATCCAATCAGGATGTTGGGACACCCACCAATTGTGCAAATTGTCCCATTTAAAAAGATGAAAGATTTTCATCATATGTACACTCAATCAAGGAAATCACACTGGATGATTTTTAAACAATTTATTTGTATACTCGACAGGAAAATAAATGTTTGGACGCCTACAAACAAGCAGGAATTCTTGCTCTCCCACACTTTAAAGTTCTTCTTTAAGAAGGTTTTCTTTTAGTTTTCTATTTTCTATTAGTGGCACCTGTTTGAAGTCATTATCCATATAAAAGACACCTGTCCACCCCTTAAAACAGTCAAACTCCAACCTCTACAATGGCCAAGGCCAGACAGCTCTAAAGACACCAGAGAAAAAATTTCAGAACTGCACAAGGCTTGCATGAGCTATAGAACAATAGGCAGGCAAATTGTTGAGAAAAAATCAACTGTTTTCACAATTATTAGTAAGTATAAGATATACAAGGTCACTAACAAGCTTACTCAGCCTGGGATCACATGCAAGATCTCACCTTGTGGGGTACAAATGATCTTGAGAATGGTGAAAATCAGCTTAGAACTACAGACCTGGTCAATGACCTGAAGAGAGCTGCAGCCACAGTCACAAAGGTTACGGTGAGCAACACACTATGTTGTCAAGTATTGAAATCCTACAGTGCCAGACAGATTCCCCTGCTGAAACCAAAACATGTCCAGGCCCGTCTAAAGTATGCCAGAGGTCATCTGGATGATCCAGAGGATTGGGAGAATGTCATGTGGTCAGATGAGACCAAAATACAACTATTTGGTTACAAGTCCACTCGCCATGTTTGGAGGAAGAAGAATGCTGAGTTGCATTCCAAGAACACCATACCCACTGTGAAGCATGGGGGTGGAAACATCATGTTTTGGGGCTGCTTTTCTGCAAAGGGGACAGAACAACTGATCTGTATTTCAGAGAGGCTGAATGGGGCCATGTGCTATGAGATTTTAAGCAAAAACCTCCCTCCTTCAGTAAGAGCATTGACAGAGAAGTGTGGCTGGGTCTTACAGCATGACAATGATCCCAAACATACCACCGGGGCAACAAAGGCGTGGCTCCCTAAGAAGCATTTCAAGGTCCTGAAGTGGCTAAGTCAGTCTTCAGACCTCAACCCAGTATAAAATCTGTGGAGGGAGTTGAAAGTCCATGTTGCCCAGCGACAGCCCCAAAGTATCACAGATCTGGGGATGATCTGCATAGAAGATTGGGACAAAATTCCAGCTGCAGTGTGTGCAAACCTGGTCAAGAACTGAAGGAAACCTTTGACCAGTTTAATTGCCAACAGTGGTTGCATTACAAAGCATTGAGTTGAAGTTTTGTTCGTGTCCAAATATTTGTTTTCCTATCAAGTATACAAATAAATTGTTTTAAAATCATACAATGTGACTTCCTGGGTTTTCTTCCACAATCTATCTCTCAGTTAAAGTGTACCTATGATAAAAACAGACCTCTTTCATCTTTTGGAGTGGAACAACTTGCACAATCAGTGGGTACCCCACCATATGTCCTCAGGTATAAATGTACATGAAAGCAGCAGTGGGTCAGTGATCACCTGCTCAGTTGTAGTTCTACAGTCTCCATAGCTGACCACAGGTAGCGTCACTTTTCTGAGGAACCTGGAGGACCTGCCCAAGTACCGTGTGAGTCCCCAGCCTGTCACCACACCACGGTTACCCTCCTGAAACACACACATACACTCAGCTCTAATATTTCTCATCTGTCATCAAGCACTGTTGTGAACAGAGATACCTGCAGCAGGTATTTGGAGAGGTGTGGGTCGGGCAGGCAGGCTGGGATGGCTGTGAGTCCTCTGACAACAGGCTGGCTGAGGTACAGCAGAGCGATGTCACTGTCGAAGGTGAATGAGTGGAAGTGAGGATGAACAAAGACCTTCTGCACCTTAATGAGCTGCTCACCTGGATCAGGACGTCGCTTATCATAGTCACCTACACACACACACACACACACACACACACACAGTTAGAATATTATTCTCCCAGCATGCACTCTGTTCATCGTATCTACGGTCTCAAAAAGTAGGACCACAGGTGGAGCCTTCAGCTATCAGGCTCCTCCTTTTTGGAATCATTCTACTTTAAGGAGGGATTGAATTTTTCAGTAGAGCTGGATCAGGTCTGGACCAGATCTTAGACTCAGACTGTTATTGACTGTTATATACTGCTATAGACCCAGAATGATGTAGGCTTAAACTTAGACAGCTGTGATGTCTGGTGTAGACTGATGTGGACTGTTGCAGGTCAGCTTGAGACGTGTTGATTTGTGTTTTCACCCAGAGTGATGTGGTCTGCTGTCTGTTCCAGGCAGTGAGCAGCAGAGATCACCCAGCGGTCTGCAACCAGAGTACCTCCACAGAAACCATAACCATCAGCCCTACGGAGCAAAACCTGCACATACACAGAGAGAGAGACACAAATTAAGACAACAAACTGTTTCTATCTTGTTGGAAGGAAATCTTCAGGTGTCTCCTTACCTGCCAAGGACTCCCTCCTGGCTTCTCTAAGACCCCGCCCACAATACGAGGTGTTATCCCCGTCCCCGTCAGCTCAGTCTCATTCCATTCTCTCTCTGCAGATGATGCGTTCACTGTCAGCAGCTCCTCCTCTGTCTCTGTGTGATTTAGTTGTAGGATCCAGCTCTTTGTGCTGTTATCGACCCACGGGGTGTCTGTCTCCATGGAAACATTATCCATTTCCAAGAGACTCAACAGAGAGCGCCGCGCATCAATCAGCCCACTGTGCTGCACGCCACATGGGAACAACACTGCACACCACAACAATATAAAACAGCAGCATCATGTCAAGTCCTGAATTCATAAAGGGACCTGTTCAAATGATTCAGTCTGCAGTACTTAAAGCAGTACCAGCACCTCAAGAAGTCCCAGTATCTAAGTAGTACCAGAACTTATAGTAGAACCAGTTTTTAAAGAAGTCCCAGGATCTACAGTAGCACCAGTACTTAAAGCAAAACCACTACCTATAGAAGTCCTAGTATCTAAAGTAGTACCAGTGTTGCTGTGGATGGTACCTGTCCTGGAGCAACTGTATCCATCAGGATCCAGTTTGAATCCTTCAGCACAGTCACACTGAACTCCAGCGCCCCCTGGTAGGTCTCTGCAATACTGCATACAGCCACCGTTTCTATAGCGACACTCCAACACAACTACACACATTTAAAGAGGAGACCAAACAGGTTAAAATAGCAACAATGACAGAGCTAACAGTCTTAGGTGTGCTTACCCGAGTCACAGATCTTGCCGTGGTATTGTGGAGGACAGAGACACAGGAAGTCTCCTCGGTCCATGTGGCATTTCCCACCATTCAGACACGGGTTAACCTGACATGGGTTCAAACCTGCAAGACAGCAGAGACACCTGAACACATTACATGCCATCATCTCATGTAGAATGACGTCATGAGGTGAACGAATGATGTCAAAATTTACAAAAAGATCAAAGACCAGAGTTCAGATTACAGTTCAGATTAAAGATTAAAATTAACCAGATAACTAGATAACTAGCCATATTAAGATGATCTGGCTAGATAACTAAACCAGATAACTAACCACATTAAAATTTAGATTAGTGTTGAGATTAAATTTCAGATTGAAGGTCAGATTAAAATTCATATTATGTTTTAAAATTAAGATAACAGTTCAGATTAAACTCCAGATTAAAGTTCAGATCAAAGTCCTGACTAAAATTCAGATGAATGGTCATATTACGGTTTATATAACAGCTCAGATTGAAGTTCAAATAACAGACCAGACTAAAGTTCATATTAAAGTTCACAATAAAGTTTGGAATAAAATTGGAGCGCAGTTGGCCTTGTGGTTAAGGTCTGTCCGTATGGGCACAAACGACCCTTGAGCAGGCAGCCCGGGTTTGAGTCTCACCCTGTTTCCTCCTCTATCCACTGTCCTGTCCTCTCAAAATAAAGGGCATAAAAGCCCCCCAAAAAGATTGGAGTAAAATTCACATTACAGTTAAGATTACAGTTTAGAGTAAAGTTTTCGGATGAAAATTCAGATTACAGTTACAGTGAATTAAAAATTAGCGATAGGGCTCCTGTGGTCTGATTTGTCTGTGTAGATTTTGTCATAAGGTTCTGCTTTCTTTCTTTCTTTCTTTTTTTTATTTAAATAAGTCTGATATTAATTTGTTGATCAGATATCTTTATCTTGTTTTTATTAATGATAAAACACTTACTGATGTATTTGAACCAGAACTCCATCTGTGACAAACAAACTCAGAGTAAATATGAGCAGCAGTGACCTCTGACCTTAGGTTTAAACTTTTGGTTCTGTCACCCCCTGGTGGTTGTTTTGAAATGACACTACACTTTGTTGTTTGTGGTGCCTGGCCCTCACTTTGGACCTCACCGTTTTCTCTTTTGTTTGGAAGATTTCGGCAACTTCCTCCTGCGAGCAGCTCTCCTCGTAACATTCCCTCTCCAGGTCGCCAGGTAACATCTCTTCCAGGAAGAAGGAGTTAGCTCGGCGCCTCCTGGAGACTGAGCGAAGAACCTGACCAGCTGAAAACTGATCTAGAAAAACTGAGGACAGAAAATCGATTGTCAGAAAAACCTACAGCTCTGTCTACCTGTTCAGGTATCATCAGATGTTGCTATTAAAACAGCTCTGGCTCTAACAGTCAAATCAGATCCAGTGTTGTTCTGTGACCCTCACCTGTCTCACCTGAACACTGGATCAGTGCAGAGCAGATGAGTAGAGAGCAGAGGGTCCAGGTTAGAACTGAGAAGGACATCATGTCTGTGGATGAAGGATGAGAGCATCAGGTCATGTTTTATTTAAACTAGTGACATCACCAGGTTTAGTATCCTGGCATCTTAACGCTTGAGCATTGTTCTCTGTTGCTTTGTCACAAAGCTTTAGCTAAGACGAACCGCCACATGAGGAGACGCTCGCTCAGCCCTCAGATTTCAGTAATTCATTTTACCTCTCTTTAGCTCCTCCCCCTTATCCACCTGCTTCAAAGGCTGGTTAAAGCTCAAACACAGCAGAGCTCCTTTGTTCAGACACTGCAGGGTATACGACATGAAACCAGGTGACCAGGTCTCATCTTCACCTGTCAGGTGACTCCCGCTTTGTGTTTCGGTCTGAACTGAAGCTCTGCCTCCATCTGTTTTCAAGTTCAAAACACAAAATGTGGACCTGATGTCCTCTTTAGAGGACTCGGCAGAGACAGTTTGAGACCCCGGTGGGAACCCGCTGAAACGGAACCTGCTGAGGTGTGCTTTGATCGTCCTACCTGTGGCCTGTTATGAGGACGCTCGTCGTCTGCTTCTGGCTGAATAGAGGACGAGGATCCATCTGACTGATCTTTGAACATAGCTCAAATATTGACACAGAGACATAGACACAGCAGTAGATGAGAGTGAAGAGGTCAAAGGTCAACACCCCCACCCCCAACCCAAAGCGATGCTCCTGAAAACTGAAAAAAAAAAAAAAAACTCTTAAAGGCTGTGGCTCATGTAAGCAGAGTGGCAGACTGTATCTCACCTGATCTCCATACCTGTTGTGCATCATGAGTAAATGGTCAGAATACAGAGCATGGACAATGACGAATCACCTGTTTCTGCTGAGACAGTGTCATACAGCCCTCCACCTCTAGAGGGCTTCACACCACTCAGCAAGTTATCCTCAAACTTGAACTAACATTTATTAAACTCCTCCTCTCTTCGCTGGTGTGAGGACCATAACTGAATGAACATTATAGTGTTTGAAGACGACTATAAATTAGAGACTGAGATCAAAAATTTATCAGGATCATTGATCCTTAAAAAGGTTTACTGAGAGAATCAATCAGCTAAGAAGAAATTTAACACAGACTGATAAACAATCACACCCCCTGCTGGACACGACACTTAGAGTTAGATCTAATGAATAGAATAAGATCACAGGAATTGTGAGGCATGACAAGAGAGTTAAGTTTTAGCAGTGTAAAGATAAAAGTAGCCGAATATATACAGACTTATTCTGTGTAAATTATTTAATTGAAACCAACATTCTGTGTTTGATCTCCACCACCATCCATCACGTTCATAGCTGTTTGCTGCAGGATCAGTACAAGAAAGTAGTCGTGCTTTTGTTGTGAAAACAGAAGTTTACTGAAAAACCAACACTAAGAGCTGAAAGAGGTTACACTTTGTTTGGTGAAGCTTGAATTCTTACAGGATTTTCAGGTGTTTCTTTGTAGTATATACACTGTATTTACACTGAGCGCCCCACAGGGGGAATATGTACAAACAGCATCAGGAGATATGTTTCCAATAAATACTCAGAAACTGGAGAGCTCAACATGTGGGACTAAATGTACTCCAGCAAGGCACTCTGACACTGACCACATCAAGATATGATCTGACTGCAGCTGGATACTGACACGTTAGCATGTTAGCTGTAATATAAACAAACAACTTCATGACCCTGGATTAGATCAACGTCTCTGAATGCTACACCTTCTCGTTTCTTTCATCAAGATCAAATAATCAGTCTAAACATGAACTTCTTACCAAACAAGATGTTTTAAAAGGGTGACCAACATAGAAGCAACATACACAACAGTTTTAACTCAAAATACACAATGAGAGCACAGGAACAGATTAGCTGTAAATTGAAACGAGTTCACAGATGATCTTGGTCCATGTTGTCCATAGCAAGAAAGTATGCGTTCTCTTTGAGCAGGATAGTAGCTTGTTATCTTGAAGTTAACATCGTGATATGTCTGTTCTTTGGTTTTCTGTCCACAGGTAAAAAAATAGCTGAGAACAAGATCTAACTTCTACAGACAGAATGAAAAACATCTATATATCTTAATCTACAGGATTCAGAGAAAATAGATAACCTCTGAGCAGTTCTGTCAATTCCTCAGTTAAGAAAAATGTAATTGGCTGTCCTAGAAGTTGCTAAAGGTCCCTAAATGATGTCATCGCCAAACTTGTACAATAAGTCATTTGCATGTTATTGTCGTGGACACTGTAGAAAAGAGGAATAACATTGTAGAAGAACAGAATGTGTGTAAAAACACTGTAAATATGTTAAGTACAAATTAACTTTTTTTTTTTTTTTTTTTTGGGGGGGGGGGTCCACTTTTTTCAATGTCTAAATATAAATCCTCCTCCTTTATCTGGGATTGGGACCAGCAAAAGTGACCCAAAAGAGACAGACATGTGATTCATTTGCATTGCAGTCTCCCGTTCTGGCTACAGCTGGGAGGGACTTCTGCGAGCCAGTAGTCTGCCTGCGAGTGGCTGTGATCTTCAAATAATTTTTTGAATATTAATCAACGAAAATCGAACAGCGCTTTTGCTTGAAATGCCCATCCCTAGCCGTTAAGTTGGCAACACTGCCCTCTGAAGGCGAAATACACATCAAGATCACAGGCTATCTTGATGTGTGTCAAGTTCATAGGTTGTCATTTCACACCCAAAATATCAGCGCTATCTTGACTTTAAGACTGTCTCTAAGTTCAGGAAAGGATTAGATAGATCAAGATACATAGAGCCTTTACTCTCCTGAATAATGAAAGCAAGATACAGTTCAAGATTACTGTGCCAAACACTAACGTAAACAGATGATACAACAAGATGCTCACATATGATGTGAGTCAGGATACAAACAGAGTAAATATCATGTTAAGAAGTTATTTTTTAAGATCCTTTTCTTCATGAATTCAAAATATAAATCCTTTTTGAAGTCTGCCGTTATTTCACCAATCAAACTGTCCGACTGATGAAGAAAGAGATTTAGTTTTAGAAACGATTCATCGATCTATCAATTGAACTCCAGATTTCACCAAAACACTCAGAAATTAAATAAACACTGTTTACATTTTAGAGAGATATTAGACAAAATGATGAATGTTTTCATAAAGCGTGTTGGTTTGGCCCCGCCCCCAGAGTCACAGTGATCAGTCTGATTGGCAGATGAAGGGTTAAAGGGTCCTTCTGCTTCCTGGTCCCACACCTTGAAGACCAGAGGAAGATCAGATAGGTTGGCTGGTCAGGTGATACAGTTTGGCTTAAAGGTGTTTTAGATCTGGCACACATGGATCTTGAACATCTACCAGACCATAGAATGATTAACACCAAATCCCCCCACATCCTGTGTCCTGAATGCTAATTTTGTCAATTGATATTGAGAAGGCACTGATAGATCTGATTGGCTCTGTCTCCAGGTGCTCTGAGGATGCAGGTATGGTGCTGGTCCAATCACAGTGAGCTTTAGCTGTGATGTCACAGCCTGTTGAGAATCAGAGGTCAGGGTTGCAGCAGGAAGTCAGCAGACAGCTGGAGGAACAAAGAGGAGAAACTTCAGCACAGTGCTCATGCTCACATCTAAAACACATAACAGTTCATCATGCTATGCTAACAGTTAAACCCATTGTGACAGTGTGATGCTAAGCTAAAAGATAACAACAGGTCACCTGCAGACAGCTGTCAGGCCTCGCTGGCACTGCTGTTCCTGCTGAGCTCTCTGATGCCCTGAAGGATCCGCTTCATGTGACCCACCTTTGTCACACCCAGGTCCTACATACACACACACACACACACACATTTAAACAAGGGGAAAACCATCTGACCACATGATGCCAACAGTAAGCAGTGGGTGCTAGCAGGTGTACCTTCAGGTCCCTCCTCTCCAGGTGAATGAGCTCGGCTCCACGGACATCGTGTCCTATAAAGATGTCCTTATACTCAGAGAGACAAAGAAAGTCCAGCCAAGCACCCACCTCCTCTGTCCCCCACTGGTGGACTGAGACACCAACAGAGAGAGAGAGAGAGAGAGACACAGGTGACACTCATCACAGGTAACCGCAGGCACCCCCAAGTAGAGAGAGACAGGTAAGAGAGCAATGGAGAGAGAGAGAGAGAGCGAGAGAGAGAGCGAGAGAGAGAGAGAGAGAGAGAGAGAGAGAGAGAGAGAGAGAGCTCACCTGGCAGTGAGAGAGTGGCGCAGGTTTCTCTGTTCTTGTTGTTTTTCTCTTTCTTGAACTTAGGGACGAGTCTGAACTTTGCGCTCCGAGAACGCTTCGAAAAATCCAATAATGGACCCTGAAGACAACCGGACAGGTCAGAGGGACAGAGACAGGCAGAGAGACAGAGAGAGAGACGGATAACAAGACAGGCAGTGAGTGTATTTAAATGATGAAATAAAAGCAGTATGAGTGTCAGTCTAAGCTCTGAGTCTGCTTATCAGTGTTCTTTGGTTTCTTTGTATTAGTCAGAGTGACACACCAAACACAAGACCTGCTGCTCTGTGTCTGAGGCATTTATTAGAGCTGTTGAAAATAATCCTTTTTCCAATGCACTGGGATACAGCCAAACGATTCAGCATTGATGCAGTGACGGGACATAATCATAATCGATTATTATTATTATTTATTAATGTTACGCTTGCCAGGCCTCATCTTTATTTTACCGACAAGTGTAAGCAAGCTAGACCTCAACAACAGCAACAGCTTTATGGCAGCCAATGGTAACCCTGAAGCAATAGCAGTCAAAGACTATAATTTGCCATTTAAATGGCTGAGTATTCGCCTTCATGGCCTCTGCTCTGTCTCTAGGGTGTCTGTCCTCATTCGGGTTTAATCTTTTTCTCGAAAATCAGATGGATCAGATCCTGGGAAAAGATGACCCATTCCTTGGAGATGGAGGACAAAAGGAGACAGCTGTGTAGGGCTGAGTGCCCCTTACCCGAGGAGCCTAACTGAACAGGAAGAACTGATCCTGTAGGATGTGATTCTGAGCCCTGGAAGTGATCTAGGACCAGGATCAATGTCCCTGATCTGAGGCTGTAGTCCTGCAGGTATAACTTTTAGAAAGTGACTGACAACAGGTCCTGAGTGTGACTCACCTCAGAGGGCTCAACGACAGGACACAACCAGGAGACATCAGCCAGCCGACGAAGCTGCTGAGACACAGAGCTCAGAGCCGCATTCAACTGCTCCTGCTGAGGAGGATCCATCTGCTGCTCACACACACACACACACACACAAACACACACACAAAATATTAACGAGATGACAGGCTGAGGTCTCTCCTCTCCAGCTGCAGACTCACTCACTCACCATGGACATCTTTCCAGCTAACAGCAGCTCCGTCTCACTGAGCAGGGCTTTGACATTCAGGACCATCTGAAGGACCACACTGCAGCTCAGAGCCTGGTGGTAGACAGAAAGGCGAGGAGGGGATCAATGAGTGATTGTCCTTTTCCTCTGATTCTTCAAGCCATTTTTACACATTATGTCATTAAATGGATAAAAGAGACCAGGAGAGGACAGCAGAGATCGTCTTTTGATATATCATACCTCAGAGTTGCTGGAGTTAGCGTAGACCACATCCATGGACTTCGAGCTGGCATTGACTGCGTGAGCAAGTTCCTGTTCCAGACTGTGATGAGACTGAGCGACCTCCCGAATACTGCAACGCAACAAAGACCAAAAATGAATAAGCGTACAAAACTACAGGAGAGAGGAATTTAAAACTGAATGCTTTTTTCCCCCAAATTTAAGCCAGCACGCTGGAATTCTCTTAGAAGTCAGAAATAATCAAGATTAACAACCACTAAAACACTTCAATACATTTTCATTGACAGGACCTTTGTGAATTTTAGTTGCTAACCCTTGCCATGGACTGTAGGCTGTAAAACGCCACAGCCTGCACACAGAACACTAGCTGGTTGTGCTTGATAAATTCTGACCGGGCTGCACATGTACTTAAGTAGTCACATTACAGCATCCTAAAAAATTAAAACAGTCAAAAAAACGACTAGAGTTTATGCACTTATTTTAAAAAAAAGTTGCATTAATAAATTTTTAAGACTTTTCAAAACTGTATTTGAGATATTTTATGAGATTTTAAGACAATTTCAGACATATTAAAGCCTTAACTTCAACTTACTGGATTTTTAGATATTTCAAGACTTTTGAAGACCCCCAGATACCCTGTGTTAGTGCGTGTTACCTGTGAGTGTGTTATTTCTGTGTGTTTCCTGTGTGTGTATGTGTGTGTGTGTGTGTGTGTGTGTGTGTATTCTCTGTGTGTTACCTGTGTATGAGAGCTCCTGCTGCCTGGCCGAACTCACTGATAAGTGATGCCTCCTCCTCTGACAGCATCTCTGGCTGGGAGCAGTGGGAGGGCTGAGGAGGGGGTGGGCGCGGAAACTCACATTTCTGTTTGTCCTCCCATGACTTCAGGGTGCTCTCAAAGGCCTGAAAACACAAACACAAACACACACACACTATGAGAATAACATGTTGATCATGTTGATTTATGTCTCTGAGTTCATTTACAGAAAGTTTACTCTGAATCAGTGATTGGATGATATCAAAACAGGGACTGTGACATCATGATTGACAGCTGTGATGACCAATGAGGCTCCTGCAGTGCTGTGTGCTCCCGAGGGACACGTGTGAAGGATCTGCCTGGAGTACACACCCCAAGTTTCCTCCCTGATTCCTGTAAGGTGGGTTCAATAAACCTGGACTCACTCTGTCCCTGGTCAGGGTCTGCGTCCGGTTCTTATGGATGATCTTGATGTAACCTGGAGGTTGGACCCACGCCTCCCCATCCACCTGCACTGGCACACCCTCATCACCCAGGATGGTGATCTTCACCGTCCGACACTGAGAGAAAGACCGGAAGAGAGTCAGACAGACAGGAAGAGACAGACAGATGGACAAACAGACAGGCAGACAGAAAGAGGGGTTCAGAGCAGACAGTCAGGAAGAGAGAGGCAGACAAACAGCAGGTGAGCGGGTAGCAGACAGGTGTACCTGAGCGATGCGGTGGTGCTGCAGGTTGATGACTCGGGACACAGCCATCTGCATGCTTCCAAACACGGCTACCACCTCCAGGATCTTATCATCAAAGGATGGAGCTGTAAACGTCTGAAAGACAGACGGGTCAGAGAGACAGACAGGTCAGAGACAGACAGGTCACAGAGATGGACAGGTCACAAAGATAGACAGCTGGAGTCCTCACATCATCCTCTTTAGTCCCTCCCCAGAAGTTAGTTCCTCCGGCGTAACTCGGGATGTTCAGCACAGCGATGCCTTGAAGACTGGGCAGAGGGATCGGACGTCCATCACACTGCACCATGACAACAGAATAGCTGTTAGAGTTAAACACACACACGCACACATAAACACACGCACACACACACAGTTCCCCATGTCCCTATCCTCACTTCCAGTAGGACTCTCTGCTCCAGGTTCTTGTAGGTTCTGTGCAGCAGCTCTTTGGTTCCCAGGACTCCGTACCACATCATGTTCTTAGTGCGACTCCTGAGCAGACCAGCAGGGGTCAGAAAATCAATAATCACTAATCAGAACATTTATAATCAATAATTAGATAATACAACAGATGAGTAGTTACAGATAGTAGACAGTATTCATATATTAATAATCAATAATTAATAACCACATGATGAAAATCAGATCAGACATCAGATAATGAATAACCAGATAAATAATCACCTGATAATGAAAGTCACATAATGAGTATCACATAAGAAATGATCAATAATTAATAATCAGAAAAAAAAATTAGATAATGAGTCATCAGATAATTAATAATCACTAATGAAAAATGTATCATCAGTAATAAGACGATTTAAAATCAATCATTTATACTCACATAATGAAAATCAGAAGATGAGTAATCATATAACCAAAATCAATAATGAATGATCAGTTACCTGCACTTCTCTGGATGTTCATCTCTCTTGTTGTTGAAGTCCAGAGAGATTTTGGCGTCGAGTCCAATCCCAAAGTAATTGTTCATGACACATTTTTCTGTGTAGCAGTCCCTGAAGAGACACACACAGAAACACACACACATACACACACAAAGAGCCGAGTCAGTGTGATTGAAAATTTAACTGGACTTAACAGTCAGCTCCTCTAATAGCAGTCAGACAGACAGACAGACAGACAGACAGACAGACAGACAGACAGTTGGTCTTACATGTTGTCAGGGTCACAGCTGAAGGGGTCGGCATTGACCAACAGTCGACTGATGACAGAGCTGGTGGACAGAGAGCCTGATATACCTCTGAGACCTACACACACACACACACACACACACACACACACACACACACACACACACACACACACACACACACACACACACACACACACACACACACACACTTTAGTCCTCCTCATCATGGCTCAAACATTGAATCAGAACAGGCAGACCTTAGGTTTGTTTCACAAAGCAGGTTTAGTGAAAACTCAGAGTCTGTTAACCCTGAGATAAGAATAGAATAGAATGTACTTTATCAATCCCTGAACGGAAATTCATAACAAAAACTCAGGGTTTTCCATTTAGGAAAGAAAAAACAGAGAAAGACGGGTAACTAAAGCCTGTTTCACAAAGACAGGTAACTTAACCTCAGAGTCTGTTACTCTGGCAACTGAGTCTGTGAATCTAACCTGGTTGGGAGCAGGTTTTTCTCAATGAACTTTGAGTTTCTCTCGGTCTCAGCCCTTTGTCAGAGCCGCACACACCATTTCATTTCTTCATACATTCAGTCAGCAGGCAAGTTTTAGCATAGCCTATTTCTGCCATCTGTCATTTAAAAATACTGTAAAAAAATCAGAGTCAGTATATTAGAAGTCCATCAGGCACAGTAGGTGGTAACAGACTTTTTCGCTAACGTGGCATGTAACATGGCATGTAACATGGCATGTAACATGGCATGTAACATGGCATGTCCTTTTGATGACAATCCCATGGATGAAGCTGCAGCATTTATGGGCCGAGAATTATATAATTGTGGGGACATGGTTATCAGACTGTGCACAGACGTTCTAGTATTTCCAGACAATTATCTTTTTGAGCGGTTCACGTCACAGTCTATCATCTACATCAACATTTGACATTAATGTCACTGATGACATTGTGCTGAGACCTGAATTTGTGCAGGCATCAAATTCAAAATGAGTAAGTATTTGCAAAGAAAGTCAATAAGTTTGAACAATAAATATCTTTTCATTATAGTGTGTTCCAATGAACATGGTGCATGCTGAACTCCAGTAGAAATGACTCCAAGTTGATTTAACTGACTCTAATCAGCTGTTCCTGAACTGGAAACTCAGATTTCCTATCTCAGAGTAGATAAACTCAGAGTTCAGGATTAGACTCAGAGTTTGTTGAACCTGCTTTATGAAACGGACCCCTGATCTACACAGGGGTTAACATCAAACCATCTTAGGAGCATCTTACTGGGATAGAGGATCTTTGTATTCAACATGGGCATGTTGTCCCTACTTCCTGTCTGGACAGGAAGTGACGCAGAGCTACCCAGAGACAGGCTGCCTTTACTGATCAACTTCTCGCAGGGTGTCTTGCTGACTGCAGAGAGACAGGTGAACAGAGAGATGAAAAGACAGGTGAACAGGTGACCTATTAGTCCTACTATTGAACTTCAAATGATGGGGACCCTCTCGTGGAGCGGGTCAGCTCGTCTCCTCCACAGACCAGGACTTATACTGGGCCTTTCTCATCTTCTGTCTGTCAGTTTGCCCTGATAGAAACAGGACCAGACATGTGACTCACTTCTGCGTGTGTGTCGCTGTTTGGCGCTGTAAGAGGACTGGAGAGACACTTTATCTTCCTCTGCCTCCTCCTCCTCTTCCTCTTCCACCAGGCCCTCCTCCTCAGCACGACTCATAGAGAAGAGCTGCTGCTGGGTCTGAGCATTCTGCTCATCCACAGCTAGAAACACACACACACAAAGGTAGAAAGATGAACACACACACACCACAATGTGATCTTAAACATAAAACAAAAAACAACTTTGACAAAGAAAAAACTCTGTCTGATGTGCCTGCCTGTCTGTTTGCCTGTCTCACCTCTCTCGGTGTGTTCGATGATCTGTCTGATGGCTTTCTTTAGGCTGTTGGCTCGGAGCATCAGCTGTTCTCTAGGTTTAAAGATCGCCACAGCGGCAGATGAGGGGGAGGAGTTTGTCCGTGGAGAGCAGGGGGCTGGAGGAGGAGGAGGTGGAGGAGCTGTGACTCCCTCTGACTCCTCCTGCTCCTCAGTGATGGTTGGAGGAGGAGGAGGAGGAGCAGGAGCTGGAGGGGGCAGCACAGAGGCCTGAGACTCCTCGTTCAGGGTCTTCAACAAAGAATCCAACTTCTCCTTCAGGACGCCACACTGACACAAACACACACAGAGCCAAAGAGAGAGACACACATAGATGGACTCAATCAGCTGGCGTTAACCATGATACACACATCTGATTAAAAAGAGAAAAATTAGTGTGTAGATCAGTGTGTGTATTACCCAGCTCCAATTCCAATGAAGTTGGGACATTGTGTAAAATGTAAATAAAAACAGAATACAATGATTTGCAGATCCTGTTTAACCTATATTCAATTAAATACACTACAAAGAAAAGATATTGTTCAAACTGATCTTTTTTTTTTTGCAAATATTCATTAGTTTTGAATTTGATGCCTGCAACATGTTCCAAAAAAGCTGGGACAGGGACAACAAAAGACTGGGAAAGTTGAAGAATGCTGAAAAAACACCGGTCTGGAACATTCTACTGGTTAACAGGTTAATTGGAAACAGGTTGGTGTCATAATTGGGTATAAAAGGAGCATCCACGAAAGGCTCAGTTGTTCACAAGCAAGGATGGGCGAGGTTCACCACTTTGTGAATGACTTCGTGAGTAAATAGTCCAACAGTTTAAGAACAATGTCTCACAACATACAGTTGCAAAGAATTTAGGGATTTCATCTTCTACAGTCCATAATGTCATCAAAAGATTCAGAGGCCAAAAATCAACATTGAATGCCTGTGACCTTCAATCCCTCAGGGGGCACTGCATAAAAAACCAACACCTTTGTGTCAAGGATATTTTACCGCGTGGGCTCAGGAACACTTCAGAAAACCATTGTCAGTTAACACAGTTCATCACTACTTCTACAAGTGCAAGTTCAAACTCTACCATGCAAAGACAAAGCCAAAAATCAACACCACCCAGAAATGCTGCTGGCTTCTCTGGGCCCGAGCTCATCTGAGATGGACTGACGCAAAGTGGAAAAGTGTGCTGTGGTCTGATGAGTCCACATTTCAAATTGTTTTTGGAAATCATGGACGTTTTTTCCGCTGGGCCAAAGATCAAAAGGAAAATCCAGATTGTTATCAGTGAAGGGTTCGAAAGCCAGCATCTGTGATGGTATGGGGGTGTGTTAGTGCCCATGGCATGGCTAACTTGACCATCTGTGAAGGCTCCATTGATGCTGAAAGGTACATACAGGTTTTGGAGCAACATATGCTGCCAACCAAGCCACGTCTTTTTCAGGGACGTCCCTGCTTATTTCAGCAAGACAATGACAAGACACATTCTGCATGTATTACAACAGCATGGCTTTGTAGTCAAAGAGTGCAGGTACTAGACTGACCTGTCTGCAATCCAGACATGTCTCCCATTGAAAATGTGTGGATATGAAGCACAAAATAGGATAATGGAGACCCCACAATGTTGAGTAAATCAGTTCTAACAATACATATCTTTTCTTTGTAGTGTATTCAATTGAATATAGGTTAAGCAGGATTTGCAAATCATTGTTTTCTGTTTTTATTTACATTTTACATAGTGTATGTAGATCAGAGAGTGTAGATTAGAGTATGTAGAGTGTGTAGATCAGTGTGTTACCTTTTTCGACATGGCCTCTGACTCCTCTGAACTCTCTGTGTTCTTCTCGTAGGCTCTTCCAACACGAGCCACAAAGTCCTTCACCGTCTCACACAGCACCCTGAACACACACAAAAACATACACACACAATACATTAACACAGCCACATGATAGAGACAGACAAATCAGTAGACAGACAGACAGGTTGACATACTTTGCGGATGAAATGACCACAGAGTGCTGGTCTGAGGTAAGGATCTTTGATAGGTGAGCAGCCACTGAGTCCTCATAGGTCAAAATCTGCTGCACCTGTAGCAAACAGGAAAGATATGTCAGAGGTCAGGACAGGTGTGTCAGAGGTCAGTCCAAGCCAGTACAGGTGAGAGGGGTCAATACAGGTCAGTACAGGTTGCTCTTGTTCATCATGATGTGATTGCCTCTCAGGTTTGTGACTCGGAGACTTCCTCTTACCTCTGAGTCATCACTGCAGTCCTCGGTAACGGTGGAGGTGGAGTGTTGCCGTGGAAACTTTGTCTCATAAACCATAATGCTCCACCTGTTGGAGGTAAGGACTACATGTGACCACTTCCTGTTTCCTGTTGTATTTTACAGCTCCGAAACTGTATCCACCTCACCTGTCTAACATCTTGGTGCTGGCTCTCTCCAGTTTCTCAAGGATCTGGGGCAGCTGAGTGTCGTCGTCGCAGGCTGAGCCCCAGCCAAGGACTCGAGCAAGGTCGTTGCCCGTCCCAAGAGGAAGAACCCCAAGCTGACACTGTAACCAAGAGACAGAAGACAGGTAAAGCAGATGTTTGAGGAGAGACACTGATCTGATCATTCTGTAGTCCAGTTTGAAGATGCAAGAGTGTGTGTGTGTGTGTGTGTGTGTGTGTGTGTGTGTGTGTGTGTGTGTGTGTGTGTGTGTGTGTGTGTGTGTGTGTGTGTGTGTGTTTGAACCTGTTTGTGCAGGGTCAAAGCGTCTATCTCAGACAGAACCCAGCCAACACTGCCGTCTCCTCCACAAACCAGGATCCTGAATGTATCAAATTTCTGAAATAAACGCAGACTGACAGACAGACAGACAGACAAAGTAACCAAAATGAAATTTTAGCAGACATGGGATTAGTGGTGTGCCATATTATACCATCTATGATAATACCAACATAAATTTTTTGATGGCAAAATATTGAGGTATATTGTATATCATGATATGGCCTAAAAATATTGATATATGAATACAATGCAATATCGCCCAGCTCAACATGGGATTTCTTTGACTATTTCTTTAACTCTCTCACCCCAGGTGTGGTCCTCCGTTCATCAGGTCAAACACCTGTGCAGGGTTCAGCAGCTGTTTGAAGCGTCTCAGAAACTTGACGCCCTGGTTGTCTCCACTCTTGGAGTTGACGAAGACGAGCAGCGGGCTGGTGCAGGACGGGGGACATGATGCCTTCCAGAAACCTGGGCACACAGACAAACAATCAGTCCAGGTGTTGGGCAGGTAAACTCAGGAGTGCAGAAGAGGGTGGCACTGTCTCACCATCAGAGTCGATGCTGTTCAAAGCAGTGGGAGGGATAACGGACACTTTACACTGACCCAGAGGACACTTAGAGGACAGCTGCTCCTTACAGCCCGAATGCACCTGGAGACACACCAACACACCTTAACATGTCTGACATGCAGCAGGCCCAGGTAGACACAGGTTATCACATGGCTACTTTGTTATGTAAAAGACACTTTTATTGTGAAACAGCAGCAGCAAGAAGTCTCACCATGGCTTTGCACCAGAGACACCTCCAGTCCTGCAGTCGGAGGACGCTGCCACAGGTCTTATCACATACGTTACACTTTGCAGAGACTGGCAGGTTCCCCTCCAGCCACTGGTGAGGCATGAACACCTGAGGACAAGAGGTAGAGGTCAGCTGAGACAAGGCATTAACTGTCATTATCAGAGTGTGGGACAGTTCATTTATGACAGTCTCACCCCGTCCTCGTCCTCGATGATGTCTTTCCCGATGGAAGCCAGCGTCGTCCACTTACAGTTATTGGTGGCTCTGACTGCACAGCGCTTATGAGCCTTAAACTTACACACTGACACACACACCCACACACACACACACACACACACACACACAAATGGAAAATGTGACAATCACAGACAGACAGCAGGGGGAGCTGCTTTTTAACAGAAAGATTTGATAATGTTTCAAGCACATCTTCAGTTCCTCCCTCAGTCTGTTATTAGTGTGTGTGTGTGTATGTTTGTGTGTGTGTGTGTGTACCTTCACAGGAAAGGCCGTGTGATGTCACCCCTGACAGCGCCTCTCTGCACACGTTGCAGTATGTGGGTCGGGCATGAGAGCAGGCGTACCAGTTGTGCATCCCACTGAAGTGATCCATGCTGTACTGAGTGGACTGGAAGACATACACACACTCATCATAAGCATAACACACACACACACACACACATATACACACACACACCCTGATGAAACTGGTCTCTGTGGGACTGACCTCATAGTTCTGTCTGTTCTGGACGCTGCGCAGAGCTGCCATCCATTCCTCCATCTCCTTTCTGTTGTCTGCACACAGAATCAGACGTCTACAGGGGGTGATTACCTACACACACACACACACACACACACACACACACACACACACACACACACACACACACACACATACAGACACATAAAGAGACTGGTTAGCCTTCATACAGCTGTAACTAGTGTAATTATATCTGAACCCCTGTTCTGATAATATGACTAGTTATATTCGTGTGTGTGTGTGTGTGTGTGTGTGTGTGTGTTCGAGTGTAGTGTGTGTGTGATTTGCAGGGAAACAGATGTGACTTCCACTTCCTGTTCAGCTGCTCCACAATGAATAGTCTGTTCCCACACAGACAAAAATAGACACAAACTCACATTACACACAAAAACACTTTCACAAACACACACACACACACAGTGTTGAGTGTGTGTGAGTGAGCATGGGTTTTTTTGTGTGCATGTGTCACAGATACGCCAAAACATGAATCAAACATGGAAACCAGGGCTCTAAATTAACTTTTCTGATCACCAGCCAATGTGGCTGGTAAGTTTCTGAAGTTACCAGCCAATGAGAATTTCCACTAGCCAAATTTTTCCCATGCAAAGAAAAAAACATGTTATGTGAGACTATTAAAACTTAGCCCGCTGAGTTTAAACTCCCCCACATTTCGCCCAGTGCTGAATTTATTTTAGAAACTCTGAAATCATTCAACATGAGATGAGATCTTCACAGAGATGCCCTGGAAGTGCTTTAAAAGGGCAGATTTTTTTCTGCATCTCTTGTGATGGTTGTGACATTTTTTCTGGACTCTCTGTCCTACACATAGTGTGCTTGTCTGTGTGTGTCTGTGTGTGTGTGCGCTTTACGCGTCTCCCTCTCCAAGTTGGGTTCTCTGCAGTCATCGCGGCCTGGATCATTTCTTGTGCGTGTATTACACGCTTTACAAATCACTATCTGTGGGTCTTTCTCAGATATACTGAAATACGTCCGCCCTTACCCAGACAAGAGCGTGCTGGCCACGGTTTTAGCTAACATTTTCGGCCGAAATCTTTCGGAGGCCGAAATTTTTCGGAGGCCGAAATTTTTCGGAGGCCGAAATTTTGGTGCATCCCTAACAAAAGCCGAACATTCTCGGTCTCAGCACTGGTGGAAATGAGAGGACTGACCGAAAACGAGTATTCTCTGTCATGGCGCTGGTGGAAACGAGAGGATGGAGCAATATACTCCGTCATAGTGAGCTAAGGGTTAATATATACAATGTGTATTATTTGTGGAAAATAAATTGATCATACCCTAGCACACTTTTTATTATGGTTTAAAAAAAACGTTTAATTTCAGTGTGCCACCTTTCTACAGTCTTTCCCCCCACCTGGCCCCTCCAAGAAAAAAGTTCTATACACGCCCGTTTGCTGCGAAGCAGGTTGTAGCAGACAAAGCCCTAGCACCCCATCTGGTTTATACAACTGCGGGGACAAACATCGTCTCTCGAGGCATTCCTGTTCAAGGGCCAAGCCCACAGACACTGACCCAACATGGAGAATTACAGAATCTCCGGCCCAGCTGTGAGAGCGCGAGAGAATGAGCATGAGATAACAGATCTGCTCCCAGCGGCAGAGCGGCTGTGAAGTGAAGATAGCTTCAGACAGTTTATATGAAGAGTGGGTGGAGAGGGTCGCGTTCCTCCAACAAATCACAACCTCTTGTTGCTAATTACTAGCACATACTGATCAAGACTGGAAAATCCTGGATTCACTCAAGGGGGGTACACACATAACTTTTATCTAAATCTGAAGTGATTTTTTATCAGTTAGAAACCCCACACATAAAGATAAAAAATCAGGCATTTAACAGTTTTTATCGTATGGTGTGTGGTGTGCTCCAATAATCTCAACACAGCTCACCACACACATGACGATTTTGTCCCACCACTAATCTAGAATCTAGTCTTTCAGGCTCCAAGACAGAAATCTCACATGACCAAACATGATCTAACAAAAACGCAGAAGAAGAAACATAGCAATATGTAGCAACAACCGGCTAACACCAAGCGCAACATGGAAGAGGACATAGAATAGGGAATGATGGTCCTGGACTACTTCTAACGGAAAATTCCTGATCCCAAAAAAAGAGGCTGTGGAGCACATGGACTTTATAGTCTACTGTGCGAGCTAGAGGTGAATTGTTTTCAAATTAGGCGAATGACTGGTGTTGTTAGCATATTAACACAACAGCTAATTTTAGACATTAACTCTTCTCCTTGGTGTTTCGGTTGTGGTATAATTTGGCAGAGACATTGAAAAGACATTCTTGGGCTTCCCACAGCTCAACAAGTTGGTCCTCCATTTCTGAGGTCCACCGAACTTTCAATGTCAGGTCAGCCATGCTTGATTTGTTTACGTCTGCTTCCTCAATCCTCAGTCAGCTCGCCTCCTGATTGGCTACATTCCATTCTACGTCACAACTCATGGAGTCCATGGAGTCACGTGTGTGTGTATGTGTGTGTGTGTGTGTGTGTGTGTGTGTGTGTGTGTGTGTGTGTGTGTGTGTGTGTGTGACTCACAGTGAAGCTGTTGTTGACGTTCTTTGTGCTGGACTCGGCCACACTGGCATCTGTCAGGTCCACCTCATCGAAGATTATTGACTGTAACACAGACACATGATCAGAGCTGACCTCTGACCCTACCCACACAGTGATCTCACATGACTCCACACACATACAGCAGGTACATTCACAGCTGGAGTGATAGATGTAATCACCTTAGCGGTTTGAGCGTAGTACAGAGTTCTTCCCCTCAGTTTGAAGTATCGTCGCTTCCAGCGCTGGAATGAACTCGTCTGTTTGAGCAGAGTGCCTTCCTTCAACACCGTCTGACACACACACAGACACACAGACATACACATACACAATGTTAATATCAGAGTGTGTTATAAGTGACATTAAGTTCTCTTTATCCCAAAGGAAAGGAATGAAACAGCAGGTCCAGCCAGCTAATTTGGATCAGAAATAAACACCCCAGGAACACCATCAGAAAGTCACAAGACTCTCCAAACCAGAATACTTCAGAAGTCCGTCCTTGGTTCAGAACTCTAGACCTCCTGTTGTTGCTCTCCACACAGACTGTTCTTCCTGCTGTCACCTGATTGACTCAGAAACTAGAATTTGTCTCAGACTGAAGTCTCAGAGTCTGAAGCAAAGATTAACATTTTAATGAACATTCAGCATCAATAAAAATGATGCACGTCATAATCTTTGTTTTGGACCCGAGCACAAAGGGCAACATGGTCCACCTGTTTGTACACCTGTCTGTCCATCCGCCCATCGATACATAAAAAAACTTGTTTGTGTCACTGTTGGTCAGTGTGTGAGCAGAACTGATTCTGATTGGACGGCACTCTGATGGAGCTGCTGATGATTCAAACAGCAGACCTTCAAAACAAAACATGAGGCACACATGGAGGAAACTAGGGATGCACTGATATGGAAATTTTGTCCGATACCAATATCCAATATTCAAATTTCTGTTATGGTTGAAAACTGATATCGATTTATGTTTTAAAAAAAAGTTTCTGAGATAATGAAATTTTTTTACAGACTGAAAATCATCCAAACTGAATTCTTTGACGTCTTCCTTTATTTTCACAAGGTGTTTCACTTTCAAATAAGAACGTTACAGGGCTAACACAAGTAACCAACAGTGTTACTTTTTAGTAACCTTCACAACTTGTAGCAAGTGTGTAATTAAACTTTCAACTCACAAAACTCCTGTGAGAAAGTCTTGATTATAAATTACAAAAAGTGTCATCATTCAAAATAATATCCTGACAAAGTTACCTTCACAAACTTACCAGTATTCATGGCAACCCCCTCCCGACACAAACACAAACAGCAGTTGGATGGATATAAACATCAGCTGTTAATATCCACCCAGTTTTACTCAGTGGACAAATATCGATATGTTGAAAAATGACAAACATCGTCCAATACTGATATTAATACTGATATATCGTGCATCCCCAGAGGAAACCTTTCAGAATAAAATGCTGAACTGAGGATCAGCTGACGGCAGTGTTCAGTCTCATGATGGAGAAGACAGCAACAGCATTCAGAGACCTCTGATAATCATCATCATCGGCAGCAGCAGCTGACTGCTATTATCTAACTTTTTACAAATACACTCTTCACTCAGGAAAACAGGGAACAATATGAGGATTTTACTTCCTGTCAGAGTAAATAATGGAGAGAGAGAGAGAGAGAGAGAGAGAGAGAGAGAGAGACCTAATTCAGTTAAATCGCTACTTAAAAAAAAAAAAACCTACAGATTTTAAAAAGTGTGAGCGGAAACTTTAGCTCAAGTTAACTTTTTTGTTTCCATCATCATCAGCTCACTCTTGGATATCCTGTTCACACTCCATCGCCTCATGATCCGCTGATATAAAGAAACTTAAAGAGAGTTTTACCTCAGCAGCCGGCAGTCTTTATACACATCCTTT
The DNA here is from genome assembly GCA_030710495.1 of Labroides dimidiatus. Classification (NCBI taxonomy): domain Eukaryota; kingdom Metazoa; phylum Chordata; class Actinopteri; order Labriformes; family Labridae; genus Labroides; species Labroides dimidiatus. The sequence continues at coordinate 14,835,242 of CM061154.1, forward strand.
CCCCTCCTCCCTCACTTTCATGTTTTCCTCTCAGAAAACTCCCAAACAAGAGCTTTAAATAGAAACACAGAGGCTCCCAGCCAAACCCACTTCCTGTGACTCAAACATCCACGTCAGTCTGGACCCAGCTGCTGCTGCTGCTGCCTTCAGGGACCCTCGGACCTTTTAGTGCTGTGTCTGAGCTGACAGGGACTTTAACATCTGACGAATAATGACAATATGAAACAAGTAATGTAACACAATCTTCTCTTAACCCTAACTCACACCTCTACTGGTAACAGACTGTGGGACATGAACACGGTGATACTGAAGGCAGCACAGACTTACCATCTGTAAAGAGGTACAGATGTCAATGAGGGCTGGTGTGGACCACTCTCCAGGCCCCCAATCAAAGAACCACAAACACACCTCTTCAGATTTATATCTGATTTGCTGCTGGATTTATTTAGGGCCTAACAAAGCAGTGACACCAGAAGTGTCCGAGCTTTGATGAAAGAATATGAAGAAATAATCAAAGAAACATTTCAGTGTAATAAATGTGCAAACATCTCATCTCATCAATCATAATACCCCCCCCCCCCCCCCCCCCCCAAAAAAAAAAAAAAAAAAACAAGAAAACACACCTACCATATTTGTCAACACTCCCAATTTCTATGCGAGTCTCCTGCTTTTTAACCAGTTCTCATGTTGAACTCTCATTTGTAATTTGTCCCAATTTTTCAATGTTGATATCAATTGAACCCTCTGGATCCCAAACCAACCAGCAGGATTAAATGACTGAAATTTACAAACCATATGCTCTAGCTAAACTCTGTATAAAAAAGTAATTCTATGCTCCTTACTGATTTCAGTAAGCCCTGAATGATGGACATATCCCTTGCACTTTAAAAATCATCTGAATTTTTCCTGAACCCATAGCCTTTTAGGACCTCCTAGTGCAGTAATAAATAAGGATTCAGTGAGTTAAAAAAATCCAAATCAAATCAGAATCTGTAGATTCTTTAAATGTAGTGCTCCTACCATTATTTTTCCTATGTTCCTTTAAGAGGCTGTGAGGACTATCTGTTTAAGGTAGATTGCAGTGACACCTTTTGGCTGGAATCGTGTGCACACTGTTGTGATGACAAGACTTTTACCAAGGCATGTGTTTGTTTTGGAAACAATGGAGATCGGATCATCTTTTTAACACTACTTTTCTTTGTTCTGGATACAATGCGGCGAAGTGAGGAATTTATCAGCAGTTACGCAGTGCTGCTGTTTGAAATGTGACAATAGATAAACTTTGTCAGTTTATATTTGGTATATTTAGTGCTGTTGGTAGCTGGGTGCTCTGAGGGATATCTGCATTTAAACGTGACAACAAACAAACTTTGTCAGTTTGTACTGTAGTTTCATAGCAGGCTATTTTAGTTTAGCCCAGTGTCTAATGCGTCCATAGGCTTATGTGTAACTTTGCAAATCCTTTTGTCTTGCTCATCTACCAAGCACAGCAAAAGTACCTTGGCTCTTTATATTCCTAATAGACCCTCAAGTTTGATCAGATCACTGCAGTATAACTGCTGCATGTGGGTTGGAATGAACAGTATCACAAAAATTTAGTCCGTGTTTTAGCCTTTAGCTCGTGGTTTATCCTTTAGCCTGTGCTCTATCACTGTCCTGTTTAGCTTTCTTCTGCTCTTCCGCCCTTTTTCTGTCTTACAGTTCAGCTCCAGTGTCCACTATCACAATAAAACTAATCCCAGAAATACTTTTCAGCAGAGAAAAACAGATCTCTGTTCTCACTACTAAACTTCGTCAGCCAGTGTGGTGTTGACATAGAAATTTCAGCATGCCGTAATTCAATCCAGTCCGTCCCAATCGGGAAGCTAAGAAAAAGCATTTAGAAATAACCTATACTGGAGTTTATAATTTCATTTTAAATTGTGGATTATGAACAGGCTTAAATCTAGAAGTAAGACTTTTTCAAGATCACTTAGAAAGTCCTCACATTTTCTTTAAGCTCCAGGGTTCCTGAAAATGTGTTGTATACACTAATTCCTTATTATTCATTTATTAAAATGAAAAAAGAGAGAAAATCAATTCCCGTTTTTTCTCTAATGGTTTGAAGCTTTAAAATGTTGTTACACTGCATAAAGACATAATTGAGTTACATCAGCCTTTAGCCATAGTTGTCCACAATCTATAGAACACACAGGACTATACTTTCCAGAGAAAAATGAGACCACGGTGAGTAAAAACGTGACAGAAGCCAAAAAAGACCAGAATTTGCTTTGGGACCATGATGCATGTTCGACAATGTAGGATACGTCTCATCAGACAAACTGTTGAAGTACGGGGGTTTCCCACTTTGTCGTTCTTAAATGTTGGTAGGTATGACGAACACACACACACACACACACACACACACACACACACACACACACACACACACACACACACACACACACACACACAGGTACATTGCCTTTGAGAACAGGGGCCGTTATGCGTCTCATATTGGACTGCCTCTCACACCGACCAGCGTTTGAAGCCTTTTTTTTCCGGTCTTGCTGCTCACCTTCCTGCCGTCACGTCCTACCCTTCTCGGGGGGCAGCGGGCGGAAACGGCGGGGCTTCTCTCGGGGCCTGAGACCCTCCGGCTAGCAGTTAGCCGGGTTAGCTTAGCCTGAACTATCAGTGTTATGGAGGATTCTGCTGCTTTGTCGAAAAATGCTTCCGTACCGCGAACCGAAGGCAAATAGAGCTTCTGGGCGGAATAACTTTTTATGACAAAACTATTCACACATTTACAAAACTTAAAAATAGTTCAGGAACTGTACGTTACGTTTGAGAACAAATGTATTTAATCACCATACCATTAATGTGTGAGCGCTGACCTGCGTTACAGTTATAGACCATAAAATAGGTTACGGAGTGTGGGTCTGCGCAGGCGCACGTATGGAGCGGCAGCTTAGAATCACATCTTGATAGGTAGCATTGTTCGACAGTACACTAACATCTGTCCGTACAGCGGCTTGGTAACACTGATTAGATTGCTGTTTAGGGTTTCAATAAAAGAAGGAGTCTAAAAATCCTCACAGGGTTAGAGTTCAGGATAACACCTGGCTCCAGGTCCGAGTATTGATTCTGACGTTAGCTAAGAGCGGTTCATTATGGATAAATACATGCTCATAGACGTGGTTTTAAACGTTTGTAACGATCAAAGTATGTGTCTAAGCACGAATAAGATTCTGACACATGGTGATGATAAATAAACCCGATATACGGGGTTAAATTAGGACTGTAAGTGTAGCAGCTGTGGCCCTTACCCTGACCCTAGCACCACCAAACCCCATCGACAATCCACAGCGACTCAAGTGAAAACATAGAAAAGGGGGAAAAAACAACCAAAACAAAGATCAAATGGGTTCGAGCGTCTCTCATAACCACTTTTCTGATCGGCGTTAACTAAATCGAGCCAGTAGCAGCGGATAGATTCAAATCTCCTTTAAGTGAAACTTTGCAGAGCCCTGTAAGGCTGCACACAGAGGGCTGGACAGAGTCCGTTTAAAAAAGCTGAAACCTGTAAATAAACACGTTTTACTCCAAGTACAAACACGTTTGGAGTCTATGCTGAGCGACGATTCACATAACGGTCCCGGAACACTCGGATAATATAGACGAAGACAAAGAAGATCTTTTAATTTATCAGTTAGAGTATTAATGTTTAAACTCTCATGTTTTACTATGAAGTTCACTATACGGCTTAGTCCCTACAGCACAGCGGGGATGTCTGGCCCGCCCCGATAGATGAAAACAGACCCCGGCCCGGATAAAAACCTGGACTGAGGCCGTCCTTACCTTGCTACGGATCTGTCCGGACGTCGATACTTTTCGAATGAGTTTCTGCGGGCTTCCAGGTTCCTGCTCCGGTTCACTGTCCGAAGACTCCTCCGGGCACCGGGCCGCGGCTGACTCCGGTCCCCCTGCCTCCGCCATCCTGCCATCAGACCCCCGGGGAGAGCCACGGGAGGGAGCGCCCCCCGGCGGCGGAGAACCGACAGCACAGATGAGTTAGGAGATCGTTAGTCGACCTCTAGTGGTCATACTGGGGCAACGCAACAATTTATCTTGACGCTACAGCTGTACTAAGTAGCATAATAAATTCTTAATAATATTTTCATTCATTCATCTTCTATATCGCTTATCACGTTCAGGGTCGTGAGTGGCTAAAGCCTATCCTAGCTGTCCTAGGGCGAGAGGCAGGGTACAATCGCAGGGCTGACACACAAAGACCGACAACCTTTCACACGCTCATGGGAAATTTAGAATCGCCAATTAACCTGATGAACATTTGGACCGTGGGAGTATGTAGTTGTATAATTATAATATTTTATAACATGATATATTATATTGTATAATATAACTATAATTTTAAGTAATATATTGTGACGTATAAGTGCAATAAAAGAATGGATAGTGTGATGTCATTTAATCCCTGTGTACCAGATTCAAAGATGATTGTGTAACACACAGAGAGAGAGAGTGATGAAGAAGTGAAATACAACACTTCATTCATTTTTTTTCCATTTCATTTTCTGTTTCGGTTACAATGAGGAGAGAGAGAGCGCAGCCATCCATGCAGTAACAGGGTCAGCAGGGGTGTGTTCACAGTGATCAGGCTTCAGGTGCAGGTAGGAGTTTTAGTGATTAAACAGGAAGTGTAGGTACACAGGGCTGCATGGTAACACAACAGTTACTGCTGCTTCACAGCAAGGAGGTCACTGGTTTGAATCCTGGTTCACCCAGTCAGCCTTTCTGGGTGGAGTTTGTATATTTATCTCGTACATGCATGGCTTCTCTCCAGGTACTCCAGCTTCCTCCCACATTCCAAATTGCCTGTAGGTGTGAGTGTGTGTGTAACAGTTGTCAGTCGCTATGTGTCGGCCCTGTGATTGACTGCCTCCTAGTCCATGGTGTACCCTGCCTCTTGCCTTAAAAAAAGCTGGGATAGACTCCAGCAGGATAAACAGTATATAATATGAATGAATGAAGTCACAAACACACACACACACACACACACACACACACACACACACACACACACACACACACACACACACACACACACACACGTTCATTGTGTGGATCTCAAAGCTCTGAAGTTTCATCCTTTCTTCTTCAGCTTGTGTTGTTCACTTGCGTCTTAGTCCCTCCCACAAGGGATGCATGAGAGAGATGCAAGGAAATGAAGAGAGGAGACGAGGAGATTTATTTTAAGAGAAATGAGATGTCCTTTCCTCCAGAGCGTCACATCAAGGGATATTTTTTAGTGATGGTGGCATCAGCTGACCATCGTTCAATCATCTGTCAGTCAGCTCTGACCTCTACAGCTGTTTGTGTGTCTGCACATGCACTGTAATAACTAATAAAATAAAACAGTAATAGTGCAGTCACCAATGCATCATCTTAAAGTGCTTCTATGCAACTTGATGCACTCAAGGGCCAAAGTAATTCTTGGCATTTAGCATCTTCTTACACAGGCCTCCAATCTTGCCTTTGGTCTCTCCTCTTAGACTTTTGTCATCTTTAAGCAGCTCCAAATGTCAATGATCTGTCTGGAGGCACTGCATACACACTTGTTAGCATTTGTTCATATGCGCAATCTTGTCGGACATACAACCAGTATGGTAGCTACTGCTGCATCACAGCCAAATATAGACTTCTAGAGCTTCTTGCATTTGGAAGACTCGTGGATTATCACAGCTATGCCCTGGACGAAGTTCATGAAGTCAGTGATCGGACTCACTTCTCTGGCAGCCTCTTGAAGAACTAGGTCAAGTGAGTGGTTGACACAGCGCACAAACAGAGACCCGGGAGATAGTTCTTTCAGTCACAGCTGAACACACAAAAACTGCTCCAACATATTACTAGCTCCATCAAAACATTATCCCTGGATACGTCTGGTTGGGATAACTAGCCTGAGAAATACATCCATGATGCACTTGAACAGTGTCTCTCTGCTGCTGTAAGGAGCATTGTGAAATCAGAGAAAATTAAAATGAGTCTCCATGTTCCTGCCCACATATTGTGACGTCAATGAAAATTGTTCCATCATACTGGCGTCAGTTGTACCATTGGCTGTGAGTCTGTAGTTGGGACTATTTGCTGCACGGTACACAATCTCACTCTAAACGGCATGGGCATATTGTTGAATGACTTCATTCTGAATTGTGTCCAAGAGCCAGTCTGTCTCCTGAGAATCCATTCTCTCTCATTTGGGAGGTTGTTGTTATGCTCCAGCATAAGTTTATACAAAATACCATCACGGATGCTGTCACCCCTTTCTATCCCAGAAAGAGCACTGACCTGAACATCAGTTCAAGGACATGTCTGAGCTTGGCAGATACATCAGATAACAGTACATTAACTGGGGTGTTTTCCAGAGCAGAGATTTTTTTGAATGGCATCACTATGAAGCTAAGGCTTCTTGTGATTCTGAATTTTTCTGTAGCTCTCTGCCAGTTTGTGAGGCCTCGCTTGACAAAGCAGCCATCTAACTGTGCAAGCTCTTCGTGGATTAGACCTTTCTCCACTGCTTTGACACATCTGAAACCAACAATGCGAACATCATCATCAGTATAATGCAACCACCTCCATTTGGTAAACCAGCTCACATTGAATGTCTGGCTAAATGTTTCTTTTCCAAATGACCTTCCTGGGAAATGGAAGCCAGTTATTTGTTGCGGTGTCTCTGAAACATTAGCATTTTGACCTGGGACATTAGCCTGAAATGCCAGCGCACAGCCTCTGTCAACACAGTCCTAGTCACGGTTAAGGTCATCACAGTTTGGGTGTGGTGGTGGTGGTGCTGCCGTCACCGCCTTTATGCACGCTGCAAGGGTGGTCAGACTGGGCTATGAGTCTGCCTTTACCAACTCTGCTGAGAGAGCTGAGTATGTGTACAAACAAGCTGTTGAATCAAGACAATACCGAACAGCTAGGGGGATTATTACCTGGTTTGAGGGTGGGGGGTTGTTACCTTTTTTTTTTTTTTTTTTGGGGGGGGGGGGGGGGGGTTACCTGGTTCAGGTGGGATTATCACCTAATTCACATGCTAATTGGGCCCCAGCTGACCCAGATGGAGGCTCCCAGGCTGGTTCCCAGGTGTGTTCCTCAGTGTTTCACCTATAGACACCTGGTGTGAGCTGGATCAGGTGACGAGCTTCAGACAGGTACAGTTACACCTGTGCTTTATGAGGATGGTCCTACAAAGTGCTAAACAGGTCACTTCTCACATGAAAGAGAGGCTGGGTGGTGGGAACTGACCCACCTGGATGAGGTAAGATCACTTTCACATGATGATCAATAAACTGTCATAACTGAGCACACCTGAGGGCTCTACCTTTGGAAACCACGAGCACTGATCCAATAAAGAAGTGAGTGTGGGGTCTCTGATCAGGTCCATCCATCAGATCCCCAGAATCAGGTATGGAGCTCTGGAGACACTTGGGCCCTGTTGGTGAAAGTCTGATCTGGATCAAAGTGCTGAAACCTGATTCAGGTGACTCACCTGGGTTCTCTTTTAGGTACAACTGGTGTAGACACACACATCGCTGATTAATAAATCCACAAATCCAGAACTATGCTTTGTTCCAAACTGCGTACTTCTGCACTTACACTCACTATTTTGAGTGCAAAAGTGTGTTCACACGGAAAGTATGGAAAAACACAGCGCACTTTGATTTCTCAGCTGGTGCACTCAAAACACCCCCCGTCAAAAAGTTGAGCGTGGAATGGTGGACACTTCTCACACTCAACTGTCGCCATATTGGCTACATAAAAGAAGGGGTGGGAACAAATCAAATGATGGATGATGGATGAAATCAATGAATAACAGAAAAACACCTGTGAACAGTTGTAAAATCATCGATCATAGTTTCTGGTAGCTGCAAAACTGCAATGTTTAATTTGGGACAACACTACCCTGTAAGATTTAGTGCACTGTCTTAGGTAGTGCAGAGTGCACTTCATGTAGGTGCACTTACGAAAGTGTGCGATTTGGGACACAGCACTAGTCTTCATACTGTTTCCACAGGGGGCGCCACAATCCACAAACTGACAAGTATTTGATGAAATATTTACCAAAACAAAATCCTTTAATTTATAATAACCCCAAGGGTTGTGTTTACTGTTCTGATCAGTTTAAATCAGATGAGATCAAATTAAATCAGACCATATCAAATCAAATCAGATGAGATCAAATCAAATCAGATCAAGAACAAAAGTCAAAATGAAGTTATATTTGATTAGATTACTGGTGGACATCCAGGACGAAAGATCACACTCAGCTTCTTTGACCTGTTTTACATAAACAGTACACACACTCATTTAAACACCTGTGTGTGTGTGTGTGTGTGTGTGTGTGTGTGTGTGTGTGTGTGTGTGAAAGAGAAAGAGAGGAAAAGCAAGAGAAATGGAGAGATTTGACACCTGTGTGTTTCTCTGTAGTCGGGTCACATTATTCATTAAAAAGAAACAAAACACAGACCTACTTTTTCACAAAGATTCACAGCTGTACACCCGTGTGGGTGGGCCATCAGGTGGGCGGGGACATGTGTTTTATTAACAGATTTGAGTGTGACAGGTGAGCTCAGTCGACAGATGCTTCAGAGACTTCACAATGTTCGGTGAGTGACTCATTATTTGAGACTTTTTTTTTACACTACAAACATTATCATTATGAATACTATTATTATCCTTTTAATCATTGGTGTTATTATCATTACTATAAATACTATTATTATCACTATTATCATTGTTGTTGTTATTATATCATGGCGATAACAGTCTGATCTGTGGTATTATTGTACAGTGAGCACTGATCCCTGGCTGCTCATCGGAAAAACTGATTTATTTTATTAAAAGAATTAAACATCTTTGACACTGACTGAAACTTTAATGACAGACTGTATGAACTGAAGCCCTGCGATTGACTGGCGTCCAGTCCAGGGTGTACCCCCGCCTCTCGCCCTTAGCCAGCTGGGATAGGCTCCAGCCACCCGCGACCCTGAACAGGAGAAGCGGTATAGAAAATGAATGAATGCATGTATGAACTGATGGTTTGTGGGCTGAAGTGTTTTGTCCCCTCTGAGTCTCCATGCATATGGGATTTATTTTGGTTAAATGGGCTGTGGGGACTATCCATTTGAAGTGGATAGCAGGATACAATGCGACAAGGTAATGTAGCTATTTATCAACAGTTACATAGAGCTATTGTTTGAGACATGAAAACTAGCAAACTTTCTAAATTTGTACTGTAGTTTAGTAGCTATGTCCTGCCAGTGCTCATTTTCAGACTTCACCAATCAGAGCAAACGTAACCTGGCTCTTCATTTTATTGATAGACTCGAGTTAAAACACATCAATGCAGTATGACTGCTGCATATGGGCTGGAATGAACATTGTCACAAACAGCTTAACCAATGTTCTAGCCTTTAGCTTGTGTTTTGGCCTTTGGCTCCTGTTTCAGCCTTTCGCTCGTGTTTAAGCCTTAAGCATGTGCTCTAGCACTCTCTTGATTAGCATACTTCTGCTCTTTTTTCCTTTTTCTTAAATGTCAGTCCAGCTCAATTGTCCAACATTACAACAAAATTAATCCCAGATATTGTTTTAAACAGAGAAAAACACAGATCTCTCTTTTCACTACAAAGTTTCGTCAGCCAGTGTGGTGGCACAGAGACTTTGATGTGTTGTAATTCAATCCAGTTTTGTTTGACCCGATTGGGAAAGCTGAAAAGTAGCTTTTACAAATAATCTATACTGGTGCTGATAATCTCAATTTAAATTGTGGTTTACGATTAGGCATATATCTAAGATTGAGACTTTTTCAAAATTACTTAAATGCCCTCAAAGTCCCTTTAAAATAGTTGAGCTGACATTTAAATAAAAGAGTGAAATGTACAAACCTTTTTCGCCTGTTGTATCTTTGTAACATATATAATGTTAATGTACACAGAAAGTTCAATAAAAAAAAGAGTTGGAATAAAAGAGTGAAAGAATACTGGCCCTTAAGTTCAGAGGGTGCTGCAGGTTATGCTGTCATATGTCCCCAAGGTGTTTGTCACATTGAAAGCATATGACTCAAACAGTTAGTGACCACAGGTGGCTGATGGGGACTTTTCTCTCCACAGACATGCTGATATTTTTATGTCACTTCCTGCTGATGGGACTTTCCTTCCCAGTCGCCGTGGCAATGCCAGAGCCGCCCTTCCAGCCTCCGCCCAACCCACTGTACCCGCCCATGTACCCTGATGGCGAGAACATGACGGAACCACTGCCCGGAGACATGGAGGCATACTGCCAGATGCTCTTGCAGGTCCCAGCCCCTCCAGAACAAATCCCCTGGTTCTGTAAGTGCACACAATGCCAGAGCAGCCCAGGGCCTAAAGGAGACCTAGGAGACCGAGGACTGCCAGGTACATCTGAGACTTCTTTTGTAGTATTTTTTCATTGTAGATTCTCAGTCCCAGGTTCTGGTCCTGGACTGTGAGGTGGTTCAGGACCAGCTGAGGTCCTCCTGACTGATTAGAACCAGACCAAACCCTTTAATGTGTCCCCTCAGGTCGTCCTGGGAGTCCTGGAAGAAGAGGGATGACGGGATTCAGAGGTCCTCCAGGTTTTGTGGGAAGACCTGGGGTCAAAGGTAAAAATGTTCCCATCGAGCTTTGCAACTGGTCCCTCCCCTGAGTTGCTGATGCTCACTGTGATGTTCCTCCTTTCAGGACAGAAAGGGGACGAGGGTGAGAAAGGGGACCGAGGACCGCAAGGTTTCATGGGACCGAAAGGAGGACGAGGTTTCAAAGGTGAAAAGCAGACCAGACACATTCCTCAGGGAAAGACCTATACAGCACCTGACCAAGTTTTTATTGTTCCACAGGTGACAAAGGTGAACAAGGTCTGGAGGGCCGCCCAGGTGATCAGGGTCCGAAAGGAGATGAGGGAGTCTGTCCTAGTGCCTGTGAGTCCATCAATGTCCTCCCAGGATCACCTGGTTTAACTGGCCCTTCAGGACCCAGAGGTCAGCCTGGCAGTCCTGGACTGACTGGGCCCAAAGGCGAAAAAGGCAGCATGGGTAACGTGGGTGCTCCAGGTGTTCCAGGGTCTGTGGGGGAAAAAGGGGACATAGGGCCCCAGGGGGAGTGTAACTGTACAGATGGGGAGGAAGGGGTCCCAGGACAGAAGGGGGACATGGGGGAGAAGGGGGAGCAGGGAAGAGTGGGGGTCACTGGACAGCAGGGGCCACAGGGTGAAAAGGGAGACATGGGCCATATGGGGATGATGGGTCCTCCTGGTCCCTGTATGCCCAGCATCCAGTCAGCCTTTGCTGCAGGGCTGACATCCAGCTTCCCTCCACCTGACACCCCTGTGGTTTTCTCCTACGTCCTTTACAACATCCAGGGAAGCTATGACCCCACCTCCGGACTCTATGTCGCCCCCATCAATGGCACCTACGTCTTCAGCTACCACTTTACAGTCCATGAACGAGTCCTTAAAGTTGGACTCTTCCATAACTTCAGGCCGGTAGTTATCACCACAGACACCAAAATCTTAGGAACCACTTCGCACTCAGTGATCCTGCACCTGGCCCTTGGGGACCGGGTGTGGATCCAAGTAAAGGATTCTGTCACTAATGGCATGTATGCCAGCAGTGAGTCCAGCAGCACCTTTTCAGGCTTCCTGCTCCACCCAGACTCGTGTGACATGGCCTCACTGAGAGGTCCTGTACCCCACATGAACCCCCCACAGGGAGAGTACAGCTGGGGCAGCGTGCCGGGGTCCGAGCCTCCACCCACTGATGGAGGATCCAACTAGCTTCAGGGATAAAGGACATGCTTCTGACATCCAGCTGGTGAAGTCAGATTCAACAAGTTGTACAACATGACTACCTGACCCCTGACCCCAAGCAGAAGCCAACCATCACTGCACCAATTTAACTGAATGTTTCAATGCTTCAATTGTTTCAACAACTGATGTTCAGTTATCATGTGAAGTACATAGAGTTGCCTTTTGTATGAAATGTGATCTAGTTGTACGAGTTAAAGTTTGATCACAACAAAGAAATGTTCAGTTACAGAAACCAACCTGAAGAAATAAACTCCTTATCACAGAAACCCTTAAGTGCCCTCTTGCCACAAACTATTTCAAATAAACATTTTAAAACCCATCTTCTTTTTCCTGCAATCGGACCAATCCTGAACTTTAATAAACCTGGTGGACTTCATACTATAGATTTATTTAAATAAAGTTTGCTGTTATCCAGCCACAGTCACATCTGTTAACTGTTATTAAATCAACCACACTGTTAACTGTTACTAAACCAGGCACATCCAGTTACTGTTATTGAAATAGTCACATCTGTTAACTGTTATTAAATCAGTCGCATCTTTTTACAATTATTTAATCACAGTCACATGTTTACTGTCATAAATCACAGTCATGTTTACTGTTATTAAATTACAGTAATACTTTTTACTTTTACTGAATCAGTCTCTTCTATTTACTGTTATTAAATCAGTCTTACTGTTTAACGTCATTAAATCACAGGCACATCTGTGTACTGTTTTTAAGTCACGCAATCTCTGTTTAATGAGTCAAATGACTGCGTTCTGTCTCAGAACGGTCAACTGCAACTTAGCAGAGAAGGGGACAGTTGCTCCTCTGAGAAATCCTGGTCCTGACCTGAGCTAAATGGTCCTCTAACTGGACTCCGGTCACCCTCAAGGAGCTGGAAGCAGTAGGAGAGTTCATCCAGACAGATCATGGAGGAGGAGGAGAGGTTAACCCAGAGAGTGAGAGTTTAGGTGAGTTCAGGTGAATACAAGTGAGGACAGGTTCTCTGATCACACGGGTCCACGGGTTTCTGTTTGTACACATGAGTCAAGTTATTCTTGAGGGATCACTGTCTGTATAAAACATGGTCGTAGTCTCTGACTTCACCCGTTTGTTTTTGGTTCAGAGTACAAGTTCAACTGAGGCAGTACGAAAAAAAATTGACTCCTTTCAGGGGCCAGCTCTGTTCAAGTCCTAGTCCTAGTAATGTCACACCTCAGACAAACCTAAACCATCCCGCTCCACTGTAGTGAGGTGTACTCGACTCCCCCTCCGCCTGGCGAGCAGAGCAGGACAGTCTTCTTCACATTGGATCCCAGACGAGCCACAGACAGGAAGTCCAGCAGACAGACAGGCTGGTTTTCAGAGAGACAGACAGCGATGAAGTGAGCATGGAACCTAAGAGGATCACCTGAGGAAGAGCAGAGACAGCTTTATAATTATTATGGAAAGGGATCAGAGCCAACCCCTCAGACTCATCAGCTCACCCCAGAAAGTCTCTAAAAACCAGACAGACCTCAGAGTTCACTGAGACCTCAAACACTATTAGCAACAAGACTAATTCCTCGTGTGTCCCCCCTATGCTCCATCTGAAGCTCTGACTCACAAACTGCTATGATGATATTCAGAGTCTTGCAGTTCGATGCAGTTTGCTATTGTTCTGTGTCTGACTGTGATTGAGATGAGCTGTTAGCATCTCCACTCTGAGCTACACAGGGCTGAGCTATGAGCTGTCATCCTGACCCAGATAAACTGGATCCACAGACAGGATGAGCTGGATGGAGAGAGGAAGTCCTAACTGTTTGATTAAGAAGCAGATTCAGATGTAAAATTCCATATACAGCTGACTTCCTGCAGCAAACTAACAGAGATCAGCTGGTTCAGGTCAATAAAAGAGTAAACGCAGTGGTGTGTAAAGTCACAGCTAGTTGATCCTCAGACAGCTGCAGACTAATTGAACTTCTGATTATAACAACAGTCATGAGACTCTGACCCTTTTGAATCCTTTGTGTGCTCTGGGATCTGGACCATGTCTATGTGAATCATGTAGGGTTAAGTGTTTCATTCAGTCCCTCAGTGAATCAGACACTGAGAGTCCACAAGTCAAAGACACTCACCTGGATACACCAGGAAGTCTCCTCCAAATTTTCCTGCCGAGGTCAGGTAGAAGCCCCGCTTCCTCAGGTCTCTGAACACCTGGTACCGGACCTCAAAGTGCTGCCCCCCCTGCGCTCTAATTGGCCAGCCAGCCTGCAGGAAGGCCCGGCTCTCTGGACAGTGGGTCAGCCCCGCCCTTGCTGTGCTCAGCTGCACGGCCAGCGCTGACTGCGGGAAGGTAAAGCTCTGGTCCAGGGCTTCCAGGCGGCTGCGAAGGGCTTCATCTATGGTCCCAGAACCTGTACAGACAAGAACCAGGACTGTCACATCAGACTACAGCAGACCAGGTTCAGGGGTTCCTTCAGGACTCACCTGTGTTTGATGAAGTCATCACTTGTAACAGTGCAGACTTCCTGTCCTCAAGGGCAAGAACAGTCTGCTCCTCATAACTCCTCCTCTGCTCCTCCTCCAGAACAAGGCCCGCCCCTTCTGCACCCTGCACACATCATCAACCAATGATAGGTCATGGCAGCAAGGCGTATGTTTTAAATTTGTACAACCCAACAAAGCCAACTGGAGCTAAAATCAACTGTTAGCTGAGAGTTTAGCTCAACTGTTAGCTGAGTTCAACTCTCCTGCTAACTGAGTTAAACTCAACCATTAGCTAAGAGTTTAGCTTACCTGCTAACTGAGTTGAACTCAGCTTTTAGTTGAGTTAAGCTCACCTGGTTAACGGGTGGCAGAGCAGCAGTGGCGTCGAGTTCACTCAGCAGACACTCCTCCTCAGGCAGCAGCAGCAGAGGGCGTCCCAGCCGTCCATTCTGTCGGGGAGTCCGTGGCAGAGAGCCTAAGAGTGCACCCACCAGGCCCTGAGACCGCACTGACCGCAGGTCCTCCACCCGCCACAGCAGGGGGGCAGAGTCACATAGGCCAACTCCCACCACATGATGGGAAGGTGAGCCCTCCATGGCCAGCATACAGGTCAGTGTGATGTCAGCTTAACTGTGAGGGTACAGGTAAAGGTGAAATCACTCATCTGACCTTATCAATGATGTCTCCTGATCACCAGTTCCACAGGTGATTCCAGCTTTAGATTTGAGTTTATCCAAGGAGGCAATCACAAACTGAGCACCTCCGAACCTAGGTCAGGTCAGGTGAAGACATCATCCCGTTTCAGTCAACACAGACAAGCTTCTGAAACAGTGACCCATCAGAAACTCCTCGCACCACTCAGTCTGTAACCAGTCAGACTTCACTGGTGTCTGTGAGCTAAACTATGGAATACAGGTCTTCAGGGGAGGATCTACAGGGGGTAAAGGGGGACAGCTGCATAATTGCAGCTGTCAAAATTGCAATATTTTAAGTTATATGAAAGAAAAAAGGGTAGGAGCAAGCAGGAGAAGAAGCAAGAGGGATAGAAATTAAGAGAAAACGGAGGCGAAATCAGGAGGTTGAGACGTATGGAGTGCTAGTGAGAAGAACAGCAGGGAAAAAGCGAAGAAGGAGATGATTAGCAAGAAGACAGTTGAGTGAGGGGTGAAGACAGATTCAGATTCAAAATTGGTTTTGTAAAGCTTTACAATTTATCTTATTTTAAATATTATTACAATTAACCACATCCTGGGGTAAAGAAACATTGTAAAGCTGCATTTGATAATTTTATGTAAAACGTGTTTATGTGAATCTTTGGTTGACAGCTCCCCGATCATTTATACATACACTGAATGCGCCACCCCGCTCTAGATCCGCCACTGCAGGTGTTTACTTACTTTGCTCAGATTGCACGTGTTTCCGGTCCTTCGCGTTACATGCTCCTAAACAGCTGCTGCTGTAGTTTTAATTCAAAATAAAGTAACAGATCAGGTTTTGTAAAACTAAGGAAAGTCCATGGGGAACTCACTAGGCTCTAACGAGCTTCATTATACCATTAAACCGCGAAGACGGCGAACATGTGCAGCTGTTGATATCTCCACTGTAACGTCAGAAGACAGGCAGAGCATGCGCAGACACATGCCCCGCCTAGTGGACAGTCAGCAGCTGAATGAACCAATCACAGGCCGTTTTTTGTATCCAACCCCGAGTTTTGTCTACCAGGCTGAACCTGTCAGGCTGCCGGTTCGGCTCAGGCAGCTTGTTTAAAATACAGATCAAAAACACACATCAGGTGAAGACTGAGGAGACACTCTCTTTGACACCAACATTTCACATCTGACAACAGATTTTTTTTTTTTTTTTTTAACATTTCCCGTTATTGAATAGAATAGAATAGAATAGAATAGAATAAAATAAAATAAAATAAAATAGAGTAGAAATGATAAAACCCAAACTGGGAAATTATGAAACTGTTAAGGTAGAGATCAGTCTGTAACGCACTCTGCAAACAAACAGTAAAGTAAAAGAAACGCAAAGCAGCTGGGATAAGTTTTGAAGTGTCTTGGAGACATTTGAGAATCATTTTATATGAGATCATACACACCTTATAGATCACAGGAACAGTGCTTCATCAACACAAAGTAGATCGAAGAATTTTATTAGTTCAACTCAAAATGAAGATGAAGCTTTTATTTTGAAAGGAACACTGTCAAAGGATGTGGGGTCTTTACAGATGTTGCATAGCAACAGAGTATGCCCACACACACAGACACACCTGCCTCAGCTTCCTCCTACATGTCCCAGAACCTCTTCAGGTTTCCTCCTCAGAAACAGGAAATGAACTGGAGCATCAGGCAGGTGTCTCAAACCCTGCCCCCTCAGCGGTCTGTTTAAGCTGAGTATTTGTGAATTGATGCATCATTAGTGTATGTGTGTGTTTTTGTTGTGGGATCAGGTGTGGGGGATGTGGCTCCTGCAGTGCCCCCTATTGTCCAATCTGCAGCTCCTCCAGCTCTTTCAGCAGCTGCTCCTCCTTTTGCATCTTCTCCAGCTGAACAAAACAAACACACAGCTGTCAGGTACACACAGACACACCTATCAGGTACACACAGACACAAACCTGTCAGGTACACAGTCAGAAACACCTAGCAGGTACACATAGACACACACTTGTCTGGTACACACTCAGACACACACCTGTCTGTGTATTGATGACTGATTAATCTGAAAAGATATTTGATGCACAATATTTTTTTTGGTTGATTTAGTTAAAAGAGATAATAAACATCTCATTTCCAAAAAAAATGAATTGCTCACTCTTTTATGGGTCAGGCTTGAGAAGTTAAGGGTGGGGATGTACACTGAGAACATTTTAACGCTTCTGTAGACACAGAGAGAGCGCCCCTTCGTAGACAATTAAGAATTAAGGATTTGATTTAATTATCTGCCTTCTGGCTGTTACTGAAATGTGACTCCTCCCTCTAACACCCGTTTACTGCTCTGACAGTAACCTTAGACTCACCTGGTTCTTCTGCAGCACTTTACCTGCTGCCTGCTGCTCCCTCAGCTCCTCAATGGCTCTCAGTTTCTGGAAGAAAACAACATCCCTCAGCCAATCACAGCCCAGATCACAGCATGATCGATGTTTGTGTCATTTTTGTGCTGCTCTTCACCTTCTTTAAGTTCTTGATCTTCTTGTCCATCTCTGGGTCTCCACAGCTCATCTCTGATTGGCTGTTAGTGACAGGGGTGTGGTCAGATGGAGCTTCAGGCTCAGTTCTGGTCTCCTGTTGACAAATTACTGACATTTATTTCAGGATGAGAGGAACTTTGTGAAGAATCAGTGAAGAACACAGATCAGAATACTCCAACGCCTCATTTACACTTATACAGGTGAGGGGGATTGGGCCATGGAGCCATCTAATTAGCTCAGGTCAGCTCACCTGTTTGGCAGCTTTCTTTGCTTCTCGCTTCTTCTGATTCTTCAGAGCTGACTTTGACAGAGGCTTCTCCCCCCCGACAGGACGCATGTTCTGAGGAGGTTCTTCCTCATGCTGACACACACACACACACACACACACACACACACACACACACACACACACACACACACACACAAACAAACAAACACATACATACACACACACACACACACTGTCTTCAGTTTTTCCTTTTTTGATAAACATTTACACTCTAAACCATTTCTGAGTGAGACCAGGAGAGACCAGGTGTGTGTCTGTTTTCTTACCAGTTTGGCACTGGGTGTGGCCGGCAGGTGTCTCAGAGCAGGTGGGCGGTATGCCTGTGTCGGTGGGGCCTGTGTGGTCCCCAGCTCGCTGGGTGCTGCCTGGTACTTGACAGCTCGCTCTGGGAAGGTGCCGATAGGGAACGGCTGCCAACGTACCTCCCACAGCTCCGACCCTGCCTCCACGTCCCACTTGTGCAGCACGGAGCCGGTGTAGTGCCAGATCTTGTAACCGTTACCAACTCGCAGACGGGGGGAACATGTTGCCGTGACAACATGCTCGCCGTCAGGACACCAGGAGAAATGTGTGGCATCTGGAGCCTGAGGTTTGGACACCTGAAGGACAGAGAGCAGAGAGGTGGATCATGGGCATCCATTTAACACCTAAAATCAGCTGGTTCAGGATCCATCAACTGGTTCAGGACCCATCAGTTTGTTCAGGAACCATCATCTGGTTCAGGATATATCACCTGGTTCATGATCCATCAGACACTTCAACACCAATCAGCTGATCGGTCCAGAACCTTTGACCTGAATGTTTAGCTCTCAGATGGGTATTTGTCTCCTCACCTGTTTGTACTTCTTTACGTCCCACACCTCCATCTGACCCCGAAGGTTCCCGAAGCCAGCCAGGACCAGGATGTGACCCTGAGGGCTAAAAACAGGAAGTATGAGACACCTCTACAGGCTGACCAATCAGGAGCCTGAAGATCCCAGGACAGGTATGCTGTACCTGTAGTAAACAGCGTTTCGTGGTCCGGTTCCAAAGTCGAACACAGGGTCACATTTGAGGTTGAATATGGTGGCTTTCGCCGGCATAAAGCCATACACCACGCAGAACTCTGCTGCATTTGGACTCCACGCCACATCGTAGATCGGACCATTCTTCACTGAATATACACAAGCAGAGCCACAAGTTAGAGAAAGAGGTAAACAAACAGGAAACAAAAAGGTAAAAAAGAGGTATGGCACAGCTTGACTAAGTCTTGTCGGTGCTTTCTTGGAATAATCAAACACATTTGCCGAGCCAGTATGAAAAGACATTGCTTAGTCAAGCAAGATGTGGATGGTTCAGATAAGTATGTGTTCACAGCATTCTTAAGAAGACCACAAGAACGATCACGAAATCACTGATGGAAAAGGGATGTGCATTTTACTTCGTACCTGCGAAACAAGAGCTGCTTCTTCAGCAAAACATTCTGTAGGTCTTGGGGTTACTTCATATATGTATTTTGTTGGACTTACTTGAGTAAAGTCTGATTTATTTATTTTTTTAACCTTTCATTGTTGGTGTTGGAAAGGATTCCAAATAAACAGTCTGGCTTCTTCCATCGATTGCTCAAATATTTACCTTTTTTGTGTGTACTTTATGTCTTTACAGTAACGGAGCTTGGCAATCTTGGGTCAGTCTACCCCTACAAAATGCGGCACTTATCATTATTGCTCCTAAAGTGCCTGGATCTCTCAGGAGGGGAGCTTTAAATTCTGTTTAACTCTTTAAATTCTGCTTACTGACATAAACCTGTCCAGGAGCAGGTTTAAGTTTACTGATCTGTTGCTATTATGATTTAGCTCAGCCTGTTTCAAGGAACAGAATAAGGCTAACTGACATCAGGTTAGTCCTGAAATTATTCAACTGAGTTAGCCAGGTATAAGGAACAGGCCCAAGTTGTTAGCCTGGTCTGTGCCAGGCTAGCTGCAGAGAATAAATTACAATGATTACCTGTAAGGGAAAAACTTAACCTGTTTTCATGCAGCCAACCTGAGGCCAAGTTCAGACAGGATAAGCAATCTTTAACAATTTAATCCCTTATCCTGGTCTTGTGCAATATCCCTCAGGAAACAAAGAGGTAAACAAACAGATACATAGGAAACACAAAACTCAAACACAAAGACACAAACAAACAAAAACACACACACACACACACTCTGCTCCGCACTCACTCAGCTGAACCACAGCCGTCTCTCCGTTCACAGCAAGGTAATGCAGCGTCTGCTCTCCGTAGTACGATGCTCCCGTTTTATCCACCTCAGTGCTCGCTGTGACAAGAACTGCTGAGGCTGCAGGGGGGACATAAAGTGAGTCATCACACACTAGGAACACACTCACAATGAGGACCTAAGGGACCAGACTAGATTGTGGTTCTCACCTTTCTTGTTCCACTGCATGCTCACTCTGTCCGCTTTGAAGAAGCTCTTGTTGGCGAGGGCGGCTGTCGGCCCCCCCAGTACTGGGTACTGATACAGACGCACAAACGACGGGGCCCCTTTAGTGCCTGGGACATAGACCGCAACCTGTGGGGGTACAGACAGAACAGGTGAGACCAGGACTGGGGTTGAAGCTCCTTCCCGCCAGTGCCCAGTAAGGTGGCCACTCACCTTGCTGGGCTGACCTCCAGGAGACAACTCAAAATCTGACACCTTCTGCATGTGGAGCTTGTTAGCTATGGAGTCTGAAAGAGACAACAGTCAGCTGTGTGTGTGTGTGCGTTTGTGTGTGTGTGTGTGTGTGTGTGTGTGTCTTCTCACTGAAGTCGTTGTTCTCATAGAAGTGCAGCTCATTGTTGACGCTCCTCACACAGATCTTCTCATCCTCAGACCAGCTGGGACACCTTCAGCCAATTAGAGCACAGAGTTTACAAACACTCACCTTAAGTCAGTGAGCGTGTGTGGGTATGTGTGTGTCACTGACCAGGAGTCGACTTTCTTCTGATACAGAGCTTTGATCAGCTGACCGCTCTGAACATCCCACAGCTGCAGGTTAGCATCTCCCTGAGGACTGTCCTGAGTCTCTGCAAAACACACACACACAGGTAGCATCTCAATAACCATGTAGGAAACATATCTACATGCTAAGCTAACTGATGTTACTGTATCTCTATGAGGTCCAGAGTCTCCGAGTTAACCTGTGTTAGCCCGTGCTAGCCTGCATTAGCCAGTGTAAGCCCATATTTAACAGATGATTCGACAGCTAGCAATTCAGAGAGAAGGAACGTCTCACTGTTGTACGGTTGCCAGGTAACCAGGATGTTGCTGAGAGGAGAAAAGTCCACCAGAGAGGTCTTTGGAAGGTCAAAGGTCGAAACAACTGAGCCATCTGCTGACCTCACCACAGAGACACTGGGTGAGAGAGAGAGGGAGAGAGAGGAAGAGAATTACATGTTGTCATTTCATTGTTGTAACATTTATTAGTGAAGATGTGATGTTGTTGACCTTAATGCTGATATTGTTTGTCTTGTTCCTGTTAACTCCG
Source organism: Labroides dimidiatus (assembly GCA_030710495.1). Lineage (NCBI taxonomy): Eukaryota > Metazoa > Chordata > Actinopteri > Labriformes > Labridae > Labroides > Labroides dimidiatus. The sequence continues at coordinate 14,856,580 of CM061154.1, forward strand.
TTTTCTTGTAAGTGTTGTTTATATAATGAACCTCAGGGTTATGTACAGGCAACAACAACAACAACGATAATAAACATACCTGTGTCCATTGCACCAGCAAAACAGCACCCCATCTCTGCTGAAGGCCAAACACCTGCTGAGCTTAGATTCTCTGACACACACACACACACACATTTATTGTTCTACTCATTTAAAATACTGCACAGTTTTGATGATGTCATAACAAACGGAGGTGGCGCTGTTACCTTTGGAAGGCTGAGTGCGGCTCACAGCTGGGAGGTCCACAGATCAGAGATATACCATTTGACCCACGCACTACACACACACACACACACACACACACACACACACACACACACACACACACACACACACACACACACACACACACACACGTACGTTAGAATATCTGAATAAATTAATCAGGTTGTCTTCAATGAAACTGAGCAGACCAGGGTCCTAATTTATAAAAGAGTGCGTAGAATCCTGTGCGTCAAATCCCAGAAACGTTGTATGCACAAATTGACTCAAACTTACAAAAGTGTTCAGAGAAGCTGCAAATTCGGCATCTGGCACACCCATAATCAACCATAAATGGTCAATGCAAAGCAGCTTATTAATGAAAATGCATAAAAATGGGGCACATTTTTGACTAATTATGAGGATATGTAGACCTAATGATCATGTCAGAGATGTGCCGACTTCATCTCCTCAATTAAATTATTTACAGAATAAAAACATTATTAAAGCTAAAACCACACTTGATGATAAATGCTCGATATTGAAAGGTAGTAATGAAAACTGGTCGCTCTATGATTTCTGTGTTAGTCTCATTTCTATTATTCTCATTTTTTATGGCGCTGAAGGAACATGTATGTGGGACCTCTGAGAGGGCTTTCACACCTGCACGGCTCCCTGCTGATTCAGGTTCCTGAACCTAATTCTGAACTGGCTCAGACTGGAAAAAAATGGTTCTGAAGTGAAAAGTTAGTTCAGGGCTGGAACAAAAAAAAGTTGGTTCCAGCTCGGAACCATGATATCATCATTGTAGGTTGGTTATATTCTGTTGATAAAACGAGCAGGAGATTGAGGAAGTCCAGGAAGAATGTGTAGAACATTTTTATACTTCTGAGAGTTATTTTATGATCAGTGAATATTATTCATACACAGTCATGTTGGTTTATTAATGTGTCTTTGTTCACATTTTGTTTTCATTTCATAAAGGAAAGACAGGGCCCCTTTTTCTTTTAAAGCAGATATTTGTTGTCTGTTTTTATTTTCAGTTATATTGAAAAATGCGTTGAAACAGCACATTTATTTATTTAACACTTTTTCAACAAACTATAACGTGTCACTTCTCTCTCAACCATTCTGGCTGCATACGGAGGGGAAATAAAATATATGTACAGCTGAGAAAGCAGGTATGTTTAACAAAAATTATAGAATAGAACAGAATAGAATAGTATTTATTGATCAAGGGAAATTTAGATACCACATCAAAACAATAGCACTATCCTTCATAGAGTTAAACTAAAGCAGTGCAGCTCCCTCTGCCTGAGTAACACAGAATAACGCCTTCCTACTTTCGTTGTAAACCCCTTTGGCTGGTTTACGAGAAAGCACACAGGTTGTGAGAATCCAGAACGGAGCCAGTTCCAAAACCAGAACTGTGGCGGTGTGAAAGCCCTCTGAGAGAGCTTTTAATTCCTCTTTATTCAGATTCAGTGGCCCTCATTTACCAGTATTGCGTGGCAATTGGCACAGTCGAAACAAGCTTATGGTAACGTTCACGTGTGATTTATGAAATGAATGGTCCACCACCTGCTGATCAGTCAGTCACAGCTCCTGAAACATCTCCTTTCCGATTCGGCTCAACCTTAAAGCGGTCTTTACCCGAGTTATGTTTAATGTGTGAAGCAGCTCTCAGACAGGTCTGATGATGACTGCTTTTTACTCTGTGCTTTTTATTCATCCAGAATGAAATCTCAAACTGAACTCTTCTCTGGAGCGTTTTTATTTCCAGAGCGTCAGAGCGGGTTTTCTCTGAGCTTTAGTCAGGTATGAGCTCCGTCAGGTGTTCACAGAGCTATCAAGAAGCTCTCGAACAGCCTGCAGCTCCATCCTTGAAACTCAAACCGCCAGTGATCATGTTTGATTTTACCTACCTGCCAACAGCGGGATGGGGGGCGCCATGTTTACGTATGCCGGAAGAAGAAAGGCTGGCTCCCGGAAGTGCGCAAAGTTAGTGGGAGGCGGGGCTATCAGTGCCACATCAGCAGAGCATCAGCCCGTTTAACTAGCAGAGATTCAAAATAAAGGCGTTAAGTTTTTTTTAAGTTTTTCCCTGAGCTTTAACGTGTCGTTTTCTCGAAGCTATGAGGACTATCTGTTCCTAAAATACAAAATATTGCTTTTTTATTTATCGAATAATTGTTCTGAACAGAGGCTACGTGAAGTTGTCAGAGAACATTCTTAAGAAATAGAATTTCCGGTTTCAAAGTAAAAGTACAACGTCTCACGATGAGTGACGTTCTACTAGCGGGACCAGAAAATGGTCACAATCATTTGGAAAGTACTATATAATAATAATAATAATAATAATAATAATAATAATAATAATAATAATAATAATAATAATTATTATTATTATTATTATTATTATTATTATTATTATTATTATTATTATAGTAAACCAGTGACCGATAGCAAACACGCACAGCATTTAGAAATCGGCTCATTAGATAGAGAGATTTCAATGTTTCTTTTTTTATTGCAGCTGTCAGTGGTGCGTTAGCAGAGTCAGAGTCAGCTCGGAGCTGTGATTAAAGCTCCATCCAGACTTTCTACATATCTAACCCTCTAATTTATATTCAGACTAGAGATTATTCGGAGATATGAAACATCAATACTTTATTAATAACGGCAGTTATTAATAAATAAATAAATAAATCCATCCACTATCACTTGTAAAAATGAGGTTTTAACAAAGTATTTTCAAGTTACAGAATCGATCAATAAAACATGTAAATAAACATGCATCCCCCAAAATAATATCTAAATATAATCTCAATTGAAAAACTGAAGAGATGATGAAGACCAGAAAAAAAAAAAAAAGTCTCCATAAGAATGTCAGTTTTAATTTGAAAGAAAAATCAGGAGGTTGTGTTTATACGCTCAGCACCTTTACGTGGGAAAGTTCCGCTTGTGACGCAGTCTCGGGGGCGCGGTTTCTTCTTTTTGAGTACGTAGACAAACTTTGGATCACCCAGTCCGTCAGCCGACTCATCACAGAGCAGCAGGCCGAGAGCAGCCTCCAGTTAAACTTCTTTAAACCAAACCAGAGAAGAATAAAAGAATAAAGATGGTGGCCAAACAAAGGATCCGCATGGCCAACGAAAAGCACAGCAAGAACATCACACAGCGGGGCAACGTGGCAAAATCTACGGTAAGTTCAACCTCGGCTACTCTGAATATCTGTGCTGTCTGTGATGGAGAAAACGGGAAAAAACAGCAGCACAGACCCCTCACGACCAGACTACTGTAGACCAGGGGCTAGTTCTGGATCTGAGGGGGACCTGGGCCTCTTTTATCTGTGATTTATTGCGTAAGACTAGATTGATTTATGATGAAGAGATCAGAAATCAATAATCAGTCAGATCAGCAACAGGGCTCCAGGTTCATACTGAGACACTAACATCTGGACTCATATTCAAACCACCAAACCCAGTATCCTTTAACCAGGGTCAGACTACAGTGAGGCGTTCAGGGTCCACTCACTGACACAATCCACAGCAACTAATCTATTTACCTGAGAGAACACACACACACACACACACACACACACACACACACACACACACACACACACACACACACACACACACGTAACATCTTACATCAGTCTGGGTCTGTTTATTACGGTGTCAGAAATCGTCATTTAAAGCTACATAAACACATGTATTCACTGTGTATGTGTCTGTATTTTTTTCAGAGGAGCCTGACTGAGGACAAAGGTGTGGGTCCCTGGCTGCTTGCTCTCTTCATCTTTGTTGTCTGTGGATCAGGTGAGTTGCTCTTCATCAAACACACAGCAGACCAGCAAAGTACTTCCTGTTTGTTATGTGCTTAGTGTGTGACGAGGGTTTGATCCACAGACGCTATCTGAGGGACACATCTTGATTTTGAAACTGATTTATTTGATTATTTATGTCTTAAAGAATCATACAAACTAAGCTGTGAGTTTGTGTGTAACTTTTGCTCAGGTAAGGTCTGAGGTCAGAGGACACTTACAACAGGAAAACTCACCCCTAACCTGCAGCCTCTTATCTAAAGAGAACATCATTCAGAAACACCTATAACAAGCTGCAGTTTGATTATTCAAATCAGGGGATCAAGTCATCACCTATAAATACAACTTAACCTTAAAGACCCTAACCCAGCCTCCTGCTGATGTCAGAGAAGAGGGGGCTGGCTAGTGTCCGGTCAGATTGCATGGCGGGGCCTAAGTTTACATGTCAGTGTGCTCGTGTCACTCTGACTGCAGACAGTCAATAAACACTGACACACATACACCTGATGCGTTTTCTGCTCTCAGCACACACTGAACGGGGCTGAAGCCCCGCCTCTTTACCTCATGCTGACTCGTGTCTCCAATATGGTCTCAGATGATTTTTCACTGACTGTGTGTGTGTGTGTGTGTGTGTGTGTGTGCAGCCATCTTCCAGATCATCCAGAGCATCAGGATGGGCATGTAGAATGATGTCACCGGCAGGGGGAGGAGCTATGAAGTGAAGCAGCGACAACGGCAAGGACAACATGCCCCGCCCCCTCCCCCACCTATGAACTGAAGCAACCTGAACATTCCTGAAGTGTGGCAGCTGTCTGCAAATGAGACTAAACTGCACAGATGACCAAAACAGACCCACCACCCCCAAACCCTTCTTCAGACCCCCCCTCCCAGAGAGCAGCTATCAGCTGGCCATGTTGATCCATGTGTCGCTGCACACCGACCTTCTCAGCGTCTTCTGTAAACAACCACTGTGTGCCTTTCTCTGTTTACCTGTGCCCCACCCCCACTGATTACACCTTATCAGTCCAGCTGATGGAGGGGGGGGTCATAGTCCGCCCTGTTTCTGTCCCCTACCCCTCCTCTTCCTCAGTGTGAGATGATGAAGGTCTTTTGAATCAGAAGATTAGGAGGTGCTGACAGGTGTGTGTGCACTGTGTGCAGCTTCACCTGATCATAATAAAGTCTCTTTACCAAGAGGACCGCTGTGTTGTCTCCACGTGTGTGTGTGTGTGTGTTAATCTGTAACAGTGTGTCAGGTGTTCCTTTACCTGTGCAGCAGAGATGAACATGTGAGCTCCTCAGCAGCACTCATGGCAAACAGAAGGAGAGGAAGCAGTCCTCTGGATGATCAGGCTCAGTGTGCAGAGGCTCTCTTTGTCCACCAGGTGGAGCTGTCTGAACACAAACAGTCTCTGCAACTGTGGCCCAATCAGTGGCTTTTTTTTCCAAACCACCGATTACATACTGCATGTGAGTGTAGTATGTAGTAGGCACTCCATACTGCAAACTACTTTTGAATGTAGTATGAGTGTTCTGTTGGGTCTGCTTTGGAAGTACAGCTGATGGGTTTTTTTTGTTTGTTTGTTTAATCTTTGACTTTTTATATATGTCCAAAACAAAATATGGGTACATCTTGACATTTCTGTTATAACCATGCAAAGAGATATCCTGATAGAGCATTTTACATAAAAAAAAAATCATTGGTAAAGATACAGGAACAATTCAATGACAAGTTAATTTAAAGGTAAAGAGAATATACGTAATGATAAGTTAATATAATAATTATTTTCAGTGGTTTAAGGTACATTTCAAATTCATTTAGAAAAAAAACAAATTCAGGGAGAGATTTCAGGGTCCTGTTTATATGAATAAAAAATTTGAAGAGGCATAGAAATATACAACAAAAGAATCATCCGATTTGATTTTCAGTCTTACATCAAAAGTGATATAGTTTATTGAAAATAAATCTGGAATGGATTGACTTTTTAAAAAAAAGCTTATAGAGAAAGCCTTTCCATATAATCCATGTATGGCTTTGAAAAAATGTTAATTAGTGGTTTATTTGGGCTTTAATTTGTAGAAGTCAACACCTCTTTTAAGACTAGAAGTGACAAGTTTTAACAGCGTTTCTTTTGCATCACTTCACTTCTTTCTCACAGATTGTTAAGATGACTCATTCCAGTGGTAAGTCACCTAAACCTGAGTGTCACCCGAATAGATAGCATTAGCACCGTGCATTGTGGGAAACAGTACGCCATATAGTCTGGTCCAATGGATACTGAGAACTTTTTCTGTAAGAAAATCAGAAGGACATCCGGGAACTTTTGGCATACTGCAGATGTTGCATACTGCCTATCACATACTTAATTTCGGTCAAATCAGTTGGTTCTGCTTGTGTATCAGGCGGTTTGGAAAACAGCCTCAATGTCCCCACTCACACACTCACTAACTTTGAGGTGTGTCCTGCTAAGTACATGAGGGCTTTGGGCTGTAAAACAGTAAAAAGTGTGTGAGGGCTCTCATGTTGACTTTCTGAGACCTAAATGCACCCTTTCCATGAGTGGGCTCATTGCGGACTTCACGTTAGGGAATTACCCACAATTCATTGAAACCACAGAAACATGGAATTCCCAGGGGGAGCCCACAAACACGGCAGAGATATCATGTAACAGAAATTTAGCAAAAGAGATACCAAACATAATCGCAGAAATTAAGACCAAAGTTGATACTTCAGAAATATATGTCAGCCTGTCTTTAAGAATAAATGCGCAACACAGTCTTAATCTGCCCAAATCCCTATATCTTTAGGCTACACAGTAGCCAGAACAGTTCATTTTTATGTAAATTTAAATGTTTATGTTCATACAGCTTTTCTTTCAATTTTGCGGCAAAGTTGTTTTGACTAATAAGAGTATATCAGCAAAAATTTTCATTATTTTAAACTATAACGCCTTCAGTGAGTAATTCCTGACGCCGCTCAGGTGAGCTGCATCATGACACGCAGGTTATGTGAGAAGTGGCTAAGTGCTGCCGTCCCATTATTACTCATACCAACTTAGCCTTTACAGACTTGTGCACTCAGCCACTTTCCAGTTGATCTCAATTAAGTCTGTAAGGGCTAAGTGTTTAGGGGGAACCTTGAGATTCATCCTATGACGAGGTGAAGCTTAGTGAGAGGATGAATCCATCCTCACCTGTTCACACTCCTGATCCGATGTGTTCCACAATCGATACAGTCAGCTTTGTGTCACAGTCGCGTCATAGTTTGGGGTGGGGAATTTTAAGGGGGAAAATAATCCTTCCCCCTCGTCCGCAGCATTGTAAACATGCCGCTTTCCAAAATCAGATTTCCATGCCAGTTACTAAAATATCATACACTGATTTATTGGAGCCAGTTTAAAAGGCTAGATAATTTAGGTTTAGATTGCTGTCTGTATGTTATTAAAGAGTGGACAAATGAGCCTACTAAATGGCCTGATGTGTCATTCCCTGACACCTTCTGCTACCTGGTTGAATCACCCGGTAAGAGGCAAAATCACGTTTGACGATGAATTAAACATCACATCATTTCAATGTCTGAAAAGAAAATCAGCACGTTTTAGTGAATCTGTGCAGCACACAATGGTTTTTATTGCTCAATAGCCCCCATGAGCTGCCTATATAAAGCTTATTGATGACCTGGTATATCACACAGGGATTTACACACACAGCAGCCTAAAGAAATATTGGTCGATGGAGGCACATAACTTTTTTATAAGTGGTTTTGTTGGAGTTGTGCTTCATCACAAAATACCTGCCTTGAATACCTACCTGTTCCAGTGTGATGCTCTTAAAACTAGCAATTGAACGTTCATGTGAAATACAAAACAATCTAAAATTGATTGGATAAGATGTAGATAGTTATCTTACCTGTAATGAAGTGCAGACTACAGACATACATGTTTTGATTTTAGGTCTTAAATGCGATCAAACTCATTGTTTGAAGCCACTGCGTTCTTGCCCTCAGCCGGATATGACGTTTTGTGGGTGTTCCTCTTACTGCCGACTGTATCTATGCTTTGCTGCACTACATCAGCCTGACACACCTGATGCTGATGACTTCCTGTAAGCTGGTAAACCTCAACAAAACTCACAGTTGATCTGATACCTGCAGGTTAGGGGGTCCACCTGAGGACTGGATCTGGATCTTGTTCCAACAAAAATACTTTGATTTGATTTACACACCTGATCCAAACAGTTTCTCATTTGATCTGCAGAGCATGACTAAAACCCAGTCCAGACCAAGTCTGTCTGACCCGGGTCTGAATGAGCTGCTGGTGGTAGTGTTGACATGATCTCGGCTAAAGGTGGGTTAAGCTCAGATAAGATCCTGATCCGGTCCTCATGTTGGTCTAAGCAGGTCTGGACTATGAACCACTATGAAAAGACAAACATACCTGATCAGTGGAAACAGTCTGTGATGTCATAAAAATACATCACCAGCACACAACGTGTGGCCATATTTTGGCTTCACTTGTCCCAGCAGGTGGGGTGGAGGCGGTGGTGGAGGAGGTGAGTCAGGTTAGCACTCAGTCCTGAGTCACATTAAACGCTGAGCTGTAACATTAGAGTTCATGTAACTTTACTACATGTCTGCTCATGGCACTGTAATACCTACTGTGACCACAGAAGAGGGCTCACCACTATTAGCATCTTCTGAACATTAACCCAAAAATCACAACATTCACAAATCATGGATCCCTTGCCAGGTCTGTCTCTGCACTCATCTCTTTATTTTACAACAGATCAAACTCTGGGAACGTTCATGACCCAACGGGTCAGGAGGAAGGTGTCCCCAGAGCTCAATGGAGGACGATCTGAGGATGTCCGAGGCTCTGACAAATCAACATTTATATCAGAGTTAACGCCTGCCCACAAATGTGTGGTGTGTGTGTTACACGTCAGTTCTCAGATCAGCTATTTATCACCTTAGGTTTGTCCCTTATCTCCGTTTTTCGTCCTCATTTCCATCTCTGTCTCACTGTCCTCAGCTGTTGGATGCCTGCTCTGGCTTGAGACGGATCGCCCAGGAGTTGGCTGACACAATGTCTCCCCGTCGGTGGATACGGCATGTGTACACACCCTCGTTGAACTCGTTGGCAACAATGCGGAGGTCTCGGTCCTTCATGACGATGTATCCGGGGACAGAGGTGAGGATCTGCTCACCATCTTTAAACCAGCTGTAGGGACAGACAGGAAGTGAGAGATGTAGATCTTCAGACCTTCTGGTCTAAATCTAAACTGAACAGATCATCAAACCTGAGTTTTTCTAAGAGCCACTAGCTGGTACCATGATCATTGACTAACCTCAGCCTCCATACAACAGTAATTTACTGTTGTTCTTTATTTTCATTTACAGTTTTTCTTAGTCGCTTTGGTATACTTCTCTGTGTAACTGTTAGTTCTATAAAACTAATGGTCCTCATTTCATTTCTTGAGTCATTAAATACAAAAAATGTTGAACTAGTTGTCAAAATCTGTCAATTGTATACATTTCTTTATCATTTTTTTCATGGATTCCCAATAAATGAGGCTGTTCGAGGGGTACATCCAAATGTTGGAAGAACCAACGTAAATTCAATTAGTGTTACAGTAAAGAAATCACAGAAGAGTCCTGCAGAGGGTGGATTCCCCACTTGAGGAGATACTTCCCTCGCTGTATCGCAAGGGCTGATAGATGCTGTGTGTGATGTGATGTACGTGGCCCAACAGACAGGAACATCTACATGTGCATCAAAGATTTACAGTACTGTGTATGTTGTACGTTCAGTTCCAGTATGTACTGCAAAATATTTTGCAAGTGTCCCGTTTCTTGTGTTTGTTGTAAATAGGTGTTTATTTTTTCTTTTGTGCAATGCTGTAAACAAATTAGAATTGCAAAGAGCATATGCAGTAAAACATTTGTATTCAGTTACCTCACTTTATACATTAATGTGCAACTCATCTATAGTTTTCTAATGGCTGTACAAATAGTGTATAGTGCTATCTTGAGCATTTTCAGGTAGTTTCACCAAAATCTGATTTTTTTTCATTTGAAAACAGAGTAAACTGTCATAATGAAAATATGACAAAGCCATTTGAATTTTTTTTTTCTTTAACAATGGTGTCAAGACTTTTTATCTTGACAACACTGACACTTTCACTGACATGAATGCTTACTTTTGAGGAATGAACTATCTATCTTGGAATAGCTGTTTTGACATACCTGTTTAATGTGCAATACCTGCTTTTTTGTTTATGTGCAATATCCATTATTATGTGCAATATCTGTTATTTTATGTGCAATATCCGTTATTACTGTTCATTAAGTGCAGTATCGGTTTAACACAGATCATTAGTGCAATACCTGTTCTACAATGTTATACACTGCCTTACCCACAATGTAAATAGTTTCTTCTATCTCGTTTATCTTGTTTAGTACTTATTACTTATTGATCGCTCCTGGTACTTACCACTTATTTGTATTTTATTCTATTGCTTATCTTATTGTTTATCTTATCACTTATTTTATTTCCCTACTCCTCCTGTACTATGTAAGAGCAACGGTCACACTGAATTTCCCTCTGGGATTAATAAAGTATTTCTGATTCTGATTCTGATTCTGATTTTGAGCAAGTGACACACTTTTGCAGGTTATCAACTCGGTTTGCAAGTTTGTACTAAATGTTTTGAGAAATGCACTAACTGCTGTGAAAATTTTAATAGTGATGTGAGAAATGCATCAGAAATATCCATGTTAAAATAACCTGCAGTTCCCTGAGTGTTCACTAGAGTCCGTCTAACCTAACTCATAAATCACCAACTCTAGATATGGTCACTTCTGGCTCCTGAAACCAACATGGCTGTTGTTGAAAGGCCAAACAAAGATCAGGTGAAGGTTGTCCCTGTTCCCCTCTGAGCTGTGGTCATCTTTGTTCATGTTTCTCTATGAAGGTGGATCGATCAGCTGACCTGACTTTAGGCGGAGAGCGCAGGTTTTTGGTTCCACAGCGGAAACCCACCACCTTCCCCCGGGGAACCATCTTGATCTTGACATTGGCAGGAGGCGGTGTTGGCGTGGAGACAGCCTCCAGAGGCTCTGCAGGACAAGAAACGAGTGTGACAGAGGAGAGGACAGCAGAGGAGGTGAGACTGCGCTCAGAGGGAGGATCAGGTTTCTGTCTGAAGGTCCTGGCTGCAGTGCTCGCCGTGTGAACACGCTGACTCACCGTAGCAAAGGTCGCAGCGCTGAGGACAGTTCTTCTTCATGAACGTCTTTCTGCGCTCACAGAAGCCAAGGCGAGCCCACGGGTCACACACTCGCTTTTTATCCAGGCAGCCTGCACACACCCACACCCACACAGATTTAATATGGACTCAGAATACTTACCCTCTGACCCCATGTCAGAGGGTAAGTGTTACGCCCCACCTAAACAGTAGCCCTGTGGGGCTAACAACAAACCACAAAAGATCCATACAAAAGACTGAAAAACACCTTAGACAGTTACAAGAAGCCATTGTTCTTGGACCTTAACACTTCAGAAAGGCTTTCTCTAAACAGGTGACCACCTTGGATGACATCAGCCTGGCATCCAGCACCACTGTTAGGAACCTGGGAGTTCTTTTTGATCAGGACCTGTCCACTAACTCGCACATCCAACAGGTCTCCAGGACAGCGCTCTTTCATCTTCGTAAGATGAGGAGAGGGGAGGGGAAGATACAAAGAGACACACAGCCATAACAGTAAGCAATGGTTGTCAAGGTGACCATGCCGTACCGTAGAGTCTCTGAATGCCCCACACATCGTCCTGGCCGATGTTTCTCTGGCCCGTGTATGTGGCGTTGGGGTGCATCAGAGCCTGAGGGTCTCTGGAGTGCCACAGGCCGAGAGCGTGACCGATCTCATGAGCCGCCACCTGGACCAGGTCGTTCAGCCACACTCCTGCACGGTCACATGACAATACCTTTGTCAGGTAAACATACACCTGCCTGCAGCGCTCACACCCTGACTGAACACCTGGTACCTTGTTTCCAGCTAAACCTGGACTTCCCCAGGATCCAGAACTCGTGGTTGTCAAAGTGAATCTCACCACGCGGTGGCAGGAAAGCATGAGCCAGCTCGCCGTTTAGACCGTCAAAACACGGGTGGAGAGGAGACCACCAGCAGTCAGTGTGGTTGAAGGTGTAGAAACCTGACATATACACACACACACACACACACACACACACACACACACACACACACACACACACACACACACACACATTAACCTCAGCATGAATTAAACCACTCTATTGTGAGACTTAAGTTCTGCCCCTCCTCCCCCACAGTTACCTACCAATGGTGATGTCAGCAGTGGCGTTGGCCTCTGTGACCTCAGCAAAGGTCAAAGGAGACACGTCGCTCCACTTTGTGAAGGCAATGCTGATGGCCTTTCTTGTATCCTCCATGTTCAGTGTGTTTGGAAACTTAATGATCCTGAGACAGACAGACAGGTCAAGAGACAGACACACTGAGAGACAGACAGACAAAGAGAGATAGACAGAAAGAGAGACAGGTAAACAGAGAGAGAGAGAGATGGAGAGAAAGAAACAGGCAGATAGAAAGGTCAAAGAGAAATATCAAGAGAGAGACAGGTAGACAGACAGAGAGAGAGACAGGCAGAGACAGAGAGACGGGTAGACAGGTCGAGAGACTGACAGACAAGTCGAGAAATAGAGAGAGAGACAGACAGAGACAGAGAGTGTGACAGACAGAAAGTGAGAGAGACAGAAAGCAAGAGAGACTGGCAAGCAGTCAATCAGAGAGTGAGACTTGCAAGTAGTCAGACAGTGTGACAGACAGAGAGAGAGACAGGCACATAGACAGAGGAAGACAGACAGGCAGGCAGAGCGAGACAGAGAGATCTATCTATAAAGCCCTAATCATGGGTTTTATTCCCCTGAGTTCAGTCTGTTAGGCTGAGGAGAGCTTGGTGGCACACATCCTGTGAGACATGGATCAGTGCGAGATTTCCTGCTGTCAGGCAGAGAGCCAATCAGAGACCATTCAGGGAACAATGGTCTCAATCAGCTGATGCCAGCAGCTCCCAGAGTCTCTGTGCTCAGACTCACCTGTCTGAAACACATCAACACAACACATCTTAAACAAACCACCATAAACCAGAGGCCTGTACTACCAAGCTGGATATTCTCTTAGTGAAGTAACTTCTGGGTTAACCCTAGATTTTCCATCTTACAAAGCTGGTTCAGTTCTTACTGGGATAAATCACAGTGGTAACTTAACTCAACCCACGTAACGGAGAGAGATCCCGGATGTGTTGATCCAGCTTCGAAGTACAAGCCTCAGACAACTATGTACAAGAGCTGATTGATAAGTTGTGAGCAGCATACTCCAGGGTTTGAATTTTGGCGAACATATTGCATTATTACCTGTATATATTACCTCTATGATGAGATTTTGAATTGACAAGTGAATTCTCTGGTGTGTTGCTGGGAGACAGGGGACCCCCAGGAAGCACAGCAGGCCTACAATCATGCCCATGCCAGGACAAGAGCCAGGATTGAAATGACCTTTGGGCTCCTGAAGGCACACTTTCACTGGACTTAAGCGTCAGCCCTTTGAAGGCATGTGACATCACTGAGACCTGTGCTGTCGTCCATAATGTGGCCTGTCTGAGGAAGGAGGGGGCCCCCAGAGTGCCATCACGCAAAGACTGGGACAATCCTGCCATCTTCCCTCATGATGACAGTGGTTGGCTAGTCAGGGACCAATATGTGTTAGCATATGACTAGCTCCACAGGATAATTCTCCATGGTAACTTATCATAACATATATTCCCATTTCTACAATCCCATTTTGTGCAGCTGGATCATGGATAAGTTGAGCCAGGATAAGCAAGATATCCCAGCTTAATCCCTTATCCTAGTTTTGTGCAACGGGTCTCCATCTGTCCTGTTTTTTTTTTTACCTATTTACCTATATGTTTACCAGTTTTTTCTGCCTGTATGTTTACCTGTTTTTTCTGCCTGTATGTTTACCTGTTTTTTCTATTTGTTTTTTGGCACCTGGGCCTCATACCTGGCTAACTCAGTTAGCTGGATAATTTCAGGATTAACCTGATGTCAGCCAGGCTTGTTCCGTTCCTCTAAGCAGGTTAAGCTAAATCACTTAAGCAACCAATCAGTAAACTTAAACCAACTCCAGAGCAGGTTTGTTTCAGTTAGATGGATCTAAAGTGACACACCACAGCTCCCTTCCTGAGAGACCCTGTCAATAAAGAAGCAATAATAGTCTGTGTGAAATTTTGTAGGGAAAGACTGATCCATGATTGCTATGGTCCTTTAATTTCTGATTATTTTTAACCATTTCAGTTGCCAAGGCATTATCTATTTGCAACAGCTGATAGGGCCATACATCCCCAATACTACCAGTGCAGCCATGCACTAACTGTCATGCACACTTTGTGTGTAGGATTGTGTTTTTTGTGATTGGCACATTTTTAAGAAGTGTTGGGGATGCAGAAAACATCAGCAAAGCCGCTGTTAACTGTTTAGTACATAAAGTGTATCTTGCTTGCGCTGAAGACATTTCTGAACGTCTTCCTAGCCATGTCAAAATAAATTTTATAATGTAATGCTTAGGCTACAAGGTTACATTAAAAACTTACATTTAAATTAATAGCCTAAGCTATAGCCTTATACAGCAATGTATAACTCCACATTCCTTACTTTTGCATTTAACTTGTTCGCAATCCATTGCCAAGATTCTTGTCTCACCTTAGTTGCAGCCAAGGTGTTGGATATCACAATTTTAATGTTTCTGTATTTTTCAAACTCCTCCAGAATTGTTTGATGGATCCAATTAACGAGACTGATTCAGCACGATTAAGCTGTGGAGGAACGGACTTAGCCAGCCTTCACCATCCCATTAATTGAATCAGGCAAAAGGGATGTTACCTCAGATTTTTAAACCATGTACGAGGACAGGGCTCTGGATGTTAAACTGTTTTTTGTCTGTATGTTTACCTGTTTTTTTTCACCTGTATTTTCACCTGTTATTTAGCCATTTGTTTACCTGTATGTCAGGTTGTGATGAGTCCATTTCTGACCCACGGGGTTGATGGCGTATCGTTTGTTTCGTGTTCTTTGGAGCATCTCCATCGCTCTGCAGCTGTTTTGGGTCTGAAAAAAAAAACATCAGATTTAATCAATCAGCTGTGCTGGTGGAGTGATGATGTAACTCACACTACTTTACCTTCAGCACCAAACCTATCTATGATTGATTAACTACAAAACAGTTCGAACAAACGCATTTCAGTAGAAAGCAGCTGATCAGACAGCTTGGAACTGGAGATAATCTGACCTTGATAAATTACTGCATGTTCCAAACCAGTTTGGATAATAAGGGGGGATCATGAGGATCTGATTCATACTGTGACTGTTCTACAGTCCTGTAGTCCTAGGGCTTATGGGTGATGTAGTATGAGACAGTGGAACATGATCTGAGCTCTGGACGGTAGAAGAAGAGGAAGCAGAGTGTTGTTACTGTTTGAGACGTGGCAGAGCACTGATTCAGTCCAGATGTGAATCTCCACCCCCCCACCCCCCTTCAGATGTCTGTCCCCCACATGTGAACTTCCTCTGATCCTCCGACAATAGCTGAACCTGGTTTCTCTCTGACCCTCAGCTGGACTCAGACTGTTTACTGCCTCTGACAGTGAACTACTTCCTGTCTTGTCTACAAATATGTGACACACTGAAACAAGGATAAGCCTTCAAAATAAAAGTCCTGTTTCAAACAGCTCTGTAGCTGAACAGTCAGACGCTGTTTAATCATGTGATACAGGTGTCACAATACAAACCTCCTCTTATAATAATATTAATATTCATTTTATTTAAAAGTGCTTTTCAGGAAATCCAAGGTCGCTGTACAGAAAATATAATATATGAATATATAATAAGATATAAATTACAAGATAAAAGACAACTTACAGTACAATAAATAAGGAGGGGGGATAATGTGAAGCATTTTAAAGAGGATACGCAAGCCTGAACAGATGAGTTTTTAGTTTGGATTTGAAGATGGGCAGGGTGGCAGAGTTACAGAGGTCAGGTGGCAATGAGTTCCAGAGTTGGGGAGCAGAGCGGCTGAAAGCTCTGCTCCCCATAGCGCAAAGACAGGCAGTGGGCACATTGAGATGGAGGGAGGAGGAAGATCTGAGGGCACGGGATGGAGTAATAACTTGCAGAAGGTCAGAGAGGTAAGGAGGGGAAAGGTTATGGATGGACTTGTAGGTGTACAGAAGGATTTTGTAAGTGATTCTTTGATTAACTGGGAGCCAGTGAAGTTGCTGAAAGACGGGGGTGATGTGGTGGGATGAAGGGGTTTTGGTGATGATCCAGGCAGCAGAGTTCTGAACCAGCTGAAGGCACAGGGAGGGAAGAGACAAGGCTATGGATGAGGGAGGAGTGGGGGTGGGGGGTGGGTGGAGACAAATGATGGAGCACAGGTGGAAGTAAGCAGACCAGGTGAGGTTATTAATGTGAGATTGAAAAGATAGTGTACTGTCAAGGATGACACCCAGACTCTTAACCTGAGGGGAGGGGGAGACTAAGGAGCTGTCGATAGAGAGAGAGAGAGGTGTTAACTTTGGATAGTGTGGATTTGGTGCCAATGAGTAGGAATTCAGTTTTATTGCTATTTAATTTTAGAAAGTTAGAGGTGAACCATGATTTTATTTCAGGAAAAAGTTCTTACTGCATAAGCTCGCTGTCCTCAGTTAGCAGACTGAACCTGAATGCCCTTTTGACAGCCTGAGTCCACCTGAGTCTACCTGTGACAACCTAAGAGCACCTGAGCTACCCTGAGTTGACAGGAGGAGGTCATGTTTGACGTCAAAGCCTCTGGACTATTGCAGTGCCCCCTGTGGTCAGAATCGGTAGTGTTTTCCAGGATAAAGACTCCGTTTCCCATGAGCACCATCACCCACTGTCCTAAAGACAAGACTCTTACTGAGGCGTGCATTTGTTTTGAAAAACAGACCTTTATTTTTACTCTTGTTTTATTTGTTCAAGACAATCTCTCCCAGGATGGAAAGTGATGATGTAATGTATTAATTTGTTGTTAGAAAGATGACAACAGTCAAACTTTGTAAAGTCGGTTTGTAGTTTAGTCCAGAAGGTGAGCAAACTAGCTGTCTAGTGTTCCTTACAGCCCGGTGCTCTGACACGTGTCTATGTGTAATGTGAGTGAACCAGTGAATACTGGTTATATCCTACCAGAGCTCATCTACCAACTCCAATCTCACCAAGCAGAGAAAACTTATCCCGGCTTTTTCATTTCACTGATAAACTCTCGACTTAGAACAGACCACTGCGGTATAACTGCTGCATGTGGGTTGGAATGAAAAACAGGTTAACCCATGTTTTAGCCCATGCTTTATCACTCTCCTGTTTAACTTTCTTCTGCTCTGACCATTGTTTCTGTCTGACAGTCTAGTTCATATGCCCATCATTACTACGAAATAAATCACAGAAATATTTTTCAGCAACGAAAAACAGTTCACTCTTCTCTCTGCTAAACTTCTTTTCTATGCTGCCTGGTGTAGTGTAATCCACGAAAGCTTAGTCTATGTGACGTAAATGGATCCATGCTCTGACCACATGTACTGAGAAATAACATTTACAAATAAAACATGTTGGTGCTGATTTTAAATCGTGGATTGAGGACAGACAAATACATAAAAGTGAGACATTCAGATCTCTTAGAAAGTCTTTACAGGAGCTTTAAGCAGCCTTTGGAGCTCTTCATAGCTGACGTGTTGTTGAGTTTTATGTCACAGAGAGACAGAGTTTATCTCCTCTGAGCTATGACACTTCAATGAGGTCAGCTGTGTCCACCTGTGTGAGCTAATTCTAAACCAGTTTACAAGTTGATTCTACAGAGTCAGCAGAGACGAGATTTCATAATAAAACTCCTGAAAAGAAACATGAAACTGAACTACAGGAACACTTTGTTTCAGCGCGCACACACGCACGCTCGCGCGCACAAAGGGGGGAGAGAGAGAGAGAGAGAGAGAGAGAGAGAGAGAGAGAGAGAGAGAGAGAGAGAGATGCAGACTTCACTGACCTGCGGCCTCAAAGCGGCTCCATTCACCTTCATCATCATCAGCAGCAGCAGCACGAGCACCAGCAGCAGCAGGGGGGGGTCCATGATCAGACCGGGTCCTATACAGTCCTCATCATCAGTCCAACAGACATAAGTGAGTCCGTGCGCGTGACATTAGGAGGATTTCACGTCTCCTCGGGTCCTTGTAGATCCAGGAAAACCGACCCGGGGGCGGATCTGGGTGGTGGAGTGCAGAGAGAGCCAGTGAGTTCTTTCAGTCTGTGTCCGCTACGGGCTGAGCTGACCCAGGTCCTGCGTCCTCCTTGGCTGTGGAACAAACTGAGGGAAGTTTCCGGACAGCGCGCGCTGCTGCAGTGGGGCTGGTCTGGAGGGGCGGGGTCAGGTGTGTGAGCGGTGTCAATTTACTCAGAGGGCAAAATGTGCAGGTTAACCCTTAAAATGCGAAGCTCACAGAGGCTCAGAGGAGGAGTTCACAGAGGAGTTCAGGACCAGAATCTGAGAGCAGGAAACAACTCTAACTTTTATTCTGATGGTCTGACTTAGGTCTCTCTTCCTGCTGTGTTAAACAGCAGACACACAAGCAGCTGCTTCCTGGTGATGCATCTGGGGGCCCTCAAGGTCAGGGGCCACAGGTAGGACCACCCTGTGCAGTTTTCCCAGCAGGGATCCTGATGAGCAGAGTGAACATCTGTCTACACAGACGGCAACTCCTACTAATCACAGAAGGAACTGAGCTGCTGCCTCTGGGATCATGTTCCATGAGGTGTGACGTCATGGGGTGTGACTAAAGACACTCTTCCAATGGAAACATTTAGGGGCCGTTTACACGACAACAGTAATAGGAAGAAACGCAAAAGTTTTGTTGTGTTTTGGCCTCTTGTTTATACTGAAACGTTGTTTCAGCTGACCTAGAATGCAGCTTTTTTAAAACGCTCCCCAGAGTGGAATTTTTCTGAAATGCTGTAGTTTCCATCTTATAAACGGCAAGCAGGCGTTTTCAATGAAAATGATGAGAGTTAGTGACTTCTTTCCCCATCAGGGGGTGGCAGAGTGAGTTTTAAATTTAAACATGAGCTCAAACACAGATGCAAGCCATCACAAGCCACCGCACGCTAATGCACACCATTGCATAGCAATACAACCCATCACACACCATCACATGACACACACCATCACACAAAAACACACGCCATCAGATGCTCAGTAATCCTCAGTAATCAGGCCTGGAGCTCCTCAGGGCTCACCTTGTAGTCCTGTGTTCTGTTGGGCTGACCTTTGACCTCAGCTCTTTACAGACATAATCTTCTCCTGTCCTGTCCTTCATCTATCCATCTATCTGTCTATCTATCCATCTACCCCCCTCTCACTCTCTCTATATTTCTCTCCCTCTCTTTCTCCCACCTCCTCTCTCTCTCTATTTCCCTCTTACTCCCTCAGTTCAATTCAGTTCAAGAAAGTTTTATTAGCATAACAGGCATTTACATTGCCAAGGCAAATGTAATATGGAACCATGTACACAGTTACAGTTTTTTCTCAGTTGCTTCGGTACATTTCTCGAATCATCCTCGACATTTGCAAAACAGTAAGAACATTTTCTCAAAACAGTTCACACAAGTAGTAAAACACCATGGATTACCTGCAAAAGCCAGTATGCTCTGAAAGATGGCTAAAGTTTTGATGACAATTATTGTAAATTGTAAGTTACATCTTAGTGTGTTTGGGAGATAAATTGCAAGAGACTGGACAAGATTCACTTTACGCTTTTACAGTTTTATAATTTGTTGATAGACCATGTCATAGCGATACAGAAAGGAAAAGACAGCACTTCAAAGCACAAAGAAAAAAAAACAAACAAAAAAGGGTAGAAATGTGAACATAGGACAATCTCTTTAGGAAAAAATGTACATATAGTGCTGTAGGAATTACAGTGCCGTCTTCTCACACCTCCTGATGTTCCTGTCTGTTGGGCCACAAAATCTCATCCACATCACAATGAATATTTTCTCTTGCGATGCAGCGTGGAAAGAATCTTTTAGAGTGTGTCTCATCCAGCCTCTGCAGGCATCTGCTGTGATGTCATTACACGCTGTATCCATGGCATCCAAACGGGTCATCTGTGTATGTGGCTGGCAATCATGTGCTTTCTATCCCCATGCTGAGAAAAATTCCTCAATGGGGTTAATGAATGGACAGTAGGGTGGGAGGAACTCCATCAGCATCCTGTTGTGGGTTGCAAACCATTGCCTGATGAAGGAGTGATGGAAACTGACATTGTGCCAAACTATCACATATTTTGGCAAATCATCCCCAATCTGACCCCTCTCTTGTTCAGGGCTGAGGTCCGTCTAGAGAGTGTCTAAAAAGGTGACGAGACGCTCTGTATTGTCTCTGAGATAGCAGCGCCCATGGTTATGTTCCCACCCCGTTGGCCTGGCACATCAACCGTAGCTCTGTGGCTGATGATATTTCGACCATGCCTTCTGCATTTTGTTAGGGTAAAGCCAACCTCATCCATGTAGATAAAGTTGTGCGATGGTTCACTTGCTTCCAGTTCCATTAGAAGACACA
The DNA here is from genome assembly GCA_030710495.1 of Labroides dimidiatus. Taxonomy (NCBI): domain Eukaryota; kingdom Metazoa; phylum Chordata; class Actinopteri; order Labriformes; family Labridae; genus Labroides; species Labroides dimidiatus. The sequence continues at coordinate 14,877,366 of CM061154.1, forward strand.
AAATGAGTTTTATAAATTACATGCATTTTCATTTTGGACAAGATAAAGTTACATCAAATGTAGCACAGTAAGCACATATTGCATCTTCTTTTCTACAGCCAAAGCAAATGTGTAAAGGTCACACTTACTGTACTGTATATCACTATACAATGTTGTACTGTTTACTGTGAGGTACAGTTAGAAAGGTACATGCTCATACATGTTTTACCTGTACAAACTGGTTGCACAGCTCCCTCACAATTTCTTTCAAATGGAACAGTGTACAACTGCTTCATAGTCATTGGTGTCTTTTCAGCACCCTGTCAATAGTTAAGAGGCTGACTGTTTGGATGTTTGCAAAGATGTTGTCCTCTATAATGGCACTCTTTATCTCTGTAGTCCTATGGCATTGTTTTCTAAAACCATGGTGCAAATAGCCTCCTCCTGTTCAAGTGTGAAAATGGCCCCTCTGCCACCCCTGTGAGGTTGTCTTGCAGTCCTATGTGGAAAAAATATAGTAATGCAAAATAAAATGTAAGATAAAATGTCACTTTATAAAGCATACATACTGTATGTTGTAAAATGCAAGAGGAATACTGTAAAATTGTATGAAGCCCAACTCCTCCGCCACACAGCCTCACTCTTCTTCTTCTTCTTCTTCTTCTTCTTCTTCTTCTTCTTCTTCTTCTTCTTCTTCTTCTTCCTGGCTGTTCACCGCATCCAATTCCTTGTCCTTCCATTGTCAGACATTGTAACATTGTGTTGTGATCCAGTTATATATATACTTGCCATTTGATGATTCATGAGATGCGCCTTTAAGCTATTTCAGAGAACTGGGGGATCATTGGTTGATCTAATGTTTCACACGTTTCTCTTCGATAGAGAAAGCCAAGATTCACCTGGGAGCAATTTATTAATTCAGGACAAATTTAGAAAAAAAATCTTATGGAAATGTATAGAAATATGCCTGACATGTATTAACAACTTGTCCAGCCATTTTGCACATAAAGATTTATGCAATGAACTAATGCCTACATGTTATGGGGGTGAGACTATTCAACAGAGACCCATTGAAATACATTTTGATCCACATGACATAAGCAATTGATAATGTAAGAAACAGCCTAGAATTGTACATAATCATTTGCATGGATGTATCAAAGCATTTTGCAACTTGTTTGAAGAAATGAGAAACCGCTTTTTTTATGTGCACTAGTGACACAATGTTGTGAAGACTGAACATGCAGTTTCGAGAATTTCAATTCTGATCTGAGAACTGTACAAAACGACTGAGAAAAACTGTAAACACTCTACGGATATGCAGCTGTTATACAGTGCAAAAACAGTAAAATAAGACTAAAAGCAAAAATCAAAATATACCTTATCTCTTTATCTCTGACACTGTCTCTCCTTCCCTCCCTCTCTCTCTTTTTCCGCTCTCTCGCTCTCTTCCTCTCTCACTGGGAGCAGCTTAAGGTTAGAAACATTTGGAGGACGCTGACGCTGTGAGAGGAGCGTTTATTTCAGAGTAATGAGGAAATAACTGATCCTTTAAATAGAATGAAGCATAACAGCAGCCTCATCAGTGACACACACACACACACACACACACACACACACACTCATTATGGTCTGTATTGTTGGGTTTATCAGCAGCTCACACTCGGTCACCTTCTCAGGGACAAACTGCCTGCAGAGCATCTTTCTGATGGTGCATGTTAAACAGATACTCATTAGAGCTGCATTGTGCACTGAGCGAGGTCTGAATGTTTGCACACTCCCATCATGCACTGCAGCCATGACCTCACAGGGACTGAGGGATCGATACCTGGACTGAAACCTGAGCGCTGATCAATCACTGACTGATCACCTTCACCCTAAGAGCGCCTGACTCACCACTTTTTTTTTTTTTTTTTTTTAAACGTGAATCCTACCAAAGCTGGATAAAGTCAGACAAAGTCAAATCAGAGAGGGAGGCTGAGTATAGTAAGTGTTCAACTGATCAGGAAACATGCACACACTCTGACATCGTGTCCTGTCTGGATTTATCCAAACTTGTCAGCAACGATAAACTTGCAGGGTCAGAGTGTGTTGAGTGTCATAATTTCCTGGAGGTCAAAGGTCAACGTGGACTGACTGAGGTCATGGTCTGCAGACCGAAGTACTGAGAGATTCTGTCAGCACTGAGATCCTCCAGACATCTGGAGGTTGTCTCAAAATTGGTCAAACCAAATCCAAACATCACAGAAACATCAGTTTCATCTGGCTTCAGACAAAATAGACTGGTTAGACAATGAAACTCAGACTGAGTGGAGACAGAATCAGTGCAGGCAGTTACAGTGAAACTGAGGCTCAAGGAGACAGCCTTATTGAAACTGAGACTCAGTGATGCTTTTGAATCATTTGGATGGATGGTTTTGATGCTAAGTTCTGTTCTGTCCTCCCAGGTGCACAATCTTCTCTGCGCAGCATTTCCCATCATGCATCACTGTTCCTGGATGGGGTCCCACGGCCCTCAGTGGCCTCCTGAGTGCTGGACTCAGAGCCTCCTGCCCTCTGACAGAGGAGGAGACAGACTTTCAGATGGAGGTGAAGGACGAGTATTTAATTACACCTCTGTCCATTCATCTGTCCATCACACAGATACATACACACACAAACACACACACAGACACACACACACACATCCACACACTCTATGGTTCCCACAGAGGGCTAAAGACAAACAGCTCACTGACTGTTTTTACAGGCTGTAGGTTGCCATGAGAACCGGAGCCCAAACTGAGGAGGGGTTCGTAGTGATGTGTCAGAGCTTGTCTGTGATTGGTCAGTTTCCAGCGAGGAGTCACATGTTGGGGTTTGATGTTTTGTTCTCCCTGGGTTCCTAAGCAGGATAATAAAGAAAGAAGGAAGAAGAAAAGGAAACATCCTGTCCCCAGGTCTCTATATCCTACCTTTCCCACAGTGCACCTGTTCCCTCCTGGTGACCCTGTGTGTGTGTGTGTGTGTGTGTGTGTGTGTGTGTGTGTGTGTGTGTGTGTGTGTGTGTGTGTGTGTGTGTGTGAGAGAGAGAGAGATACGTTTCAAGAAAAGGCAAACATTCCAAGTCTCTGAGCTGTTTACCCAACCATAGGATTAACTATATATTTACTTCTATATGTATTTATTTATTCTTTATTTAAACTTTTGTATCCATTTGTATGTTTGTATGGCTTCATTTCTTTGTATCGTTTTTTTTGTGTGAGAGGAGCTGCGTCCTGACAGACATCAGACACAGCATTGCAGCATTAAAAGGTGAACACAGGAAGTGCTGTGTGTGTGATCTGTACTCGCAGCTCACCTGTCATCTCAGGTAAGATCACGTTTATGTCTTTAGTCAGAGGTGACGAGCCTCTTTGCTCTCTAAAGGTTCAGAATGTTTCTGGTGTTAACTAAGGACCTGAAATGCCTGTGGCCAAGATGCTTCACCCTGCACTTCCGCAGCTTCCTTTACCAGACCTTTAGATCCTCCTTTGCGTCTCATCTGTTTCATATTGTCAAAACACCTTCTATTTTCATGAATCCTCCTCTGATGTTGCTCTCCTGAGCACTCTTTTCTTCATGTTTCATGACGAAAATGCCGTGTGACTGAACCGCACATCAACACCAACAGCCAATCAGTCAGTCTGAAGGATTTTATTAAAAAAAGAGAGACATCATGGACACACACACACACAGAGGTAACGTTTCACATCAGGATACAGAGACAGTAAAAATAATCAGAACCTCTTTTAACACCGAAGCTAACAGTGATGCATGCTGGGTAATTACACAGGTAACAGAACACACCTCCAGTTTTGGATTTAGACCTGTTTTAAATCTTTTGGCTGTGCTATGATGTAATGGAAGGTCTGATGATGTCACAGTGATGTCATCAGACCATAAAAGTCACCACAGTCGGGTCAGGATGTGGGAAGGGTCAACCAAGAAACAAACCACTAGGTGCATCATGGGAAACGCAGGAGCATAGGACATCACCATGTTCAGAGAGAAGACTTGACTCCATTATGCGCATGTAACAGCATCAAACACACACACACACCCACACGTGGCACGGGGGGGGGGTCAGCAGCGGGTCTCGTAGATTCCACTTCTCCCAATATAACGAACCCATTTAATGACGTCATGATCGCTGTAGTTCAACTTCGGTTCAAACACTTTCAGATATCTGACCTTCAGGCCGGATGGGGCGAATGGCACCTGAGAGAGAGAGAGAGAGAGAGAGAGAGAAAGAGAGAGAGAGAGAGAGAGAGAGAGAGAGCGAGAGAGAGAGAGAGAGAGAGAGAGATTTGTAAGGCCATCAGTTCATTGGCTGATAAAGCTCGTAGAGCCTATTACTCTATAAAAAGACATTATTTATATTTAACCCCCTGTATAAAAATTTGGATAAAGATTTTTAAGAGTGTGATCGAGCCAAGTCTTCTGTATGGAAGTGAAGTCTAGGGTCCTTTAATTAAAGCAGAACACTGGTACTCAAACCCAGTAGAGAAGGTTCACCTGGAGTTCTGTAAGAACATTTTAAAAGTCAACAGAAATTGTCCTAAGAGCAGAGGTTAGGGTAACCAGAGCAGAGCTGGGCCATTTCCTTCTGCTGACTCAAATTAAAAAGAAGGATTAAATTTACGAACCACCTGATGGAGTCTGAGCCCGACTCATACAAACACAGAGTTTTTCTAGAACAGCAATGCTCTCTGAACCCAGAGGCAAACACCACAATACAGGAAATAAGATGTTTTTCAAAATAATAACTTTCAAGCCATCACCAACTTCCAACGACAGAAAACAGACCAAAATAGTGAGGACAAATATTACCATCAGTGGAAGTTGGAAACTCTATTAACAACAAATTAGAATATTATCAATTACTTAACAGAGACTTTGAATGGCTAGATTGTTTAACAGTAATTAAAAATCCCTTAAAGAGACAGGCACTCACTAAATACAGACTCTCTGATCATAAACTGGCCGTTGAAAATGACCGTTTAGAAATCAGTGGTTAGAGATCTCTGACCAGCTACTAACAGTAACAGTTGGAAAAATGACCTTAAATCCAGCAATTACTTAGAATGCTTTGGCTGACTGAATAGATAATATTCTCCAGCACAGTATCTGGTCAATGTAAAAAAAACAAACAGACATGCACATTCAAAATGCACAGACTCAGTGAGCATCAACCAATGGGAAAAGGTCACAATAAGAAAGAATGGAAGCCCAGATAAATGAGAATATGTAAACACAGAATGACAGCAGGGTGGTGATGTTTTTTCTCTCTGTATGTTCGGGACAGATGTGAACGTGAACATGTTTGAATGTTTGAGCATAAACAGAGAGCTGTGAGAGGAAACACACACACACTAATATGAAACGCTCTTCAGTCTGATGTGGAGCAGTGAGCACTCTCTCACCTCAAAGTTCATGGAAATGGGTGGGCGAGCCCACTTCTTCTTGTCGTTTGTCGGCAGCAGCTCGATCTCTGCGCTGATCTGGGACTCCTTCATCCCCGCCATACGCTTTATCCTGTGCGCGCAAACACACACACATGCATTCAGCTGTTAATCTTTTTATGAATTCCTGTTAATGTTAGTATAAAAAGTAAATTCGAGGATGGAGCTTACTTCCACACGATGGCATTCTCACTTGCTTTGTACTTCGCCTTCCCCTTCATGCAGATCAGTTGGACCCCACTGGTGTTGAGGGGCGTGGGGATCCGCACCTGGGGGTGGAAGGGGGTGAACTTTATTTTGAAGGATAGATGTCTGAGGTGCTTCCTGGATCTGAAGGTTCTGACTCTTGTGGCTCACTGAGTAAACTTTATGTCATGGGATCTGATCTGGCCTGACCTCTGATTTGCTTAAACTTGGCCTCTGACTTAATTTTGAAAGTCTGACTTTCTGTGGTACCTCAATCTTCTGGGCGAGCAGAGACGACTTAAAGTTGGACTTGATGACAACTTTGACCTCCAGTTTGGTGCGACCCACTTCTCTGACCAGAGGGATGACTCTGAACGGCAGGATGATGTCTTTGGTGGTCCTATACCTGCACACAATCACACATACACACACAAAACAGGGGTTCAGGAAGAACACGAGGCACACACACAATTATGGGAACACCCAAACCGCCTCCAACATACTAGATATGAATGTAGTATGTAGTATGACTGTTCTGTTGGGTCTGATTGTAGTATATAACTCTGGTTTTCAGTTTTGAGAAATTGATCTACAGCTGATGGATTCTTATTAATTTTTAACTTTATCATGACAAAACAAAACATGGGTACATCTTGACATTTTTAGTCCTTTCAATATTTTCAGTGGTTTCGGGTGTATTTTAAATTCATTAAGAGAAACAACTAATCCAAGGGGAGATTCTAGGGTCCTGTTTTTATGAATAAAGAAATTGAAAAGGCATTAAAATTATATTTATCTTACACAAAGGGTATATTCTGTATTGAAAATAAATATAGAGTGGATTGACTTTTGACTTGAATTTTTACAACTTGTGAAAAAAACACTTCCATTTTATACACCATCTTCCCAGATAAGTAGAACAACCAGGAACTTTTGGCATATTGCACATTTTGCAAGTTTTCGCGTACTGCCTACAACATACTGAATTTCAGCCAAATCAGTAGGCACTGCTAGTGTAGTAGGCAGTTTGGAAAACAGCCCCAGACTGTGTGTGAGTGACTTCTGACCTCATTAGCTCATAGTCTCCATCTGGAGGGATGAAGCTGATGCTGCGTTCAGAGTCAAACTTGCTGAGTCGGACACACTGATGGAAGGTGCAGTCATCGATAGCAATCGACTGTTTCCCACTGAGGGAGAGAGAGAAAGAAATAGAGAGCGATAGAGAGAGATACTGATTCTCCAGGTGCTAAAAACTGGTGCTTAGCCAGTACCAACTCTTTACTGAGCCAGAGCAAAGCACTGACTGTGTCAAAGTCTAGGGGGGGTTACTGTGACCAATGATCAGATGGAAAACAGTCATTTTTAAAAAGAAAAGCTGACAAGCCAGTCATAGGTGATTTTGTTGGAGTTTCTCATTTGATGTTAATGCTTCATTGGAACACTCAACGCTGATAGGTGTTGGCTGTAACCAGGCCAACAAAAAACTCCTCTGTGTTACTCTCGTACAGACACTTCCCACTACTAGCAGCAAAAACACACAAAACACACAGGCACTGGCTGCTGAACCCTCATCGCTGGTGATGCATTCACTGAGCCTTGAAATTCTCAAGCACACAATAAACAATGAACAATTTAACAATAACAAATCCCACAATAAAGTTTGTTTTAAAAAAAAAAAACAATAACAAATCCCCATTATCTAACACTAACAACCCACAAGGTCTGATACAGTATGCAGTGACGTACTGACGTTTTAATGTGACATAATCACATGTCTCCAACTTGGCTCCTTGACGATGAAAAACCGAACTGATTCTTAGGAAGAACGTAGTTAGAAGCAACTAAGCACTAAGAAGAAGCACCTGGTTCTTTTGATGAAAAAGGGTAAGTGAGAGAGAGAGAGAGAGAGAGAGAGAGAGAAGGAGAGGTAGTGAAGGAGGGGGAGAGACATTTGTAAGGCTATTAGTTCATTGGCCGATAAAGCTTGTAGAGCCTATTACTCTATAAGAAGACATTTATATATAACCCTCGTATTAAAATTTGGGTAGAGATTTTTAAGCCTATGATCGAGCCAATCCTTCTGTATGGAAGTGAAGTCTTGGGTCCTTTAATTAAAGCAGAGAAAGAGAAAGAGAGTGAGCTGATTAAGAGCAAATTACAAGTTACATTTTTTTGGTAAATTAACTGACATTGTCTGATAATCGCTGTTATAATCATAGATTTTATATGTTATACAAAACCAAAGGGCAAAAATTTAGAGGAAGAATTGGCTTTAAAACACTGTCATATGACATAGCAAAGGGGACTCATGTTCTCTTACTCAGCTTTGATACAATGTGCATAATAGGTGGAGCATTTCAGCTCATGTTTGTTCTGCTTCTTCCAGTGAATCACATTTAATTTGACAATTCATTAAGATGGATAAATATTGCGTTTGCGAGGGATGCAGGACTACGAACTTAACAAGACAACAAGATCACTCTTTCCTCAATAGGAAGAAAAATGGAGTTAGCTTTTGAGCTTGGGTTTGTTCACAGCAGGTGAAGAGACGGGACTTTGTCTCTGCATCTTCACAAAAAATGTGGTGCCCATCTTCAGTAGGAAGATTATGTTCCTGGTGATATAATGGAGTTCTGGATGGCATACCGGAGCCAGGTCCAGGTGAGACTGACAGCGGGTGTGGTACATGCAACTGCGGCTTCACTGGCAGCCCCTCGCCCGGCTTGCGGTGGCAGATGTAAACAAGGATTTGTCAGAGATCCAGCCCAAGATTCAACCTGACGGAAACATGAGCTGAGCACTGTAGCCAAGTCTTGATTTTTGTTTCCTGACTCTAGATTAGTGGTAGACCTGAAATGTTATATAACTGATATATATATATTTTATATACTATTTCTCCATTATGACAATTCAAAGCGTGCTGCTTTATAATCAGCTCTCACACATACTACTTATTTAAAATTATGGTATCTGAATTCAAACTTAAATGTGCTGATGTGAACACAGCATTAGTCTACATATTACACTGACAGAAGTGACAGTAGGATCCATGTTTATTAATGTTAAACAGAGGCAGAATCAGCAGGATTCTCCTTGGTGACGTCACGTTTAAATGACAGTTTTTAATGTGAAAGTAAATGCACACGTTTTCAAATGACTCCAGGAGACTGTGGTTTATTAATTTCGAAATTTCTTTCAAAATATTATTTTTTATGTTATTTCTTTATAAATTTCTTTACTGTTGTCTTCAACCTGCAATATGCTCTTTAAGGAAGTGAGACACACTTGAGGCTCAGACCAAGGTGTGTCTCAGCGACCCTGTGTTCAGAGGTCAGGTTTAACCATCTCAAAGCTCTAAAACACAACACCCTCAGTAACGTGTGTGTGTGTGTGTGTGTGTGTGTGTGTGTGTGTGTGTGTGTGTGTGTGTGTGTGTGTGTGTGTGCGTGTGTGTGTGTGTGACCCCTGACCTCTTTCCCCCGTCCTCTGAGCTCCCTCCTTTGCTCTGCTTGTCGATGACAATCTTGTCGTTCATTCCAAACTTACACTCAGGCATCCCACTCAGGTAGCTCTTCATCACCACCCGGCCAGACACGTGAGCACTGAGCACCTGGCCTAAAAACACACACATACTACCATTATCTGCGTGTTGCTGCCCTCTAGTGGTTGGTTTGGTTGTTTCTCTCCCTCTCCTCCAGCTGAGGAACACAAAACAACCTTACCAACAACAATGACATCATGCTGCCCTCTGATTGGCTGACAGGAAGATGGGTACCTTGTGGGGACATGAGCAGGTTGACACTCTCCAACACGTCCAGAAACAGCTCGTTGCGCCTGTATTTGATCCCCTCCCTCCTCCAGCCGATCTGACCAGTCACCTGACTTGTGATCTGAGACTGCTCCTCTTTGGTCTGCAGGAGGGGGGGTTAACATTACTTTGTTTACCACAGTACATGTGCGTATGTGTGTGTTTGTGTGTGTGGGGCTGACTCACATGGTGCTGCAGGATGATCCAGGTGAGCAGGGAGGAAACAGGAAACACAAAGATTATCCTGATGGGAGCACTTCTTCTGTTAAACGGCATTTATTGTTAGTGACACTTCCTGGAGGTGTTTCAAATTAAAAGCCACTCTGCACACTCCTCTGTGTGTGTGTATCAGACAGGTGACAGCTGATGTGGGAGGAGTAATGTCTCAGGTAAACCTACCTGGCTCTTGATGCCCTGCTGGGTGATGAATGTTTTCAGAGCCCCAGTCTCAGAGTTCTGAGGGTAACCGAAGTCCAGGATCTCTGCAGGACACACACACATGCAAAACATCAGGACACTTATGTGGTCACAGAACACACTCAGAGGCAGTCGCACTGTGGGACACTCCAGCCGAGGACGTGGTCGGCGCTGTATTTTCTTTAGGTTTTGATTTTCTCTCCATCTTTATAAAAATCAAAACCTAAAAAAACCACAGAGACACGGCTTTAAGAGGCGGGCGGCTTCAGGAGGACCTGATGATCCAAGGGTTTAAACCAGAACAGAGAACAGGAACTCTGACAAACCTGCTCTAACAGACAGGACAGACTTCTGCTTTAATTCTGAAAGGTACTTCCTGTGTCTAACATGAGTTTACCGTCCAGCAGCTCGTAGATGAGGACAAAGTTGTTCTTGACGTTTTCCTCACTGATCTTGCCAAAGTAGGCGGTCATGACATCGCACATTTTGTAGAGGAACTCAAACACCATAGTGGCGTTGACGTTCTGCTTGGTGACCACAGCCAGCCAGATGTTTGAGCGTTTGACATGGAAGAAGCTGGTGCGGGCGATGTTGGTGACCGGGGAGCGGACCTGCTGTCTGGCGTGGATCACATTGACTCGGAAGGCGTCCACAGCATTCCTCCTGCAGAGAGATGACGTCAACATTTCCACTGATGGTTGTACTCATGTGATGGTCAGAGATCAGCTTTTAATCATGTTTGAAGACGTCATGAGACCCCCCCACCCACCACCCCAACACTCCCAGAGAGGTCTCTCTCTAAGACAGAAAGCCATTCTCATTTCCTGCTGTCATCTGGCGCCATGTTGTCAGAGGGACTGAAATGACCTCATCACTCTGAGGTTTCTGTGGTGCTGCAGGGCTCACTGCTATACTGCTGTTGCCTGGCAACATGCTCCCTGCATCCCAGGGATTGGTGAGGCTGCAGCTCAGACAGAATAATAATCCAGAGTCACCACCAAGACATTCATGTGACAGAGGAGCAAACAGGACCAACCAGAGTTTTACTGCTTAACAAAGCTCTGCTAGACTGTCCAGTCTGGACCAGTAACAGAACATCTCAGTCTGAGAAGAGTTCTAGTTCCTGTTTACAGTTTGACTTCTGTTGACCTGGTGTCATTGGGAGAAACGGTGTGAATGGACAGCAGGACTGGACTCACCCAATGTCATCACGGTACACTCTGGAGATCAGCACCTCTCCCTTGTGGTTGTAGATGAAGAGTCCACCAATCATGATGAAATGATCAGTCAGAGCCTAACAGAGAAAGAGGAGAACCATCATCATCAATTAATTTTTCTACAGGCGTCCCCAAGGTCTTTACCTCTATAAAAACCTAAAATGCCCACAGTCTCTGCCGGAGCAGTAGCATAAATTTAGGAGACAACCTGTGAATGTTATGTCTCTGATTGGGTCAAATAACCTAAAATCCCTACTGGGATTCTTATTTTCTGTTCCTTCATGAAGCTATGTATTTTAAACTTTACATGTGACCAGCGAATGCAATTAGAGTCAAAATAATATAAGCCATCAATTAAATGTTATAATCAGTGGGAAACATCCCAGACAATTCCATAAATTTGGATAAAGTCATTATGCAGAAATTTTAGTTAAAAAGGTTTTCTGCTCACCTTTTTCCTTAAAGGCCCCTAGAATTGTATGAGAAAACCACTCTCCAATCCTTCACTCCAATTTCCCAAAGTTCAGACTGCGAGAGGTTGTGTCCCTGACGTCACAGCCCCATTTGTTGTTTTGGACAAACACCTCCCACTCGAAGAGGAGCTATTTCTAAGTTTAGCTTTTATTCTGGTCACAGGTAAAGTTCACGGCACTGGTCTCAACAAGAAGAGCCCCAATGTCCGGGTGGGGTACACTTTTAACACATTCATTGGCTACGCCTATACAGAGGTTGAGCTTAACTAAACAACCGAAAGTAAGTGGCCATCATTATGATTGACACTGCTGTCTCAACCCAAAGCTGGCGTCAGGTTTCAGAGAGATATGCTATTCATGCGTGTGTGTGTGTTGGTTGAGAATGGTGTTAATGGCGACTAACGAAAAGGTCATTCAGGGTCAGTAAGTCCTGCAGATGTGAGCTGGAGACAGAAGCTATCTGTCTTTCAACCAGCTCTACACACACTGTTCCTGAAATTGTGTGAGAACGCCATAAGAAAAAATAAAATGCTGAGCTAAAACAACAAGATTACAAGATATTGATAAGGTAAATGATGTCACAAATCAAATAAGAAATATTCTTACACTATCATCACCATCATTATTATCATCCTCATCATTGTGATAATGAAGATGATGGTTTTTCTTCTTCTGTGGTGGCACACAGTGTAACTTGCTGCTGTCTGCTCACCTTCACCAGATAATGTTGTGACAATGGTTCAGTCTGAGAAGCTGTTTTACATTTTAATGATGTTGATTGTAGCAGAAACACGATTCTTACATGAGTTGATTGTGTTTAATCTACCTGTAGTGACCAAATAAAACAAACTGAAGTCAGAAGTTGCTGTGATTTAACTCCAAAAAAAGTGTTTCATTTCTCATACTGGTTCCTTTATCTTTCAGTTTGCCTTTGATCAAAATGAATACAAATAAAAAATGAAAACTGAGCACAGTCAAAAACGGTTCCACTTCAGCCAAGGTTCACATTATTAACACAAACTCAGAACTATCCATGTGCAGATCAATACTGTAATATCAGTACCTCTGATACCAAATCTCCATGCTCTAAAATTGATTCTCATATCAAAATATCGATACATTTGACACTTAAGTCATTTGAGGTAATGTATATCGTTTACAGGAACACAATGGAAAGTAACTAGACTATTGAGATCTTGTCTAAATGATACGTCATTGGTGGGAAGTACTTGGTAAGTATCTAACTCGTAAGTGCAGTGGCATGCTGCTCCGTCTTTCAGTCTCATTCTTTAGATACAATGGCAGAGCGTAAACAGAGTCATGTGTGGAGCTATTCCAGCTCTACAAACAGTCAAGACGTGGTTTTTGATGTTTGTGGGAAAGAAGTTGTGGTAACAACAAACCTTGTAAAGCACCTCAGTTCAAACAATATCACAGAATATGAGGCATTTATGTTGAAGTGGACAAAAGAGGAGAGCAAAATGTCATTGGCTGCTGCTGTTAGGGCAAGACCGATGTCTCTGGCTGAGTTCTTCAATGCTGCAGGCATGCACAATCCAGGTACAGAGGGAGAGAATGTGGAGCTTCAAGCTTTAAGTAACAAAATGAATAGGCTACATTTCAAGAAATAGCTGCATGAGTTTATCTTAGATAAATATGTGTATTACTGAGATATTCTCACACAGGCAAAAAGCTTAGATTTATTCAGGTAAGGTTTCCTACAGAATCGATCATTTAAAGTGGGTTAAATTAACTAGGTGTCATTTAATTATTCATTATATTAAAACTTAGAAAAATATCTAGGCTACTAGATATAACACTGTATCTATTATTATGTACAATCAGTCCAATCGGTACAGTCGGTATCAATATTGGATCAGTATCCGATACCAGCATGAAATTTACTCAGAATCGGATCGGAAAGGAAATGGGTGGTATTGAACATCCCTATTTAAAATTGTACTTGCAGCCTGTACCACGTCACTGCACTGACCTCTGGTGGCTCTAAAGGAAAACAATCATCAAAACAAAAGTGGATACATTACTCTTTTACTAGCAGTTAAGTCTGAGTAAGCTAATAAGAGGATAGTTTTAATATGGAGAGTTTTACTTTATATCAGAGCAACGTCTGTATATGAGGTTTAATAACATAGCTTTAGTATACGTCTGGGTAAAATCAGTTAGTATGTGTAGCCATGTGTGTGTAGCTCATCTTTCTCTCCTCAGGATGTCCTTTAAACATCACAGCAGGTTAGCCTGTTAGCTTACCATCTGCTGTAAACAGTACAGACACAGTTCACACACAGCGTGAGGTAAATGAACAGGAGCCCTCTGAGCTAACATCATTCACATTGCGTTTCATTTTAATCATCATCATATGGACCACACAATGTTTCCTGATTTTCTTACTCAGCTCCTCTCAAACCACCAAACCCTCTGTGCTGTCACAGAGAAGAGCGGATCCTGATCCATTCGGTCTGCTGTGACTAGATGAAAATGTGAGACCACCTCCTTTGAGGTCTCAGGTCTCAGGTGGTCTTAGGTCTAAGGTGGTCTCAGGTCTAGGGTCAGGATCACCGGCTGGAGTCACCGTCCAGTGACGGAGCAATGAACACTGTCTGTGATCGATCCAAGTCAAACTGAAGAGTCACCTTAACGCCTCAGGTAGACTCAGTCTGTGCGCGCCGATGTGAAGCCTGCAGCCGGAACAAAGACGGATCAGACCCAACACAGACTGATCAGAAATCTCCGAACACTGCATCCTTAAACCTGATCTGTGATGTTCGGAGACCGAGACCCGGATCATAGCAACACCTGCTCCCGTTCCAGCTGCAGTCAGACGGTGACTTCACCGCTGCTGCAGTGCAGACAGACAGATAGACAGACAGACAGACAGACAGACAACGGCCAGCCAGCCAGACAGACAGCGGCCAGCCAGACAGGAAGACAGACTGTCCCTCCGTGTCTTACCGTCCTGCAGAGAAGCTGTTGTGTCCCAGGACGCCTCACAGAGACCCGTCGGTCCTGCTCCCCTCCATCAAGACGTTTGACCGTGAAGCAAGACTCGGTCTGCTCCGCGCGGTGGTAAGATGTCGGCGGAAGAAGCAGACAGTCAGCTGACAGCAGCTCGGCCCGGCCGCGTCCCATTCGGAATCCCCAACTCCCTCTGCAGACTCCTCCTGCGACACGTCACCGAACTGAAACGGGTTTTTACTGTCCTCGTTAATGCTGGGTGTTGGAGTGGTCACAGAAGGACAAGGACAAGGCTGCTGCTCCCCTGCCGTGGCCACTCATAGTACCCGAGGAGGCGGCTGTGCGGAATGGGACGCGGCCCGCTGTCTTCTCACATATGGCAGAGAAGGCTAGTCTGTGTGATCAGGACTTTCATAAACCTGCGCCTCTACAACATCTCATCAACAACCTGTGATTGTACATCCTCTTATGGATCACACTGATCATAGAAGGATTTTCTGGAGATGAGTTTAAACCACAGACAATAAATGAGTGGACATGTCACCAATAACATTACAGCTGACTAAAGTGTCTGGGTTAAAGTCAGCAGACGTGTTGTCACCCTGATAACTAAACCTTCTGACAACTGTGAAAGGAGTCTGGTCTCAGACCAAGTCAGCTGTCAGTACTGAGAATTCAGCACCAGTCAGGACTGGATCAGAGAGACCTTCAGACCAAGGGACAGCCAGCATCACCTGTACAGCAGGTGTGTTACCTCACAGAGATACAAGGCCAGTCACTTCCTCATCTACAGAGCGATGAAACAGCAGTCTCACCGTCCATTTCTTTCCCGATGATCAAAGACTGTGGTCAGGACACCTGAGGGAGTGCACTGTGAGGATTTAACAGGAAACACTTACTCAGAAACCAGCACTCACAGAGAACAAAAACATGTCTGCATAAAAATGAAAACACATAAACCCAGGAGTCTGTAGAGAGAGTTTTTAATGCAGTTAGGACATAGCAGAGGGAGTGAGGTTCATTAATACACTCTGACTGTACATAGACTGAGTGTCAGGATCCACAGGAACAAATATCAAAGTCTCTTTGAATATGTGTGACTCAACGTAAGCTTACAACCTCTGACAAAGACGGGAAGGAAAGCCATCAGTAGAACAGAGAGGTCACAGAACATCAGGTACACAAGCTTCTGGATCCACCAGAACCTGAACCAGGATGCACAAGAACAACACAATCAGCACACATATTTCAAACCTTTAGAGGTCTTTAGAGCTCCGAGAGAACACAAGAGACTGAGAACAGCAGGAACCTCCAAACCCTTTCCAGGAACCGAACTCACAGTCCCACAAACATATGACCCACAGACTACATCAAAAGATGGAGAACGTGACAGCCCCTTGAAAGTGAAGTCAAAACACTCAGAGATCCTCCTGCTGGCTGCAGTTTTGTTGATAAACCCAGCCTTCTAGAGTTATGATCGACTGACCCCGAACTCTCAGTGCCCAAGAGGCAGACATGTTTTGGCTTCGTATGTGTTCAAAGGGTGGAGGGGAGACATGCTGTCCATCTTTGAACACATCCCGTGGTTCTGGGATCTTTTGGTGCCTGGTGTGAAGGATTCTGGTAGGAGGAGGGGCTGGATGCACTTGTCGTCTTTTCACTGCTACATGTTCCTGACTCACTGTCCATAGACCTGATGGAGTCCGTGGGGGGAAGGGCAACGGTCACATGGTACAGTCTCAGTACCATGTGACACCTCACACCTTGATCCAGCTTCAAGTAATGTGACACCACTTCATTTATACAGTCAGACCAGAACCAGGTCCAAACCCCCATGATAGAGACAAACTGAGGTGAGACTGAACCGTCCCTGAATGAGTTTAAACACTATACCTCCAGTTTCTATTTCCTGTTTACTCAGCAGCACACTGTGAACACATGAACCTTTTCGAAGTAAGAGCCTGTCTGTTTTTAAATAAGGACAGGTGTGTCATCTGAAAGTATAAATTGGTCACATGACATCCACAAAGAAATCACTGGGGTTTCCTATGGCCAGACAGAAGGACTGACGGGCGGTGGCAAGGTCACGATGGCGTCCTCGAGCTGGTGACAGGGCTGGGGGCAGATCTTTGGAGAAGGAAGTTGGAGGTTGTTGGTTGCTGTCATTGTCAGGGGACGCTGCAGCCTGCTGTTTATCAGAGGAGGAACCAGCTTCCTGTTTGGTTGGCTCTGATTGGCTGCCTCCTCCTCGCTCCTTCTGGCCATCACTACAGTCTGAGCCACCGCTACGACTTCCTGTCAATCACATCAAAACATTCCATCAATATTATATCGCCTCACATTCTTCATGTGGCTGGTGGACATGGTTGAGGAAATCAGCGTCATGGAGAAATTGACTCACTATCTGAGACTGAAGGCAGGATCATATGAACAACACTGAGAAAAATGGTTTGAATACAAAATACACTGCTCATCATGACCCTATCTGGCGTGACTGTCATTATTTATGACTAAAAAGTAACACCCCCACTATTTTAATTATAGCTTGTATTTACATGTAAAGTAGTGCACATTGCCTTTCCTTGGAATTATAGTTAGAACAGGTGAGGATCAGGAGTGTGTGTGTGAGATCGGTGGTGGGACAGAATCGTTATGTGTGTGGTGAGCTGAGTTCTGAGCACACCACACACAATATTATTTTTTATCTTTGTGTGGGGTCTCTAGCAGATAAAAAATTGTTTAAGATTTGGAAAATCGTTATGCGTGTACCCCGCAAACTAACATTTTCTGTTAGCTTAGCTCTGGTTAGTTTAATCTAACGTTTAGAAGGACCTGACTCACTGCCGGAGACAGACTCTATTGGACACGCAGGGAACTACCGTTTATTTTGACATGGAGCTCAGAGATCCATCTTTAATAATCAGAGTCTGATGTTTCTTTTCACTTCCTTTTTGTGAGGGTCTGATCATTATGAGATGGTTTCTGAGTGTTTGTGTAAAACCTGATCACCATCAGCACCTTGCTCTCCTTCACTGGGCTGACTTCCGCCTCCTCCTCCTGCCCCCCCTGACACTGGCAGCTGTTGGAGGGCTGGCAAGGAGCTGTAGGGGTGAGGGACGGGGTACTGGTAGGGGAAGGCCAGGGGCTGCTGAGGACCTGAGGATGGGGTCAGCGGGTCACAATCTCCTCTTTCTTCATCATCCAGCAGCGACAGCACCCCCAGACCTGACAGGCAGGAGGGATCAAAGATTAAGTCCAAACTCACTCTGTCTCTTTAAAATCCTTGAAGTCACTCAGGTGACTCACCTGCACACAGGTCTGTGAACACGTAGTAGCACTGTTCAGAGAAGGTCACCTTGTTGACCGTGTGGCGGATGTACCCGGCCTTAAGCAGGTTCCCGGCATACTTCCGAGCTTCACGGCGGTCAGTGAAACCTTCAACATTCCGATGGAGCCAGTCGACCACGTCTGAGCCTGCTCACCGTACAGAGAGAAATGTTGAAGTCCAGGTGTTCCAGATGGGTGTGATGTGTGATGTGTGTCTTGAGTGATGTGTGTGACAGCGTCTCACCAATGAAAGCGTTTGGGATGGTGATCTTCAGCCACATCCGGTCTCGGACCTCCAGTCCAGACTCCCGGTTGGCCATGGCCCTGATGACAGCAGTGATGTCGCTGTGGATGGTGAGCGGGTTTTCTTCCAGCACACCTGAGATAAAGCAGAATGTGGGTGGAGTCAGACAGGTGAGTTACAGGTGGTGGGGAAAGAATGCAGTGGCTGATGGGAGTCTTACCATAGTGTGGAGGGAGCCTTCCTGTCATGGCCGCTGTGTGTGACACCCAGGCGGCAGGATCAATAGGACGGATTGGCTCACCTGTAATAGTGTGATGTCAGAGCAGTTAAAGTGAGAAACTAAACACACCTGATTAACACTGACACACACACACACACACACACACACACACACACACACACACACACACACACACACACACACACACACAATGACAGACTCAAAGATTACTGAAGGAGTTAGTAATATCATTACTACTTAAACTATTATCATTGTTGTCATAATCATTATTATCATTATCAGCGTCATTATCATCAATTAAATATAGATTTATTATCATTATTGATGTTATCAATATTATCATAATAATTTTTATTATTATTGTTATTAATGTAATCATAATCATTGTTATAATTATCCCAGTGTGGCGTTAACTCACTTCTTGGTAATGTGAAGCAACCACGAGGGCTCGGATCCCAACATTTAGCAACCGTCAATGTCACTGGCCTTCAGGCAGAAAGAGAGTTAGTTAAGGTCAGTGATTGTATATGAAAAAGTGGGCGTGTTCACTGTGATGTCATTTGTCCCGCAGTGGACTGTTGTACACTGATGCTGTGTCCCAAATTGCATACTTCTACAGTAACATTAACTATTTTCAGTGCATTCACACTGACAGTAGTGCACTTTGATTTCTCAGCTGGCACAGTCAAAAAGGGCACTTCTCACACTCAACGTTCGCCATATTGGCTACCTAGAGGAAGGGGCAGAAACAAATCAAACAATGGTTGACGGATGTAATCAATGAATAGCAGAGGAACACCTGTGAACGGTTGTGAAATGCGATCGTAGTTTCCGTTAAGTGCAAAGCCGCAGTGTTTGATTTGGGGCAACAGTACTTTGTAAGATTTTGTGCACTGCTCTAGCAAATGCAGAGTGTGTGCAGTGCGCTCCATGTAAGTGTACTTACGAAAGTACTGGGACACACTTTGAGTTTTGGAAGTCGTTATCTTGTTTTTGCTGAACTCAGAAGGGACTGAAAGAAGAGGACATGCATCTATCCTGATTTTAATACTGTATATATGGGGCTTCATAATGCATTTGGAGACAGGCCTGGACTGCAGGCAGGCCAGTCTAGTACCTGCACTCTTTTACTCCAAAGCCACATTGTTGTAACATGTGCAAAATGTGTCTTGGCATTGTCTTGCTGAAATAAGCAGGGACGTCCCTGAAAAAGACGTGGCTTGGATGGCAGCATACGTTGCTCCAAAACCTGTATGAACCTTTCAGAATGAATGGAGCCTTCACAGATGGTCAAGTTAGCCATGCCATGGGCACTAACACACCCCCATACATCTCAGATGCTGGCTTTGAGACTTTGCACTGATAACAATCTGGATTGTCCTTTTTCTCTCTAACCCAGAGGACACAACGTCCATGACAATGTGAAATGAGGACTCATCAGACCACAGCACACTTTTCTAAAAAAGATGTTGCTGTTTGTAGATTGACAGGATCATATATGTTAGGATCAGAACATACAGCCTGGAGGAGAGAGAGTTTGTGCTCACCCTGGTTTATGAACGATCTCTCTAAGGACTCTGACGGCGTCATCGTTGCTCATGTTCTCAAAGTTTATATCGTTCACCTGGAACACAAGGGCACACTGAGGACAGCATACAGGAGCTACAGGAACTACAGACACTACTGTTACCACGGGTAGTACAGAAATGACAGGAACTACAGAAACTATAGCTACTATAGTATATCCGAAGTAACAATTTATAGCACCTGTAGTAACAGTTTTGTAGTACCTGTAGTAACAGTGTTGTAGTACCTATAGTAATAGTTTGTAGTACCTGTAGTAACAGTTTTGTAGTACCTGTAGTAACAGTTTTGTAGTACCTGTAGTAATAGTTTGTAGTACTTTTAGTAATAGTTTGTTGTACCTGTAGTAACATGTCTCCTGGCTCTATGCGTCCGTCCGCTGCGACTGCTCCGCCCTTCATGATGGAGCCGATATAAATCCCTCCATCTCCTCTGTCATTACTCTGACCCACAATACTGATACCCAGGAAGTTGTACCTCTCTGAGAGACAGACGGAGGGCAGGTGCAGACAAACAGACAAGTAGGAAGTGAGAGAGGTAAAGGCAGACAAGGGGAGGAAAAGAAAGAGACAAGTTTTGGTCACATGTTGTTACTGGTCCATTTTGTCTAGAGATTCCATGATAACAGAGCAGACAGTGGGTGCATCTCAGAGCTTCAAAGTTTCACCCTTCCTTCCTCCACTTGCGTTGTTCACTTGCATCTTAGTCCCTCCTACCAGAGATACATGGGAGAGATGCAAGGAAATGAAGAGAGGAGAGAGAAGAATGAGACGTCCTTTCCTCCGAAGCTTCACATGAAGCAACATGTTTTGGTGCTTTAAACTCACATCAAACACTTTTTTAATCCGAGCTTTACGACCTGTTTTCAGAACTATCCTCAGTGACTGTTTTCAGCTCTGTCATTTCACTCTCATTAAAATCCAGTGATGAGAAGTTTCAGAGTAGTTTGAGCCACTGCAGCATCCAACCAGTGGTCAATATCCCATATGGGGGCTTGTCCGTCAGTGAAAACACTTCTGCGAAACATGCTCTCATGTCTCCTCGCTCATCGCTACTCTGATCAGTCTCCTCCCTCCTCCCTCCTCTGAGCTCAATTAATGCTTTGAGATGTCCTTCAGCGGCTCAGAAAGTACTTCCAGCGCCGCAGAGGAGAGAGGAGAAAGGAGACCATATTTTAACGCTTTGAGATGCACCCAGTGATGACGTGTAGTTGTCAGTAGCTGTGTTAGAGCAGACAGAGATGATGTCTGTTGGTGTCTGCAGTTGTCAGTAGCTGTTGGATCAGTGTATCAGATTCATGTCTGTTGTTAGCGTTCAGTAGCAGGTTCACGGAACTTTCTTCACAGATCAAAGAGTTCCTGCTCTTCAGGTACTCACCCATATTCAGAGTAACAGTGATGACGTTTAGCGACATGGTGGAGTCAGTGACACTGCTGAAAGACACCGACTGACCAAGACAGAGAGACAGGAGGACAGGGAGACAGGTGAAAGAGAAAAAGAGATCAGAGAGAGACAGGTTCAGAGAGATAGAGACAGAAGAGAGACAGAGAGACAGGTGAGGCAGGTTCAGAGAGAGACGGAGAGACGGGGAAAATGAAGACAGATCAGTGAAAGAGGAAATTCAGACAAGTAAAAGTTGGAGACAGAAGAATTAGTTTGGTGTTTGTGTGTGTGTGTGTGTGTGTGTGTGTGTGTGTGTGTGTGTGTGTGTGTGTGTGTGTGTGTGTGTGTGTGTGTGTACCCTCTCCATTCGCTGTGTTTTGGGTTTTCGGTGGCGGCGGCGTTGTCGCCTGACGAGTTTTGGTGAGGAGCTGCTCTGGCCTGTTGATTGGCTGAATCTGTAATGTCGTAACAGAAGGAGGGTGATCAGAGATCAAATAATGAGATTAATAATAATAGTCACAAATGGCATAACAGCAGAAACATGAATTTATGAAGCGCACAACTACTCGTGCCATCACAGTGAGGAGGAATTCAGTTTCCAACACAACCCGCGCACACACGGGGTGTTTCTTCCATTTCTCCATGTGTGTGATTGGTCTGATGCAGCGGACACCACCCTTTTTATGTGAGCACATACAGAAAAGGCTGGAAAATCCTGGGTTCACTTAGTGAGTTGATATCCATCTTCATAGTACTGTTCAACAGGATTGGGAATGTCTTTTTAAGTCAACTTAAAAAAGAGAGATCCAGGATGTGTTAATCCAGGTTTATAGTACAGTACAGGCCCCCAGGTGATGCAGCTGTTTGTAGGTAAACATGTCAATAAAGTTATCAACAAATTATAAACAAAATGATTTATCCTAAAAACCCTAAAAAATAAAAGGTGACTAAAACAGAAAATCTTAATTTAACGGGTTCAGATGATTGACTGAAGGCTGTGTTTGAAGAGGAAACTGACTCCGTCTGAGATCAAAAACATGATATGTACATTTATGATTTAAATCAAAGTCAGAAATTTGATTTGAATCATCTAAAACCACGTTTTCCAAAGACAGACAGAAAACTGAGACAAAGACTGTTTTTAATCATTCCGTCAAATCTAGAGGAGCAAACGAATGCTGGAATAATTCAAACACTCACCTGTAAATAAAACTACAAACACCACACCGTATACCAAAATCAGGTCAGCGTCTGAGCAGAAAGTAAAATCTGTTGGAAGGAGAGTCTGAGATCCAGGTGAGACGACCAGGGTCTGAATCAGATCACTGAGCCGCTCACACTCTTTATCCCGCACACAATACACACTGAGCCGCCTCAGGATCACATGACCTGCAGCAGCCAATCACAGTAGAAGGAGGAGATAGAGCATGAACAGGTTTACTAGAGCAGAAGAAGGCGACCTGAGGGCAGGTGAGCCTGTCATCCTCACACTGACCAATCAGAGAAAGAGCTGCTGCTGACATCAGACAGTCATCTGACCCTGAGGTTTAAAGGAGAATTCTGCCGTTTTCATGCAGAGCAATAGTCTAGTTTAAGCCTAACAACTGAAAGCATTTGGAAACTGTTAACCTCTGATGCAGCTAACACGGCTAACACAGCCAACACTGAGCTTTCAGAAACACAATAAGCCTTAACGCTGCACACACACTCTGTCAACATGCCATGTTCATGTGAACAATAAATCCCTTTTGCACACCAGTGTACTTTATGGGTTCAGTGCTTGGACCGATTCTTTTCATCTTATATATGCTTCCTCTTGGCAGTATAATGAGGAAACACTCCTAAACTTTCATTTTTATGTGGATTATACTTAGCTCTACATATTAATGAAGCCAGAAGATACCAGCTGGTTATCTAAACCTGAAGCTTGCCTTAAAGATGTAAGGAACTGAACGGGCAGGAACTACTTACTGCAGAACTCAGATAAACTGAAGTCATTGTTCTTGGACCTTAACACCTCAGAGATGCTTTCTTTAACCACATAACTACCTTGGATGACATCAGCCTGGCATCCAGCACCACTGTAAGGAACTTGGGAGTTCTTTTCGACCAGGACCTGTCCATTAACTCCCACATCCAACAGGTCTCCAGGACAGCGCTCTTTTATCTTTGTAATATCGGAAAAATCAGACACATCTCGTCAGAGTGATGCAGAGAAGCTGATCCGTGCTTTTGTTTCCTCCAGGTTAGATTACTCTAACTATCTTTTACCTTGTTGTCCTAACAAGTCTATTAGGACTCTTCAACTAGTTCAGAACGCTGCAGCCCGGGTTCTGACTGGGACCAGGAGCAGGAGCAGGGAGCATATCTCTCCAGTATTAGCATCTCTACACTAGCTACCTATAAGATCTGGAATAGGACTTAAAATCCTTCTCCTGACTTACAAAGCGCTTAATGGCATTGGGCCATCCTATCTGAAAGAGCTCGTTGTGCCATATTATCCATCTAGATCGCTGCCTTCCCAGCATGCAGGCCTGCTCGTCGTACCCAGGGTCTCTAAAAGTAGTATGGGAGGTCGAGCCTCCCATAGCCGTTTAGCCGTTTAGCTGTTTAGCCGTTTGAGGTTTGGGGGGCAGACATCCTCTCTACTTTTAGGAGTCGACTTAAAACTTTCCTTTTTGATAAAGCTTATAGTTAGAGCTGGATCAGGTCTGAACCAGCTCTTAGTTATGCTGCTACAGGTTTAGACTGTCAGGGGGGAACTGACACACAAGGCTCCTGTTTCTCTCTCTCCTCTATCTGTCAGTCTAACTTCTGATCTTAATGTCCCATTAAAGTTATTAACCATAGATCTCTCTGGAAGTCTCTGAGTTTGTCTGTGTGTGTGTGTGTGTGTGTGTGTGTGTGTGTGTGTGTGTGTGTGTGTGTGTGTGTGTGTGTGTGTGTGTGTGTGTGTGTGTGTGTGTGTGTCTCTCTCTCTCTCTCTCTGCCCCCCCCTCTCTAATCCTAACACAGTCGAAGCAGAGGTCTGTCTAACATGAGTCTGGTTCTGTCTGAGGTTCTGCCCATTAAAGGGAAGTTTTTCCTTGCCATTGTAACTTGCTATATGTTGCAAAGTGATGTACTCATTGTGGGTTAAGATGAGATAAGACTTCTTGTCTTGTCTTCATGTTGGGTCTCTGTTAATCAAATTCATTATCATTAACAGGCCATTCTTTGAAATTGACACTACTTGAATAAAGACTGATTGACTGATTGATTGATGTCTGAGTGACACCGATCAGTGTGTGTGTGTGTGTTTGTGTGTGTGTATGGTGTGTGTGACTGACCGTCCTCCTGAGTCTTCTTCAGAAGAGCAGAAGCTGGACGTCTCTAATTGGCTGCTCTGCTGGGTTGACGAGCTGTCACCTTCACCTGCTGGTTCCACCCCATTCTGGTAATTCTGTTGATGGGCGTGGCCATTTAGATTCGCACCTGCAGAAAGGGCAGCCAATCAGATGCCAGAGATGGAAACAAACAAACAACCAACACACCCGAAGGAACTGTTCTTACCTGGTTCACTGTCTCCCTCTCTCTCTCTCCTGTGAGGTGGTAAGGTGACAGGTTCGACCTCGGACCCCTCATGCTGAACACTCACAGCAGCAGCACTGGCAGACAGACAGACAAACAGACAGACAGACAGACAGACAGACAAACGGACAGACAGACAGGCAGGCAGGCAGGCAGGCAGAGAGACAGGCAGAGAGACAGAGGGACACAAGAGAGAGGAAGAGAGAGAGAGAGAGAGAGAGAGACAAAGACAGGCAAAGAGACAGACGTACAGACAAACAGAGAATCATCAAAGAAAGCACCAAGAAAGCAGCCTTAATGTCAAACTTAGCAATGTTAGTTTTAAGCTAACACAGAGGCTAACTGGTGTAGACATGCTAACAGGTTTGGACGAGTTGTTGTAACAGGGTTAACAGGTTTATGAGATAACAGGTGTAGACAAGCTAACAGTTGTAGGCATGCTAACAGTTTAAGATGGGCTAACAGGTGTAGAAAAACTAACAGGTACAGAAGAGCTAACATGTGTAGACAAGCTTACAGGTGTAAATGGGCTAACAGGTGTATGAGCTAACAAATGTAGACAGGCTAACAGGTGTTTGAGCTAACAGGTGTATGAGCTAACAAATGTAGACAGGTTTACAGGTGTGGATAGAGTAACAAGTGTAACAGGCCTCCTACTCACTGAAATGATGGAGGTCTGGAGTCTCCAATCCCACCTGTCCTCTCCACAGGGGCCGGGCTGGTGGGTGTGGCCAGAGACATAAGGTCTGACCCCCTAAAATCTGGCTGACAGGAGTCTGAAGACACCAGCTGGAGAGAGAAGAGAGGGTCAGACATACCTGGGTCCACAGGTAACCTGTAAGTGAGTGTGCGTGAGTGTGTGTGTGTGTGTGTGTGTGTGTGTGTATGTGTGTGTGTGTGTGCATGCGTGTGCATATGTGTGTGTTTGTGTGTGTATGTATGTGTGTGTGTGTGCATGCGTGTGTGTATGTGTGTGTGTGTGTGTGTGTGTGTGTGTGTGCCAGTGTGCGTGTGTGTGTGTGTGTGTGTGTGTCTGACCCAGCAGACCACTCGTCCATTCACAAATGGCAGCCTGGCGTCGTCATCACTGATCTCCTCTTTGACCACCCTGTTAAAACACACACACACACGCATACAAATAAATAGAGAGAGAGAGAGAGAGAGAGAGAGAGAGAGAGAGAGAGAGAGAGAGAGAGAGAGAGAGAGAGAGAGAGAAGGAGCGATACAGCAGTTATCTGCTTAACTAAAGCTCTTTAATGTTTGTTGTCATGTAGTCTGCCTGCTGTGTGTGTGTGGGTGTGTTTCCAGGGATCCTCTCAGTATTGATTTGCTCTTGCTGGATGTGTGTTTGTAGTTTCTGATCACATTTCCCTCTTAAACACACACACTCTCACAGCTGTATGGTCTGTTGCTTTAATGAACATCTTATCATGGAGCAGCTCTGCTCTGTAATCTGGATTAACTCTGTGTGTGTGTTTGTGGTTTTAAATTATAGTTTAACTATACAACAGCACACAGAGAAACTATATTAACACAGGGGTGGTATTATGGCTGGGCCTAATGGTCCTAGGCCCACTCCAAACATTTCTTTGACAAAGAAAAAAAAACACATTTAAATCAGTTTGAAAGAAACACTGTGAAATTTTCTTTATAAAATAAGCCACATTTGGAAATCTTTTTAGCCTGTTGGGAGGAAAAAATGATTTAACGGAGTTCAACCTCAACATTCAACCTCATGTTATATCAGCGGGACTGAAGAATGATTTTGGGAAAGACTGTAGATTTTTACCTTTTATCTAACTGAGGTTAATGTCGCTGCTCTTACATCCTTTAATAAAAGGAAAGCTGTAGTGTAGCAGCCAGTGAAGCAGCCCACTGGCGCGTTAGAGCGCTACTCTTTGGCCAGTACCAAGGAGAGCGACTGCATGATGGTATAACCATCTGATGCACAAAAACGTTATAAAATGCAATCAAATGTTAAAGGAGCAAAAAGCAACCAAATCGGATATAAAACTACACATAGTAACAGAATTACATCAGTCAGTTTTTTATCATTTTTTTTAAACAGGGATCTATTTAACAACAACAACTACAACAATAATAATAATAATAATAATGTGATTTCGGTCACATGACTCACCCGAAGTCGTCGTCCACGGATTTAAAGAAGAATTTGACGTGGGGTTTGTTCAGCACCTGTTTGAAGTCCGCCAGGGTAACGTGCTCCGCGGGCACATTGATCCGGATCAGGTATGGAGTCTCCTGGTCCTCCAAGTGGTAGATCACCCGGGTCCCCTCCGCCATGCTGTCCCCCATGTAGACCCGCACGGCCCGGAGCCCAGCACCGTCCTGGAGTCAGATCCAGACAGGGATGCGGTGGAAAGGATACACCTGTCTGTCGGTCCACCTGTCGGTCAACCTGTCTGTCTCTTTGTCCGCCTGTATCTCCCTCTCTCTGGGTCCTGGTCTGCTCCCGTCAATCACCGGTCCAGATGTGTCGGTCCAGATGGTCCAGATGCTGCAGGTCTCTAAGACTGTGCCCTCCGGAAGCCACGCAGTAAATGAGAAACACAACGATACAACACTTCCGCTCAGCTCCTCCAAAGTAAACCGGGTGCGTCTCAAAGCGTTAACTGCAGTCTCCTCTCTCCTCCGCGGCACCGGAAGTACTTTCTGAGGCGCCATATTGAAGGATATCCCAAAGCGTTGATTGTGCACAGAAGAGAGAGGAGAGAGGAGATTGATCGGAGGAGTGATGAGCGAGGAGACAAGAGAGCTGACTTCGCGGAAGTGTTTTCACTGACAGACACGCCCGCATATAGGGTATCACTGGACGGTGCAGCAGCTCAGCCTTGAAATTTTGAAACTTCTCATCACCAGAGTTTAATGAGAGCGAAAAGATGGAACTGAAAACAGTCAGTATCCAGTGGATAAACCTGAAACAGGTGTAAAGCAGGGTTTAAAATAGTTTGATGTGAGTTTAAAGCACAAAATACTGAACACAACCGTCATACAATCAATAAAACAGAGGATCACTGCCAAGATCACTAACAGCAGTGTTTAAAATCCAGACATTTATTCTGATGTTACAGCTTATTCTGAGTACCCGCTGATTAATTCACCTACTGTGTCTGTCAAACCTTCCCTGACCTGTAGGATTTAGCAGCAGGAGGACTGGCATTTTAGTACCGCCATGTAATAAATTCCACTGCTTTTAATTTGAAAGTCAAGCCTCTTTTTTCCCGGTGCAGTTCAAAAATATGATCAGAAACTTTACACTTTCGGTGCGTCTGAGATGTCACAGAATAAAAGCACAACATGTAACACTCTGCCACAACATTAGAGAAAAACTTGAATGTTGATCACAACGCTTAGATTGCATAAACATGACCATTATTACCTTTATAAGTTATTTGATACGAACTGCATGTAAGTGTAAATGTCATTTATTAATTGTATTAATTGTTTAAATATTGTATACATAGTTGTTTATTGTTATGCTTTGGCAACAATACTTTTTCATTCATGGCAAAAAAGCTTTCTTGAATCATGAGAGAGAGAGAGAGAGAGAGAGAGAGAGAGAGAGAGAGAGAGAGAGAGAGAGAAAGAGATAGAGAGAGAAGAGAGAGAGAGAGAGGAGGCAATAAAGAGCACTCTTCTTGTAGTTTCAAGTTTTATTTTGATGTCAAACATCTGTTATAAACTCTGCATGAGGCATTCACTGAAAGCTGGGGACTGTGGGAAATTTATGATTTGACATCCTTCAGCTTCCACCATTTCTGAGCCAAAAACACTTTGATGAAATATTGCTTCATGGAGTTTTACAGTCAGACAGGTGAAGGTGATCAGGACCATCTGAGCAGGTAAACAGAGTCAACAACACTCTGATTTTACTTCCTGTCCTTAGCAGGAGGTGAGCAGCTGACTGAGGACAGGGTCACACACTGGCTGTTTGATTTACTTTGTCTTTCTTATTACACTCTGCTACAGGTGGGAAGTCAGGTGAGTACTCAGGTGAGCAGTCTGTTATTGCTGCTGATTTAAAGTAAAAACAGTCACAATCAACTTTAAAGGCTGAAACTGTATGAGATCTTAAAGTTCCCAGCTGCAATGAACTCATTGTTAAGGCCACTCAGGTGAAGTCTGCTGGTTTCCTGCCGAGTCTATATGTCCAGTGGGGGGTGGGACCCTACATCCTGTCTGCAGGTGAGTCGGACTCAGTCAGGATCAGGAGGTAGAGTTCATATCGCTTGTTCTTCAGCTACATGTCAAAGTTATTTTTGTTTAGTTAAAACAGACACTTTGTGAGACACTGAACACATCATTCAGCTTGCAGACTGACACCAGGCTCACACCTGAGCACAGGTGTATGAGGGCTCAAAGAGGCTGCAGGTGGATCCTGACAGTCAGGATCCTTTCTGTCAGGAGAGCTCAGAGTGAGTCAGTGATCCGCTTCTTCTTTTTCTTCTTCTTTCACTTTTTAATTTAAATGGTTTCAGAACAGAAACCTGCAAACTCAGCTCAGAGACAGAAACTGTATTAACACAAAAACCTGGAAGAACAGATCTGAGATCCTCTCGGATCCTCCAGGCCCACAACAACAACAAACCAAAAACCAGGAAGTGAGGAAGAAGAAATTTTAAATTCTCTAATAAGATGATCAGAGTCAGACCATCAGAGACGTTTCAGAGATGAGCAGCCAGTCAGGGCCACCGGCCACAGTTTGAGCCTTAACCAGAGCTTCAGCGGCCATCATGAAAAACACCAACAGTCACATGACATGTCACACGATCAGTCATGTTATGGTAGCACCCTGAGACATGACCCTTACTTTTAAAGTCTCTGGAGTGAATTTTCTTTTCTTCTTCACAGTGTTCAAACACCACCTGCTGCCACGTTTGGCTCCTTTACCTGGAGCCATGGACCAATCACAGTCACCTGAGGGCACAGATAGCCTTCAAGCAGAGACGTTGACATCTCGCAGAGCAATAGCACCTGTTGTCCCTGTGGCAGGGGAGGCGGTTGCCGTAGCAGCAGGCTGTG
Source organism: Labroides dimidiatus (assembly GCA_030710495.1). Taxonomy (NCBI): domain Eukaryota; kingdom Metazoa; phylum Chordata; class Actinopteri; order Labriformes; family Labridae; genus Labroides; species Labroides dimidiatus. The sequence continues at coordinate 14,907,294 of CM061154.1, forward strand.
GTTGGGGAGAGAGAGAGGGGGAGGGAGGGATGATGGAGAGTGTGGGAGTGTTCTGATTGGTCTGGGCAGTGGCGTTCTGAAACACTATCTGTTGCAGTGTTCGTCGGAGGTTTGGGTGCATACGGCGCTGGGTCTTATTAAAAATCTCCACAGCAACGCACTTCATCACCCCGGCAACCAGGTCGTCATAAAGCGGCACCGTGTACATCCTGGACGTCTGTAGAGAGGGAGGAGCAAATGAGACACCTGGACTACATCTAAGTGTGACTTAGTTAAACCACCAGTCAGACTTGAAATAACAGCTCCTGTGACATCACACCTGTCCCCTGCTGTAACATTTTACCTGACCCATCTGCCCACCCCCCACCCCCCTTACTGTTCACCCGTCACCTGTGTCAGACCTGCTGAATGAACAGCTGCGTGGTGCGTTCAGGTCTTACATGTTTGTGGAGGAAAGCTCGGACTCGGGGCAGGTCGGGGTAAAAACTGTTCCTCACCACCATCTGGAGCCAACGGATCTGGACTTCAGCGTTCAGAGAGTCAAAGAGGGATGAGTAACACGAGGACAGATGCTCCATCACACCTAAGAGGAAGACAGGCAGGTGGAGGACAACAGACAGGTAGAGAACAGACAGAACGGTGGAAGACAGGCAGGCAGACAGGCAGGCAGACAGGCAGGTAAGAGGGTGGGGACAGAAAGAGTGAGTCAGGGGGCATGTCAGTAGAAGAAGGCTAGGTCTGTGCAAGTGTCTGTTGCACTACCTGTACCTTGGGGCAGGGGGGCATGGTCTAAGATGCGGTCGAGGAACAGGACGATCTGGAAGGTGCTCCACCCCGAAAGATCAAAGGAGGTCAGGGTCTCAGGATCTGGGGGGTCACTGCTGCTCCAAAGATCACACAGGTCCTGGACAGGTTGGGTCAGAGCGCCCCCTGCAGACAGGTCAGGCTCATACAGGGGAGGTCCACAACCACTGAGCCAGCGATCAAACTCCAGACCTGACACACACACACACACAATCACACACAGAGTTTAAGGACACGTCTATCTGTGATAGTTCCTGGCTGATAAACTTACCTCCACCTGCTACCTGCTGCTCATCCCTCCCCTCTACCTGCTACCTGCCCCTCCCACACCTCCACCTGCTCACCTTCTCGGTGTGTGACGGCTGCATCCTTTAGCTCAGGGAAATAACACAGGAAGAAGTTGATGAGGTCCTGAGCCACCACGCTCTTAAACTTAAACTCTGAGATGTAATCCTGCAGACACACACGTTCAGACAGAACAACCACAATATGTGAATGAACAGGTGGAATAAAAATGGCTCAGAATCTGTGTGTTCACAACATTACATGTGTGTGTTTAAGCGTGTGTGTGTGTGTGTGTGTGTGTGTGTGTCCTCTGACCCTGAGGAAGCAGTCGAACCGTCTGGCATCCCCGCTAAGCTGGGACAGGTAGGAGACAAAGCAGAAACCTTTCTCGTAGGTGAAAAGGTTCATCAGAGTGCTGGGGTTCACACCTGGACAGGTGACAGAGGATAAATGGTCAGCTCACCTGGCTCTTAACCTCACACACCTTTAAAGTATGATTCACTCAAGGCTGACCCCTGGTGGTACAGACAGGTACAGCATGAGACGAGTATGTGTGTGTGAGAGAGAGAGTTAGAAAGAGGGAGTGTGAGCGAGAGAGAGAGAGAGAGAGAGAGAGAGAGAGAGAGAGAGAGAGAGAGAGAGGTTACCTGGCTCAAACTTGACTTGCAGTTTGCTCACAGGGTTGTTGTCTCCAAGGAGACGAAGCTGTCTGTGGAGGGCATCCAATCGCACAGCAGTTTCTAGGCAGGTGAAAGCCTCACCTTGAGACAGGTAAGGAGGGGGGACTGTGAGGACTCAAACTAGGTAAGAGGTCAGTCAGTAGACTTGGGATCTCAGACAACATATAAAGATTCACTCTGAACACACCACTCTGTCTGTCTGTCTGTCTGTCTGTCTGTAAAGTAATGGTAGTGTTATTCATCTTACCGTAGGCCTCAGTTGTGATGCGGCGCTGGGCGTAGGTGGCAAGCCCTTCGCTTAGCCACATCTCCTCCCAGGTGGCGTTGGTGACAGCGTTTCCGAACCAACCATGTGCGATCTCGTGGATGACATCGATAAGCAAGAACTCGCTGCTCTCCAAGATGGAGGCGATGATGAAGGTAAGGCACGGGTTCTCCATGGCAACGATGGGGAAGGACGGCGGGAGGAACACGATGTCACACCTGAGGACAGGTCAGCATTTGTTCAGCATCTAGCTATGATAGTTTGTCAAGTCACTGAGATGGCGGCTGGAGTCTGAGCTTACCTGCCCCACAGGTAAGGTCCAAACAAGCCCTCAGCTACATCCAGCCAGCGCTCCACACTGCCCCCTAGCTTCTTCACCGCACAGGACAACAGACAAGGCTCTGCCCACACACGACTCCTATTCAATCAGCCGTCCAAATGGTTGGGGGGGGGTGACGGAGAGGGAGAGAAAGAGAGAGAGAGAGAGAGAGAGAGAGAGAGAGAGAGAGAGAGAGAGAGAGAGAACAGAGAGAGACACAACAAAGAGAGACAACAGAGAGAGAGAGAGAGTTGGTGAGAAACTACAAACACGCACAATATAAAGGGGAAGAAGAATTAGAGGAAAAGGAGGAGGACTGACCGAGGGCCCACGTCCACGTGCTGCAGCTCCCCCGCCACCAATGCCACCAGGTAGGAGGGCACCGGGAACTCCATGGAGAACTGAAAGACCCGGTCTTGTTTTGAGTATGAGCTCTGAGACGCACTCATCAGAACTGTCACCCCGTCAGGAACCTTATGGAGGACAGGGCAGGAGGAGAGAGGAGAGGAGAGAGAGAGAGGAGAGGAGAGGAGAGGAGAGGAGAGGAGAGGAGAGGAGAGGAGAGGAGAGGAGAGGAGAGGAGAGTGTCACATTTCTGACTCAGAAACACAAGGGGGAAACTTCGGGCAGCAGAGGATGACATTAAGTCACCATGCAGGTGTGTGTGTGTAGGTCAGAGGTCAGCACTCACCCTGACTGTAGCTGTGTACGTGCTCTTCACAGCGGGTGTGTCAAAGCAAGGGAACAAGGAGCGATTGCACACAGAGTGACCCTGAGTGAAGACCAGAGGACGAGTCTGACCACAGGTCAGCTCCGAGTCCAGCCACCAGATCTACACACATATACACACACACACACACACACAAAATCATGATCAGGTGACCTCAGGTTAAAATCAGTCAGCAGTCCTTGTATTCTGGGCTCCTCACCGCTGGTCCATCTGTGGTGGTGTAGCGAACCGTGATCTGGATCAGTCGGGTCGGTCTAACGGCTGCTGAGGGCAGGCTGATGATCAGAGACGAGCCGTAGTCCGTGAACGGGTCCACCCGGTACGTCAGGGAGATGGGCTCCTCCTGAGAAGCTCCGGGGACCTTACAGTCTATGGAGTGGATGAGCAGGGAGGGGTGGGAGTCCAGTATCAGGGTTTGGACCCCAGGCTGGACTGGAATAAGATCCAGAACCAGCCAGCCGCTCATCTCTTTCACTGCAAAGTTGATCCGCAGGTCGAGGTGGAAGTGTCGCAGCTTGAAGCAGTGGAAGTTGGATGCCGAGGCCACGTCTACCTGGGGGCAGTGCGGGGAGCCAGGACCCGGTGCTGCTGAGGGCCGGCTGGAGTCCCCGACACACCGACCCCCCGGGACCGGCAGGGATTTACGGCAGCAGCAAAGTGAGGTGGGAGTCTGGTGAAGCTCTGCCATCCCGAGCTAAACCTGAGACTGCAGCTCGTCTAGACTAACATCAGGGGACCAGGCCTAGACCCAGGACCACATGGGCTGTCTTTACAAGGACACCAAAGACCAGGTCAGACTACACTCTAATCAGAGACCATCTCAGGTGAGACCACATTCAAAACCTTCACCTGTAACTAAACCTTTAGAAACACTTAGGACACTTCAAAATGAGACCAGCTGCCTCTTGACCCCACACAGACTTTGAAACCTGGTTTCACTTAGGACCAGTTCCCCAAGGGAGTACAACACTTGTCTGGTTTTAGCCTGGGACTTTGACTGAACCACATTAACCCAAATACTCTGTTTATATCTAAGCCCAGTTTTAAAGAGGGACTGAATTCAACCCTCAAACTGAACCACCAGAGATGAAGGACACTTTGGATCCCGCACTGCCTGCATCTAGAACCTCCAGACTGACTGCACACCTGACCAAACTACATTAAAAAAAAAACTATTAAAGATCAAACCGGACTCAACACCTGTACAAAAAAACACCGAGAAGCAGAGTCAGATCCATATCTGGATCCGGGTTCAGTCCAGTCTAAACCGAGTGAAATCATCCCGCACTACAGGTCGACCCGGGTCTAAACCCCTTCAGAGGAGGGCTTACTGAACTCTAGGTGAGTGAACACCCGAAGGCCACCTGAGATCAAGAGCCGAGCTTAATGTCTAAACATCTGACCCTTAAACGAGTCTGTGTTTAAACCTAACTGCATTTATCCCGGTTTAACCAGACCCACACTACACCCAGAAACTGAAAGAACACCTGACCGTAAACTAAGCTGATCCAGACCCAGGACTAAAAGTCTGGCTCGGCCCGAACAACAATCAAACAGACCGAGCTACATATGAACCAGCGTTAGCCGGGGCTAGCCTCTCTACTAATTAGCACCCTTAGCTCAAAGTGAGTGAAGCCTTCACACAGTCTGTGGGGAAAACAGGCACTTAAACAGGGACATGGGTAACTAGTTTAACTAGTTTGACTAACCTGTTAGCAGAGAAGGCTAATTAGCGAAGAGTCTAATTAGCATTAGCACCAAAGAGGGCAGACAGTCTACGTGAAATCCATCAGGAGAACCAGACCAACACCGGTTCCTCCTGAAAATTCAGCGCGGCTCCCTGCTCTGCTCCCCGGACAGTGGGAGTAGAGAGTGCCGGTGTGATGGGGAGGAGAAGAGGAGCAGAGGGAGCACAAGAGGCTCTGCCTCGGACAATCCAGGAAGAAAAACAACAGAAAGTTTCTGTTCGCCGGACGGTGGCACTGTGGAGGCGAACAGAAGCAGGTGAAAGGTCACAGCCGTGAACACTTGATCACGTGACGCAAACAGGCGTAACTAGACTGGGGACACGAATAATCTACATCATAAAAATGTGCTAAATTGAATTCTTTGGGATCGTGTTTGAGCTAAACAGATGCATTCTCCACAAATGATTTCAACAGTCAGTGTGCAGGAGCGCATGTATCTTTTGGTGTAATAATACCTCTGCTGTCTGACAAAACAATAACAACAATGTAACAAATCTTATTTTATTAGGTCTAGCTGCCACCACCTTTGTTTATCCGGCCTGGTCCGGTGTCAGAGGAAAGAGAAATCCACAAACAGACTCAGTTAAAATATACAACAATATGAATTTTACTGAGATCACAGATTCATTAAAATTATGGCCAAAGAACCCTGTACCAGACGTTACTGAGCGTCACAGGACTGGCAAAAGGGATAGCCCGCGCCCCTGAGAACACCGCAAGTGAAGACACTTCAAACAGGCTGCACCGCACACTAATACACGGCAAGCGATACACAGTACAAAACTACAAAACTACAGCACAGGACGACATGCAGCTCTTTCACTACGGACCGCTACCCTACACACTAACCCCTGATTCACAGGGTAAGCAGGTCAAAACCACTACAAACACCGGGGGTGGGGGCCCCTTAAATGACACCCAGACAGAGTGATAGATAGCTCATACTTGATAATAGATTGGGCGCGCGCATTTGATTTTTGCCCCTCTTCAAGACTTGGGGCATCAGCGCAGTATACAACTGATGCGCGTGATGAAGCCTGTGATTGAATGACAAGCGGTGTGATTGCCACATGATCTACCACTGCAGTTTTATCTGATATATGGGTCAACTGCGGTCCCGTATGAAACAACGTCGGAGACTAGGTCCATTAATTATATAGTCTATGCATACACACCAAGCCAAAAGAACAGACTTTTTACATTACATTAAACATTACAACATTAAAACACATTGGTTCAAAAACACTCTGGAGGAAAGGACTTCTCATTTCTCCTAAAACAAATCTCCTTGTTTCCTCTCCTCTCTTCATTTTCTTAATCTCTCCATACTCAAGTGAACATCGCAAGTGGAGCAAGGATGAAACTTTGGAGCTGCCAGGGATAAGACTTTACAAACAGGAAGTCAAAATAACTTTATTAACAAGATTAAAGACAACAGCCTCTCATGTTACAAGGCAGCTGCGAAGTTATCATGATATCAGGCTGTCACACACACACACACACACATACACACACACACACACACACACACACACACACACACACACACACACACACACACACACACACACACACACACACACACACACATTGTCCTTTAAAAACAGAGACAAATGGCAGAGATCAGACTGAGACTCGAAATAATAATCTGATTATAATCTGACTCTGATGTGAGATTGTCTCTTCATCTAAACACTCCATTCCTCTGACACCAGGACATCATAACGCAGACTTGATCACATGACACAGACCTGATTACATGATGCCATGACATCATATACATATATCATATATCATACATATTAAGAGTACACTCTAAAGGATTGGGATCAGGACTAGGACCAGGATCAGCACCATTTATTGATTTCATCAGTTAGTTCTTTAATCCTCTGACAGCAGATGTCAGTCGACAAATTGGGCCAGCTGTGATCTCCTCCTCCTCCTCCTCCTCTTCATCCTCGGACAGAGATCTTGTTTTCCACAGCAGCAAGCATGGAGCACAGCCGAGAGTTTTCATTGGCCAGCAGCTTGGAGGGCTTGTCAAACTCAGCCACCTGAACCAACCAGAGCAGAGGGATATTCAGGGTTCTGCTCAGACACATAAAATGATTTAGTTCTTTTAGATAAGGTTCAGTGGACTTTGACAGAGAAGATCTCGGAGGGTCAGTAGGTGTTTGGGTGCAATACATCTTTAAATGGCACACAGGTGAGCTGAACACACCTGTTGCAGCTTCCCTCACAGTGATGACAGACCTGGGTTCTGTCCAATCACAAACTAGAACGGTGTTGCCTCAGCTGAGAATATCTGTGATTCTAAAATGATTTTGACCATCAGAGCCACCAAATTTTTGACTTTAATACAAATGTCTCCTGTCTCAGACTGACACTTGCGACCTCTGATTGGTCAGTTCCGTCTCACCTGACCCTGGTTGAGGACCATGATGCGGTCTGAGGCAAGGACGGTGTGCAGGCGGTGAGCGATGGTCAGCGTGGTGCAGTCCTGGAAAGAAGTCCTGATGGTCTCCTGAATCAGAGCATCCGTCTCTGTGTCCATGGCAGCTGTTGCCTCATCCAGGATCAGGACCTGAGAGAGCAGAACTGACTGATCAGAGGACAGAATAGAGGGGAGGTGGGGTCAGAGGGTTCTCTCTCTCACCTTACAGTGTCTGAGTAAAGCTCTGGCTACACACAGCAGCTGTCTCTCTCCCACAGAGAAGTTCTCTCCGTTCTCGACCACCTCTGACTCCAGCTTCAGTGGCAGCTGGGACACCTGAGGGACGGACAGGAAGTGGACAAGTGAGGCTTCCTGCTCCAGACTATAATCTGCCATCTTTGACCCTACTCTGCAGGGTCTCAAACATGTTTCTGTGCTGGGACTCACACACTCCTTCATATGACTTTGGCTCAGAGCGTCCCAGATCTGCTCCTCCCTGTACTGGTTAAAGGGGTCCAGGTTAGACCTGGAAACACACACATACTGATGAAAATCTGGATCTCAGTCATCCAGGTGAGTCAGCTGGACCCAGCTGTTTCTGAGGACCCAGATATAAAATGAAGAAATCTTTCGGATGAGAGGTCAACATCTGTGAGAGTCCAGGTCCAGCTGCTTTTTGAGAACCCCTCTTAAGTCTCTTGTGGACCTGTATGAAGAGCTGCTGTCCAGGTGTTCCTACCTGATGGTCCCGCTGAACAGCACCGGGTCCTGGGGAATGATTGACAGCTTGCTGCGGAGATCAGCCAGTCCAATGTCACTGATGTCGATTCCATCAATAAGGATGGAGCCTCCACATCGCTCCACCAGCCTGAACAAGACCACACCCAGAGAGGACTTCCCTGCACGCACACACACACACACACACAGAGGATCTTTGAATGTAGTACAAGAGGTCAGACCGTGACAATCTCAGACTGATCAATCAATGAAAGACCATGTCCTTTGGTGACACACAAAGGGGTCTCACCTGATCCGGTCCTGCCGACTATGCCAACCTTCTCTCTTGGTTGGATGGTGCAGGTGATCTTGTTCAGGACCAGAGGCAGATTCTCGTGGTACCTCATCTCCACCTCCCTGAACACCAGCTCCCCCTGCTGGGGCCAGTCTGCAGGAGGGGCCAGACCTCTGACCTGGGCTGGGGCCTCCTGGGGCAGGGACTGAGACACAGGGGAACTTGTTTCTGAATTATGGAGTTAAATCCAAAGTCAGGTACCTGTTGGACTCAGGTCTGTGAGCTAAAGATCTCCTGTTGGTTTGGCAGCAAATTTGGATCAGAATCTAGATGGTCTAAACCGTGAGACATTCAGTTAACTCAGAGACTATCGCGAAGACAGACATGACATCCAGACGACTGTCACCCCACCCATCCCCACAATCACTGAGTCCAGTAGGACCAGCAGGACTCTGAGTCATTCTAAGTGGTCCAAAATCTGCTAGACCAGTTACTTCCATTGTCCTCACTGCGATCTGGATTTCTCTCTGAAATCAGAACCCACTTTCTGTTTGTGTCTACATCAGCAGCTCTCTGGGGTCTGATCGGGGACCGGTCTGATCCCTATTGGAAGTTTCCCAGTGATCAGAGGAACCAGTGTGTAACCAGTAAGGAGGCTGGGCTTCCTGTACCTGGATGTAATGGTGGATTCTTTCAACCGAAGTGAAGCGAGCTTCAGTCTCAGATGCCAAGCGTACGGTGAACTGGAACAGCCCTGTTAACTGATAGATGGAGAGACAGATTAGGGACATCAGCCCCTCAAGGCCACCTGGCAACACCTGTAGGACGATGCTTCAGGTTACCTGCACAGCATAGGAGATTCCCAGGCCGGCATAGGCAGGGGGGATCTTCCCATGCATCAGGACCATCATCAGGGCCGTGATGCTGATCAGAGCCACACTGATGATGTCCAGGCGCACAGCCAACCAGCGCATCGCACAGCTGAAAAGATAGAACGGGGCCTGATTCTGGTCCAGCAGAACCTGGTACCTGAAAACAACAACAGGGTCGGACTGGGCAGGGAGCTGGGTCCTGGATCATACCTGTTTCATATGGATTGGTTGTGATACCCGTTTCCAATTCTGACCTTGTAAGGAAGTCCTGGTCCCGGTCGTAGGCCTGAAGCGTGGACAGGCCTTGGATGCTGGAGGTGATATGGGACATGAAGGGGGACATCGTCACGTTGTCCAGTCGTTTCAGCTCCCGGATAAAGACTCTGGAGATGCTATGTAGTGCAGCAAAGAACAACACCAGGGGACCTACTGCTGCCAGGAACCATGGGAAAACCCAGCTGATGACACCCAGGCAGAAGAAGACCAGAATCAGGTTCTGAATGAACATCTCAGCCTGGAAGGGCAGACGGGTGTCAACTGGATGGAGGACAAAAACGTCATCAGATCTACAGAGGACAGAGTGACTCATGCAGCCAGAGTACGGACAGAGTCTCACCTTCATCCAGGTCTCTGGAGAACCGGTTCAGGATTTGTGCAGTTGGCGTTGTGTCAAAGAACTTCATTGGGCAGTGAAGGATCTTATGAAAGAGCTGATCATGAAGCTTTGAGGAGGCACGGAGAGTCCCCTGCAGTACAAGACCAGATCAATCAATCTGTACCGGAACTCGTCACAGACAAGATCAATCTCTGCACCTGTAGAACATCTGGACCACATGTGATCTCCTCACCTTGACAAAGGCCACTCCCCTGATGACCTTGAAGAGCAGCATGACCCCCATGGAGGACGCGTAGATTGCAGCGTAGTGTTGCATCATGGGATTGTCCTTAATGCTGAGGCTCACAAGTGAGCTGTTGCCTTGGGTTACGGTTGCGTTCTGTAAACAGAGGAGGGGGAGGAGTCAGGAGGAGGTGATAAGAGGACGTGGAGGATAGACAGCGATGACTCTGATGGAGGAAGGAGCCTCACCCCACTGCCCTGGTTGATCCAGTAACTGAGCCACCACTGGCAGAGGGCAGAGCTTCCCACGTTGAGAACAAACAGAGCCAGGATCAGAAGGCAGGAGGCAGAGCCACCACATGCAGCAATATAGAGTTGGAACACAGGCCAGGCCACACCCCCACATTGCTGCTCCTCCCCTTTAAAGTCACATGGACAATCAGAAGGGGGGATTCACTTTAAAAGAGGCCAAGGAGGTCATTTCAGACAAACAAGAAACAACAAAAAAATAGAACAACAACAACAAGAAATAGTAAAATAACATAAAGCAACAGCAACAACAAAATGAAAATGATAAAAGAATAAATAACAAGAAATTGTAAAATAACATAAAACAACAGAAGAAACAACAAACCAACTTCAGTAAAGGATTCTATGGTTACCGTTGTCTCTGAACACGGCAGATTTCTTCTTCACTGATCCTGTTTTAGTGTCTGCTGGTTTCCCCTGAAAGGAACTCTTTTGCCTGCGGGGAGCCTGGACAAGACACACAGGTGAGACTGACAGACGGACAGGTGAGACAGACAGGTGGGACAGACGAGCAGACAGACAGGTACCTCTATGCAAGGTGAGTCTCCCAGCTGGAAGTGGTTAAACATGGCAGCATAGTCCATGTTCAGTTTCATCAGACTGTCATGGTCACCCTGCTCTGCTATACCTCCCTCCTTCATCAGGATGACATCATCACAGGCCACCAGGTACTACACAGATACACACACACACACACACACACACACACACACACACACACACACACACACACTCAGGTTATCTAATGGCTAAAGCTTTCAGATCACTTGTGCCTGTAGGAGGCTCACCTGCAGCTGGTGGGTAACAAAGATGACTGTCTTGTGGCGAAGCTGCTTTCTGATGGCGTTTTGGAAGATGTGATTCGCCACATGGGTGTCGAGGGCGCTCAGAGGGTCATCCAGGATGTAGATGTCCCGGTCGCTGTAAAGGGCACGGGCCAAACCGATCCTTTGACGCTGTCCACCACTCAGGTTGGCCCCATGCTCACCGATCTGAGGAGACAGAGACAGACCAGGGTCAGCGACGGACCAGGGGCCAGACCAGGTTTATACAGGTGAAATAGGAAGTGATGTCACCTCTGTGAGGTCAGCATGGGGCAGCAAAGACAGATCTGGTCTGAGACAGCAGGCACTTAGCACAGACTGGTACCTGAGAGACAGACAGAGACAAACACACCTGCTGTCAGCGTGTCCTCCTTCACAGACTAGATCAGAGGTCCATACCTGTCCTCCTGGTACACCTGTCCGAACAGGATGTTGTCCCTCAGTGTGGCGTTCAGGATCCAGGCTTGTTGAGCCACATAGGCGAGCCTGCCTCTGACAGCCAAGCTGCCCTCCAACAAGATCATCTGAACACACCAATCAAGATCATCCATCATCCATCAACCCATCAATCGTTAATGACCCTAAGGTTCAGGTAACAGACCATTGTGACATTACAGCCTCAGGTAAACTCACCTGTCCTAAAATGGCCGAGATGAGAGAAGTTTTTCCACTGCCCACAATCCCACAGACACCCAGCAGACTCCCCTGAAATACAGACAGGTGTTAGAGCTGTCTCTCTCTCACTCACTCAGCAGACAGATAGACGGACAGACAGAAGGGTGTCCGGTACCTGTCTCACTCTCAGGTCGATGCAGTGCAGTGTCCTCTGGGGGATGGGGAGGCTTGATAGTTGGTGGGGTTGGTCCTCCTCCTCTGGAATTGGGGCTCCTCCTCCTCCTCTCAGCAGGGACCCTGTCAGCTCCTCCTCCTCCCCCTCCTGGAGATCAGCTCTGTCCACACACCTGAGAGAAGCACAGGTGATTAAGTTACCCCCCCTGACTTTATTCTGTCTGACCTGTGTGTCAGAGAGATGCTCTGAGCAGGAGATTTCAGGTGTTCACTGAAGGTTACCGGTCCCCGTGTCTTGGTCTGCATGCTGTGGGGACACACGGCCTGGGCTGAGCACTCGGGCTGCTGCCCTCCCACGCCAGGCTAGCCCGACACAACTCCACGACAACCTGAGGGTCACCAGGCAACGCCTGGACGCTGTAAACCTCTGGTAACAGGAATAGACTCTGAAAACATACACAGGTGAAACAGGTGAGACCAGAGAGGAGGAGACAGGTGAGACAGGTTGATGAGTTTAGGTGTCACACCCTGAATCTCTCCATGGCGACTGAAGCCTCAGACAGAGACTTGACAGAGAAGGGCGTGACCTTCAGGGAAAAGGTCATGGCGTTGAATACGGTAACCACAGTGAAGGCCTGCAGAGCCAGAAAAAGAGATAAATACAGAGAATTTAACATCAGTTAGCATTAGTTAGCATCAATAAGCACCTTGCTTCTGGATGCTAACATACAGGACCAGAGTATAGTAAACATGCTAGGTGGTTAGCCTTAATTGTTGATACAGTAAGCGTGCTAACAGCTACAGACTGAGAAATGCTGAGCTGACCAAAAATCACTGACACTAAAACATGTCCTCTGTGAACAGATGCAGTGCCTTCAGTTTGGTACCTGAGCTGCTGTCAGGTCGTATCCCAGCAACATGTGGGTGGAGAACGTTGCCACGCTGGCGATGACGACAACTATGGGAGCCACGCCCACTGTGATACTCTGGAAGTAACCTGTCAGCTCCAAGACCCCACGCTCCTCGTTTCGGATCCCTGAGTGAATGACAGCAGGTCAGGTGTGTGTGTGTGTGTGTGTGTGTGTGTGAGAGTGTGTGTGAGTGTGTGTGTGTGTGTGTGTGTGTGTGTGTGTGTGTGTGTGTGTGTGTGTGTGTGTGTGTGTGTGTGTGTGTGTGTGCAGGACAGCACATACTGTGGATATCCTCTGCAAAGGCTTTGACCCAGGCGTACATCTTTATGACCTTGATGTAGCTGAGGATCTCATTCATCTTCTGCACTCGGCAGTCAGTGATGGCTGCACCCTTCCTCCTAAAAAACGCTGTCAGTCTGGAGCTGAACATCTGGTCAGACAACAAACAATCATCAATCATCATGTAATAACATGATAACATGAGTTTGACCCCTCGGTCCCTTTCCCCCTTTTTCCTAATATGGCTACTTGTGGCTCTAAAAACCAACATGTCTGCTCTCTCTGCATCTCAGTCTGTCTGTGCTATCTAAAAGAGGAGGGACATACAGGTCCTGACCATGCCAGGGTAGAACAGGATGAAGACAGCTGACCCCAGCAGAGAGGTTGGTCCCAGAATAATCAGGTTGTAGACCATGCCCAGCACGGCCACCAGGGGGCCCCCTGCCAGCAGACTGCCCACCGCTGCCGCCTCAAACATCCTCTGACCATCACTGGAACACATGTTCACCAGCTGATAGACGGAAAGACAAAGCATAGCCTCATCAGACCGAGGAAGAGAGGGGGGGAGAGGAGAGAGGAGAGAGAGAAGAGAGGAGAGAGAAAAGAGAGGGGGAGGAGAGAGGAGTGAGGAGGAGAGGCCTTGAAATTTAAAGGACACTTAAATGGTTCATGTTTAATTACATGAAACAAATACAAGTGAAAACTGATATACACCATAGGAGAAAATCAAAGGAAACCGATATAACTGAACCTGTCCCAAGGACTTGTCTCTGATGCTGCGGAGCTTCAGGATCTTCTGGAAGGCCAGACTAAGGATGGCTCCTCTTAGCCTAGACCCAGTCCTGTAGTTCAGAGCCCAGGTCAGAGCCAGAGACCAGGACCGTACCAGCTCTGTAGCCAGGAGGCCCAGGACCAGCAGCATCCCATAGCCCAGGTCTGCCTGGTCCTGCTGGGTGTACTCCAGCAGACGCCTCACCACAAACGCCTGCAGGAGGACGTCACACTGGTTAAATGGGTCGATCCAGAGGCACAGACCAGGGTTTTCTGGCCCAACTGGTTCTGACTCACCGGACCGCTGAATCCTGCCAGCTGAGTGACAACCAGACAGAGGATGGACCAAAGAAGACGAGTCCGACAGAAGGACCAGACCACAGAGACCAGAGAGGCCTCACTGCCTTTTGACCTCTGCTCCTCGTCCCAAAGAGAGGCCAACCTGATGAACACACACCCACGTGCACACACACACACACACACACACAAACACACACACACACACACACACACACACACACAAATTCAGATTCAAATTCAAAATATTTTTTTTTGCCATCAAGATTTTTTTAAACATTTTGCCGAAGCCAATGTACAATTAAAAGAATTAAGAAAACATATCTACAATTTAACACATATTATGGGTAAAATATAAATAATTGGACTTTTTTAAAATTAACAGACAGATAAAACAGAATAATTCGTACTAAAAAATGATCTTTATTGTTCTGATTTCTGAGCTTTCTTTTGGAACGTCAAGAGTAAGTCATCGGCATAAAAAATTTTATGTCTTTTCCCTCTAAATGGAGAACTGAATCTGAAGAATTTTCCAGCAGCTTTGTTAAATGATCAATGTAAATGTTAAAAAGAGTTAGACTGCAGCCCAGAGTTCTTTAAAGAACTCTGTTCTTTTCTGTCTGATTTTAACAGCACATTCATTCTCAGAATATTTACTTTTAATAAATTCATAATTTTTCCTTCCAATTCCACTTTGGAGTAACTGGTAGAAAAGACTGTTGTGTCAAATGGAATCAATAGCTTTCTTGAAATCAGCAAAACAGGCAAAGATCTTACTTTTCTTCCTCTGTTGGATGTGTTTTTGTATCAGTGTGTGTAGAGTAAATACGTGACCAGCTGTTCTTTGTTTGGGCATAAATCCAATTTGGCATTTACTCAGAACATTACCTTCAGCCTGGTAAGATAGTATTCTTGATTTTAAAATATTACAGAATAATTTGCCTACAATTGAATTTACACAGACTCCTCTATATTTATTAGGATGAAAATACTCTCCATTTTTAAAAACATGGGTAATTGGAGTGCAGATGGCCTAGTGGTTAACGTCGCGCTCCATATGGGCAAAAAGCCCTTGAGTGGGCACCCGGGATTTAAGTCCGACCTGTGGCGTAAATAAAAAACAGGGGTTATCAGGCCTTTGTTTCATATTGCAGGATATACTCCAATTTTCCATACCAAATTAAATAATATCAACACAGCAGCTTTTCAGTTGCTGCTGCTGTGTGTTAACATATGAGTCCAAATGCCATTAATGCCACAAGCTTTTCCATCTTTAAGACGGGACAGGTTGTCTTCCAGCGCTTCCATTGTGATGGGACTGTGTAAAGAGTTTTGTTATCCTGTGATGATCTGTTCTAATTGTTTCAGTTTGTTTATTATGGATGTCTGGTGTTCCTTTAAATACATTTCTTCTGGACTCTGATATAAACTAGAGAAGTAGTTTTTTGCTGCCAACAGCTTGGGTGCATTTTTCAAATCTGTCTCGCGCTCCATACCTCTCAGGTGTGTCTAAGAGGGTAACTTTAGTTTCAGACTATCTAAATTAAACTTTGACCTCTTTAGTTTTAGCTCCACTCACCTCATGCTGTTTGCATGACAACCGTCCTGCTCGGACACAGGCCATATGTCTTCCAATAGGAGCTGTCCTTTCCTCTTGGCCTGAACGGCCAAAGGAGTCAGCCAATGAAACGTCATGAAGGAGAACAGACCCGCCCTGTCCACAGGATGATCACACCTGAGGATATACACACTTAAGGAGTTACACATACCTAAAGAGACACACCCACATCTGAAAACACACACATACATATACACACACCTGAAGATGGACACACATATGGACACACTCATTAAAATACACACGCACACACACACACATCTGAAAAACACACATATGAAGACACACATGAGGAAAACCACACACAACCCTAAGGACAATCACCTACACACACACACACACACACACACACAGAGATCTTTGTGTGCTATGTGTGAGTGTTTCCTGTCTTACCTGTGCCCACCTGCTGTGTCCCAGTCAGGGCCTTTGGCTCCGCCCTCCTTGAACTGTTCACCATCACAACCAGCTGATCTGTCCTCACACACATCCAACACGGCCTGACACACCGACACACAGACACACACATACACTTAGAGCTCAGAGTGGCAGACCTTTATTTTGATGCCGTGATTGTGAGAGACTTTAACATGAAGTGCTGCTTATTAATATTCTGTGTGTGTGTGTGTGTGTGTGTGTGTTTGCCAGCCTCCTCTCTGAGCTGGGTTAGTTGGAGCAGTCAGTCTGCTACTGAGCATGTGCAGTGCTCACGTTTGCTGCCTCCTGATGCTCACACACATCTCTTCCATTCATACCATCTAAACCAGGGAGAGCCTTTGCATGCAGCTGAGCTTAGCCAACCAGAGGGCTGCAATCCCCCCAGCATCAGAGAGGCAGCAGAATGAGGGGGCGGGGCTTTGTTAGGTAAACAAAGAGAGGAGAGGAGAGGAGAGGAGAGGAGTGGAGAGGAGAGGAGAGGAGAGGAGAGGAGAGGAGAGGAGAGGAGAGGAGAGGAGAGGAGGAAAAAAAAATAAAAGGAAGCATTTCTTCTTGTTCTCGTGTTTGAATCTTTTCCTTTATTTTTCCTCTTTTGTCTACTTTCATTGTGAAGGCTGACTTTCTGTCATGTGTTCATTTAGTCTCTGTCTAAATCAGAGTCGGCCTGGGGGGGCAGCACTGAGTCTGTTTACCGTCAGGACATTATAACTTTAGTACAGCGGGATGTCTCTTATTTTGACGGGATGTCTGTTGGGTGGGCTTTCAGGGCAAACATATCTAATGTCTGGTAAATATGAAAAAAAGTCGTGTATATCAAATTGTAGTTTCATAAAGAATACAAGACATCAGAGTAATTTATTTATTTTAAACCAGGAAGAATATTGAAGTAGCGGCCCTATGAGCCAAGCTACCACAACAGCAGAAAATCCAAACAGACAATCATACAAAATATGTGAAAACGGTTTCCACAAGACTTTTCACAAGTTTGTCAATACCTATATTTTAAAATATTTATTTAACAGTTAAACCAATAAGGCTAGTTGTAATTAATAATATGTACATTTTACAAGTAATTTTTTTAGTACATATTTTTCTAAGTTAAGAGCTAAAATAGCTCCATACATGACTCTGTTCAAACTCTGCTATTGTGCCTCCAGCCTGAGACTGACTGAGCTGAACAGCATGCCACTGTACTCAAACATTACTCACTTACTTAGGCAAAGGAAAAAGTAGTTCCCACCAATCGTGTATGATTTAGACAAGATCTCAATAGTCGAGTGACTTTCCACTGTGTTCCTGTTAATAATATATATTACCCCAAATTACTAAACTATCAAAAGTATCAATAGTTTGATTTGAGAATGGATTTTAGAGCAGAGATATTTCACTCATCTCAGCTTTCTGTGTTAATAGTATCAAAGTACAGGGTTTGCAGTGATCAGTCTTTGGTTCAGAGGTTCCCAACCTGTGAATCAGGCCCCTGTCCAGGGTCATCTGAAGCAGGGGAGAGGTCGGTCACATGACCAGGCCTCCTGTGCTCTCTGATGACTGAGTGGATCATCAGGAGATGTGTTTTGAACCCCTCCTCACCTGCAGCTCCTGGTGCACTTTGACATCTGACCCTGGCAGAACGCTGCAACGAGGCTGGAGACACGCCGGCTCGCTCCCTCCACTCTCATGAGCTCTCATCTTCTATCGGACCACATGGAGTCGCAACTTCCAACCATGACACAAAGCTCCTGACACTCTGACCATGATAAAACCACAATGAGTTCATGACATGGTTTAAAACACAAACAGTAAATAAACACACAGAGACATGGCAAGCTATACTGTGTGTGTGTATTTAAAGTAAACACTTTCAAACTGTAGAGAGCAGCTTGGCATAGCAGGAGAACTCTAAGTCATCACAGCACAGCCGGTTCATTTACAGAATGTTTACACTGTCTATTACTGGTCATTCTATTTTCCACTATTTATTCTGTAGTTTACATTCTATTTTTCCTACTTATTCTCCATTGCAATGATAACTTTTTTTTTGTCTCTTGTACTTTTTTTTTTTAAGTTAAATAGACTATATTTTTTGCAATGTTTAAACTGAATCCCATTTACATCTCTGCTGTAACTCAAAGCCAAGCATCGACATTTCTTTGCCAAGATCTCACTGCTGTTTTTTTGTGCAATGACCAACAGGGAGGATTCATACACACACTATGAAATAAATAAATAAACATATATATATACACACACAATGCAGTTGATATATTATACTTGTGTATATATTTCTGTATATGACGCCGTGAGTACTCATGCTGAAGTGTCAGAGATAATCCAGATAAAAACATCATTGAAACCCTCCAGAATAAAAGAAAAACTGAGAGCCCTTCAGAATAAAACACAAGATGCTTTGGTTATCAAACCGTCCTCGGGCTGAAAAAAAAAACAGGAAATGATTTAAATTAACCTCAGACATCAGATGATACTTGGTGACCCGCTCACCTGCCTCTTTCCTTCACTTGTCCCGTGCTCTCTGTGTCCTCGCGCTGAGGAAAGTCTCCGGTCTGTTTGTCCTCCTTCAGGTCCGCTGCTCTCTGTAAACAGTCCCTCCGTTCTGAGGATGCTGCTCGGACTCCCGCAACCGTGCGTGGCATCATGGGAAACTGAGTCCTCACATACCAGTCTGTCAGATTCCGACTCCGTCTATTCTGAGTCCAATCTGTCAGGTGTGAAGTTTTAAGACTGAAACACTCGCCAACACGATTGTCCACAAACATGTCAACTATAAACGTTATAGTAAAAACATGGTTATATGTATATTTTATCATATGTTTTGTAACTGTGAGGGTCCGGAGAGCCTGCACGTAACCAAGGTCGCATTGTTTACACACGAGATCAGCTGTTAGCAGCCCGCAGCATGTTGATGCTAACCGGTGTTAGGTCCCATGTGTTACGGACGGTGAGAAGAAGGAGGCGGGAAAGATGGACAAGCTAGCAGTGCTAACCCAGCACCAGAAGGAATACCAGAGGGCAGAGTAGTATCATTGTATTTACGGAGACATTGCTAACGGAGCAAACACCGGACGCGAACGCCACATTGAAAGATTTCACCTGCTATGGGCGGAAAGGGCAAAGGAGAGCGAAACTAAACAGACTGAGGAAGAGGTTCAGCTCAGTCCTGGACCCTGTGGGGGTGGAGGCTAACTGGAGAATTATGACCAAGCTGTAATGTCTGATGGACATTTCTTTTGCTAATTGACAATTGTTGTATTATTCTAAATATATTCTAGGACTGAATTTCTCTTCAGGATTAGTACCTTCTTTGTATAAACACGTGGATTTAAGACTGGGTGCGTTTTAAACCTTTAGTCTGTCCTCTCTGAAGGTCTTGGTTCACTTTACTCACACTGACCAGTAAATGTGATCTCATTAAATACACAGAATCAAACCTGGAAAGGGTCAGGTAGGAGAGTGGAGCATGCACTGTATCAAACAACCTTTAAATTTCCCAGAGGTTTTTTTTTTTTTTTTTTTTTTTTTTTAAAAAGTCGTCCACTGGCCACTTCTCACATAACCTACATGTTATAATGTAGCTCACCTGAGTTGCAGTATGAATTATTGAACAAGTTTCAGTTTGTAATTATCAGCATTTTTTACTGATACACACTCTTATAAGGCATAACCCCCCCCCACACACACACACACACAAAACTGAGGAAAAAAGTTAATAAACAATGTGAATATATTAAATTAACTGCATATACAGTAACTTTACAATTTGACAGTGGCACAGCCCTAAGCCCTAAATGACTGCAGGGACACTCTTCAAAGTCAGTGAGTATCAACATTAGGATTGGGCCATAGTCTCCATCAGAGGAGGCACTGCTGTAAGGACTGGAGACAGAAGTCAAACTTCAATAAAAGATGTTTAGGTGCTTCAGGGGTCCTCCACCAGGGGGCTGCAGGACTCACATGAACCTGGCTCACTGGGTGCTCAGAGTTTTTAAAGTTTAACTGTCAGGTCAAAGGTCATCATGAAAAAAATGACCTTGAATCACACCTGCACATAAAACAGACACTGATGACATCATCAGCAGGTCACATGACTGATGACAAACATAAAATAAAAAAGGCGGGACTTTGTGTGATGTCATCACTTTATTGTTTCTGTACAAAGCTCAGACGTTTCCTCATCACACCCGGGAGGGGTACAGCATCTGAAACAGACAGGAAACGACATCATCAGCCACCACAATAATAAATACATGCAAGAGTCTTTCACAGGCTCTGCCCGCAGCGTGCTCAGATACTGTCACTGCAGAAGCGCCTTGTTACCAAGTTAATCTGAAGACTTGAACAAGGCAACTGGACTGAAGTTGGGAAGACGTTTCCCCTCTCATCTGAGAAGCTTCATCAGCTCTAAATGCTGGTAAGCAGGTATTTATGGTGCTGAGGAATAGACAACCGTGAGGAGATGGAATTAAATATCTGCTTCCAACACCAGCATTTGGAACTGATGAAACTTCTCAGATGAGGTGAAACGTCTTCCCATCTCCACACAGTCCAGTTGCATTGTTCAAGTCTTCAGAATAACCATGACCTGAATGAGAATCTACAGACTCATTACCAAGGCATTTACACGCTAACCAATGTTAAGACAGAGCTGAAGTTTCTCCTAAATACTTCATTTATCTGATGACCCTCGGAAGAAGAGGAGCTGAACTCCATCAGGCTCCAAGTTCCCTCATCAACAGCAGAAAGAAAACACTTCACAATGATTTAAAGAGCAGGAGAGGAAAAGGTCAAAAGGTGGCTGTCCTGACAGGACAAGGAGGAACAGTCAGATGGAGAGAAACATGAGTGAGTGAATCCACAACACTGATCATTCACGTCTCCTCAAAGTGATTAGGATGAAGTTCAGAGACATTTACAGGAAGAGAGAGGACTCTGCGACTGGAGGTGGATTTAAAGAGGGAAATAAACCATAAAACTCTAACCAGAGATGAACATCTACCCTTTGTTGCTTAGGATTTCATACGCTTTAAGGTTTGAATTAAAACCATGAATCACAGCTCCATAAGCCCACGTCTTCAAACAGAAAATGTTCAGACAGGAGACCAACAAACGCCTTTAGACTCAAACACTGAACTAGTGTGAACCAGGGCTGTCACTTTCTATTTGATCTTTGATTATTTGTTTGAAAAAGTTAATGTTAGAACTTTTTATCCGTTGGATGTGGGCTGTATCCTGGATATGAGAGCCTACGCGAAGGAAGAAACTCCTCCGTCTGCAGGGAACAACCCGCTGCCTCACATCCAAACTGTGCTGAACTCCAGCGCGATTGCCCTCCCGCAGCGCCGCTTCTCTGCTGGCAGACACTACTCCAACATAAAGCAGACTTGGGCACACGCATGAAGCTTCTGTTTACATGGAGCGCGGTTTTATCAGTCAGCAGAGTAAGAGTGAACAGGATCACAATTTTAGTCACTCTTTGGCTCATGTTGAGTTGATTTGGTCTGACACCGCCCTCTAACTCCCCTGTTATTGTTTAAAGTAAATGTTGAGAGGGGGGTCACCGGGATCATGTCATGTCTGCGTGCTCATGAAATACTGTAAACAAAAAGAGAGTCACACTCGATCCCAATCAAGTTGATAGACTTGTGTTTCTGGCAAATATCAGAAATTAAGACAAGCTGTTCAGCTTGAGTATCAGTTGTATGTTTCACCTTACTCAAAGCTGTTGGGAGTTTTCTCTGTTCGACGGGGTGTTCAAATATATTCGAATGAATTAGTTGACGGCAGGCATTAGTTGACTGTTTAGTTGAGAGGCAGACTGACTAAGTTTGGATCCTCAGAATCAGTGGCACCGGTTTTAAAGTCTGGTATGTGGGGCATGTCTGCAAGTACACACCTACAGTGAGCTGCTCTCACCTTTCTTCATCACACTACAAACAGAGGATCTGATGGATGGCTAAATGAAAGGGTCATGTGACCCCACCTGGTGACACAGTCAAAGACCGTCAGAACCAGGACTACTGCAAAGACGGGCTGTGAACTCACCACTCTGATTCTGTGTCCAATGGCTTTAGCTGGCAGGTTGCTGCTGAACTTGGCGCGGACCATGCCGCTGCTCCCGTGAGCGCGCGTCACCTTCCCCCAGATCACACGAGTCTTATTGGGTTTACCGCCGGGCGTCACCGTGTTTCTGCGGGTTCAAATGAGACCGTTACACATACAAACACACACACAGCAGACTGTAATTGGTGTTTAATACTGTTCTTCTTAGGTCTGACATTCAGGAGCTCAAAATTCTGACAGGCTTTCGCCAACAGCAAGCAAATACAACAGCAGCAGCTTAGAATAGAATAGAACATCCATTATATATCATATATTGACACATATATATTACATAAATGTGCAGAAAAAACAATGGGTTCATTCAGAGGGAGTACTGCTCATAAAAAATCATTGAAGTTACAGAGGAATTTCAACCTTAGTCATTTAAGGAAGTTAGGTTTACACAAAGAAAATAATTAGGGATGGACGAGTACCGATACCAGATATGGGGCCGATACAGGCCTCATTTCAATGTATCAAATAATAGTGAAAGTTGCTGATGCCAGGCCCTGCTACTCAAGGCAAAAAAAAAATCTTATGCTGGCTAAGTCCTCCTTGTCAGTAGTTGTTGCTACACTGCCACCGTCTGACACCACAGCAGATCATCATGTACGTCAGGTCTGTTCAGACAATATGAATGAACCTTAAACTCAGAGAGTTGTTTGTGTTTTATTTTGGACTAATGGCAAAGTGACTGCTGCCTTTTTCAAAATAAGTCTTTGTTCAAAATGATCTAGTGGTATTGTTACTCTGTATCAGAGAGTACTCAAGAGGGAGTACTTGTGCTGGTATCAGACTGAAAAAACGTGGTATCAAACATCCCTAAAAAATAAATAAGGTGAAGTAAGGGAAGGGAATATCAATTCCAACCCTGTGAACAACTCTTTTAGGGAATTCTATACTTTCGTGCTCTCTTTTATATTATATTTAAAGAACAACTACATTTTAATTTCAATTAATAAAACAAACTTTTGAGTTAAGGTTGAAACACGTACTTTTTGGCCTTATAAACGTAGGCGCAGCGTTTGCCGAGGTAGAAGTCAACCTCGTCTCTGGTGTAGCAGCCCTCCAGTTTCAGCAGCGCTGTGTGCTCACGCTGGTTCCTCAGACCGCGTTTGTAACCGGTGAAGATGGCCTTACTCCAAAGTCTGCGCACAAGAACACACAGTCAGCACACATCCTAAAATCCTACTTCTTCACAGTGTCTGAGCAGCACAGCTGGTCTCAGGTGAACAGATGAGGGCTTACCTTCCAGGCATGGTTGATGTTGTCCAGGCGAGTCGACCTGCACACAGACAAGTCAGATTAGAGCCAGCAGAAACAGAAACACACACACACTTAGAAACTGTGTGAGAATTTATATCTGCTCAATTAAAAACAGTAATACTCTGAGCACTTCGGGCCTCACTGACCCTGTGCGTGTTTTATACAAACAGGTAATCCTACCTGATTTAATACCTGACCGTGTGCAGGATTAATACAGCCTGAGCCGAGACACTGATTCAGTCATTGCATCTAGTATCTGACAGACATACACACACTGTCTCCATCACAGTCTGAACCTGTGACTTTAATAGACACCTTGACAGCTTCATAATGCTAGCATTAGCCACGTTCTAGCCTCCTGCTAACCTCTATACCATAAAACTCTGAGACTCACAGGTAGAACCATTATCAGTAACTCAACGTCAAACTCAACCCTTACACACACACACGCGCGCGCGCTCTCTCACACACGCACGTTCATACAGCAACACACTGTGATGCTAACGCTCGCAGGAGCCGCCTCAGGAGGGACCCGGAAAAACCTGAAGCTTTAACATGAGAGTAAATCACAGGTCATAGTGGGCAACTTTGCTCGGACACAGACCGGCTCTGGTCCCCCTCCTGAGCTCAACCTGCCTCCCGGAGCCTCTGAGCCGGCTCCACTAGCCTGAGTTAGCTCCTGTTAGCCGCTGTGGGCTCTATCCAGAGCCAATCTCCGCCATCACGGCCCCATTCAAGGACACAATCAGCCCGGGGAACGCAGTACAGACTGCTGGTTTCGTGTCAGTGGCTATGACGGTGGGACGACAAGGATTAAAGGAGAAAAGAGAAGTAGAATCAGACATGTTGGATCTCTTACCTTCACTGTCTTCACCAAGATGGACGAAAGAACGAGAAAAAGGAACTCTGGGTAATTACCGTAAACAGAGGAGACCACGGCGCTGCCTGATCAAAAACACAGACAGCCACTACACTGAATCTGTGCGACGAAGACGGGAAAAAAAAACAAGAAACAAAACTACAAATTACATCAAAAAGCATAAAATTATAAATAACATCTACAACATAAAACTATACACTAAAAGCTACAAATACAAACATTTACACAAAACGACTACATATAAAAACATCTACAAACATAAAATTATAAATAGCATTTAAACATAAAACTATAGCCTACAATTAAAACTACAAATAAAAACACCTACAGACATAAAGTCATAAGTAACATTTACACATAAAACTATAGCAAGAACAAACAGACTTATAAAAGAAATATATATAACCTTTCAGAGATTAAAAAAAATAATAATAAAAAAAAGAACTAAAAATATATGCTAATGAAAACACAAACCTATAAACAGCTTAGGGGGAAAAAAACAGTTCTAAAGTTGTGGAAGAAAAGAGGATAGTGCAAAACTATTAAAAACAGACAGTGCAAACATTTAAGGTGCTGTTTAAATAAATCTGTGGTAAAGATTAAAGTTTCCAGCTGGCGGCTGACTCTTGGGACAGTTGTGCAGATGGGAGATGGGAAAATGAAGAATTAGTCCAAGAGTCACTGTTTCCTTTCCCCCTGCCATAACCGTATTGTACAAACTTATGGCCAGGGGGACAAAAAAAGCTCCTCAGTCTGTCTGTGGAACAGGATTGTGACAGCAGTCAGCCACTGAACACACTATGTCTGGTGAAGGTGCTATACAGAGGGTGGTGAGTGTTGATCATGATAGAGAGCAATCTGTTCAACAGAAAACATCTTCAGCAGCTTTTTACAGATGTTGAAGGACCCCAGCTCTCTCAGGATGTACAGTTGGTTCGGTCCCTTCCTGCAGATAGTGTCCATGTTTGATGACCAGTCCAGGCTGTTGTCCAACTGCAGCCGTCGGTACCTGTGGGTCTTGACCACAATAACAACAAGTAACATCTACAGAAAAAAAACCCATCTAAATATAAAACTATACATTAAAAAACTAAAAATAAAAACATATACAAACATAAAACTATAAATTAAAAACTGCAAAAATGTGTGTGAGTGGGAGGTCTTTAGATCAGCTTCCTGAAATAAATCTGCACTGGAGCAAATTTGTTAATTCATCATAGAAAGTAATTCATCTTGGTCATCAATTAGGCAGCAATTTTACAGCAAACACTCAATTAAATCGGTAGCCTAGGCTAAAGCTTTACATACAGCAATACATAACTATATATATATTCCTTACTTCCACATTTAACGTGTCCCTCGCCAAGCTACTTGTTTCGCCTTTGCTGAAGCTAAGGTGTTGGATTTCAGTTATGTTTCTGCATTTTTCAAACTCCTCCAGAATTGTTTGCTTCTCTGTGTGAAACATGTCGCTTTTCTCTTATTATTCACCATGAATTATGACCATGATTATATATATATATTATCGTGATTTCAGTGATTCACACTGTGCTCTTTTCAAGTACAACCGGTTGTACTTGTTCAAAGTTCAGATTGGAATTGTGTACATAAAAACAGACTATAATGATTTATAAATCCTGTTTAACCTATATTCAATTGAATACTCTACAAAGACAAGATATTTATTGTTCAAACTGTTGAACTTTTTTTTTTTTGCAAATATTCACTCATTTTGAATTTGATGCCTGCAACATGTTCCAAAAAAGCTGGGACAGGGGCAACAAAAGACTGAGACAGTTGAAGAATTCTCAAAAAACACCTGTCTGGAACATTCCACAGGTGAACAGGTTCAAAATAAACAGGTGAGTGTCCTGTTTGGGTACAAAAGGAGCCTCCTCCAAAGGCTCGGTCAATCAAAAGCAAGGATGGGGTGAGATTCACCACTTGTGAACAGCTGCACACTACATAATAGTCAAACAGTTTAAGAACAATATTTCTCAACGTAATATTGCAAAGAATTTAGGGATTTCATCATCTACAGTGTATAATATCATCAAAAGATTCAAAGAATCTGGAGACATCTCTACACGTAAACAGCAAAGCCGAAAAGCAACATTGAATGCCCGTGACCTTTGACCCCTCAGGCAGCACTGTATTAAAAACCAACATCATTGTGTAAAACATATTAACACTTCAGAAAACCATTGTCAGGTAAGACAGTTCATCGCTACATCTGTAAGTGCAAGTTAAAACTCTACTACGCAAAGCCAAAGCCAAAAATCAACAACACTCAGAAATGCTGCCTGCTTCTCTGGGCCTGAGCTCATCTGAGATGGACTGACGCAAAGTGGAAAAGTGTGCTGTAGTCTGTTGAGTCTTCATTTCAAACTGTTTTTGGAAATCATGGACGTGGTGTTATCCGGGGGAAAAAGGAAAAGGACAATCCAGACTGTTATCAGAGCAAAGTTCAAAAGCCAGAATCTGTTACGGTATGGGGGTGTATTAGTGCCCATGGCGTTGCTAACTTGACCATCTGTGAAGGCTCCATTAATGTTGAAAGGTACATACAGGATTTAGAGCAACATGTGCTGCCATTCAAGCCACATCTTTTTCAGGGACGTCTCTGCTTATTTCAGCAAGGCAATTCCAAGACACATTCTGCATGTGTTAAAACAGCGTGGCTATGTAGTAAAAGAGTGCGGGTACTAAACTGGCCTGACTGCAGTCAAGACCTGTCTCCCATTGTGTGGCCCATTATAAAGCTCAAAATACAACTATAGAGACCCCGGACTGTTGAGCAACTTAAGTTGTACATCAAGCAAGAATGGGAAAGAATTCCACCAACAAAGCTTCAACAATTAGTGTCCTCAGTTCACAAACGCTTACTGAATGTCGTTAAAAGGAAAGGTGATGTAACAGTGGTAAACACGACCCTGTCCCAGCTTTTTTTGGAACATGTTGCAGGCATCAAATTCAAAATGAGTGAATATCTGCAAAAAAACAAAGTGTATCAGCGCTAACAATGAATTTCTTGTTTTCTAGTGTATTCAGTTGAAGATGGGTTAAAAAGGATTTGTAAATCATTGTATCCTGTTTTTATTTGTTTCACACAATGTCCCAACTTCATTGGAATCAGGGGTTGTAGAACGGGCATGCCCAAGTATCCTGATCACTCATGTCTGGATCAAATTAAAGAGACTGATTCAGTCCAATTCAGTCAGAGGAACAGACTTAGCCAGCCTTGAATCATCCCGTTAATTGAAAAAGGCTAAAAGGACATTTGCTCAGATCATTTAAAACACATATGAAGAGCGGGGTTCTTATCTTCTCTCAAACTACTTTACTTTCACATTCAGTCACTCAGTAAGAAAGAGAGAACAACTTCAACTTAAAATATTTATTTAATGCACTTAAATTTAACTCAACTCTTCTTACAGCTGTGTTCAAATCTTTTTACAGGTTTCAAAAACAAAAAGTGAAAAAAATGTAAAAACTGTCAAGACAGTCTGTCTTCCAGGAGAAAAACGGTGGAATGTCCTTTATACCGTATGACCCCGCTCTCACATGACCCCTCATTGCCGCCGCAGAACATAAAAACATGAACATCTGTACAAATGTGGGTTGATGAAGTCACACCTGTTGTCCAGGTAACAGCAGGCCCAATGATGAAGAGCTGAACAGGTTTCAGGTGAGTGTTCACACCTGCAGAGAGGAGCTTCAACTGGGCTGATGATCAGACCAGTTTCAGTGTGACAGTGACATGCTGCGTTTTGGTGCTGAAGGTTCACACCTGCTTAAACTGGCCTCCACCTAGTTTCCTGCAGCAAATCATTAGTTAAGTGTTCAAAGTCCTGATGTCCCACATCAACTGAACACAGTACAAGCCTGAATTTAACATGGAAAAATTAAAAACATCAATTTATATTAAAACAGGTTCATCTTCATCATCATCACCATCTTCACCTTTGTGTTCAGGGGAGTTTGACTCCAAAAAAAAACAAAAAGAGCTGAAACAGGACAGGACACTTCTGAGACTCTGCTGCTGACTCACTGTAACATGGCTCCAGATGAAAACACAGAAACTGTGTGTGTGTGTGTGTGTGTGTGTGTGTGTGTGTGTGTGTGTGTGTGTGTAGCCATACACACTGCTGATCTGTGACCAGATGTTTGAGATGTAAACAAAAAAAAAAACTAAACTGAAAACTGAGTAAACAACATGATCCAGAAAAGAGTGTCAGAATCTATGTCAACATGATGTTTGAAAGAAAAAGTATCTTAATGAACATCCATCTGTTTGCAGTTAAACATCTGTGTTCACAGGTAAACATCTTCCATCTGTTTGTTGTAGGATAAACTCCAGAGGACAACCCAGGTTAGTTTTTAGCGTACTGCGCCTTTAACTATATCTATTTTTATCTATTTGTAAAGCACTTTCTAACATTGTTTATGAAAAGTGCTATATAAATAAAGTTTATTATTATCATTATATCATCAACACGATGACATCAGAGCTGGAAGCTCTGCCCACTGTAGTCTTATTTCCTTGTGTGACAGCTGATCATGTTGTCCATCAGTAATACACATACACATGTACACACATACACATGCACACACATACACATGCACATGCACACACATACACATGCACACACACACTCACTCACTCACAAATTAATGATTACGTCTGCAGTCTGTGTTTAATCAGACCAGTTAGAGTCAGAGAAAAGTCCCAGCATTCAACAGCTGCTGGAGCTCATCAACACCTGATGGTCCTCGTCCAATCACAGCAGGGCGTCTGTCCTGGTGAACTGGTGAGAGTTCGAATGCTTACAGTGTGGTGGTCTGAGTCAGAGTTAGTGATAAGAGTCAAACATCAGATTCATTTAATAAATACAGATAATCTGTAAATCAAACTGAAGCCACACATCTTCAGTCTGATTTACTCTCTGATTGGATAAAAAAAGACATATCTTTAACATTTCTTTTTTTATCTCAGCTGTCTGGAGGGCGTGGCCCTCTCTTTGACTGACAACTGAGGGTACAGTTGTTTCTTCTATCAAACTTTTCAATCTGAAGCTGAAGCAGTCTTTCTGTAATAAATAAAAAATTTAACAGTTTAGTCACTGATTGGTTATTTCACCTGAATTATTACCAACTTTTTGTTTTCATATCAGTGTTCCTCTCCCCAGCGCCCCCTGTGGTGGAGGAAGATCAGCCAGGTGGTAAAGGAGCTTGAAACCATAGCCAGGTAACATCACTTGAATCTACACAAGCTCCAGGTGTCAAACAAAACCAGAAACGAAGGTCCTGCTGCCAGCGAGCCGAGGAAAGAGCACACTTTTGATCAGATGACCTTCCTCTGGATCACATGATCTTGGTGGATGAAGAGACAAAGAGCTGAGGACAGAAACACTTTAGGTTTTTAAGCTAACCAAGCTAATAGCACTGAGCTACGTCAGCTTAAAGTTTAGTATTGGCCCATTTTTTTTTATCCTGCGGATGTCCAATATTTCCTAGCTTAGCATTTTTAAGCTAAACCATGTCCACCAATACTTACACTGTTAGCTGCTGCTAGCTTTGGTGAGTGTGTTTTTTTTCTGAAATCGTTACAACAGTTAGCTTTATAGCTGTCAGTTAGAGTTGTGGCTTGTTTAAGCAATCCATAAGCTAGCTTAGTGCTACATTACACGTGACTTAAAAGTGGTTCTTATGAGAGTTTGCTAACATTTGCAGCTCGCTGCTCTTCTCTCTTTTAGCTTGTTACAGCTAAGAATGTTATTAGTATGCTTTGGCAGCATTAGCTACTTTAAATCTACATCGGATTGTTTGTGTTAACTATCAACAAGTTAGCTTAATGCTAATTCAAGTTAGCATTGACAAATTTTAGCCTACACAAGCTACTATTTACAGTAAGCTGTGTTGACTTAAAATCACTTAAGTTTAAAATGTCTGCAACATTAGGGTCATTAGCATCACCTTTTTCCACCTGTCAGTATTACGTCTGTTAGCATGTAGCTATATTAGTGTCTTTAAAAACCTGCTTATCAAGTTAGCATCATGAGCAGTTGAACAGGGTGTTCATAGAAACAGTTAAAAAACAGCAGAGACAAACACCAGAAACAGAAACTAGAACATGTCTAAACGTTCAGCTGACGTCAGAGTTTAGCAGATATTCATTCTCATGTTTCAGTTTCTGATACGCTGTCCCCATGCAATGGATTAATAACTTGTTCTATAGTTAAAAACCTTAAAGGAAGAATTTTAATGCTCCACATGTCTGTAGTGAGGTGACGTTGGCATGGAGTCATTTCAGAGAAGTTTGTTAAAGTGTGTGGACTCTGTGTGGTTACCTGCTGTATTTCAGAGGACATCTCTAAAGTGAGTGCTGCTTTAAACCAGAGGCGTGTGCAGTCAGTTTGTATGTGATGGTGTCTTCATGGTTAGTGTTCAGAGTTCAGCATGTGCTCTGTTTGAGCTGAGAGATCCATTAATAAATAAACTACAGAGAGATTGAAACTGAAGCAGCAACCCAGAGAAAACGTAGAATGAGCCATCAGCTGTGCATTATCACAGCGGTGCAACTGTGTTATAGGACTCAAGTACATGAAGGAGTTCAGGGTCACCTGGAGATGACTCTGAGGTCACCTGATACACTGAATCCCTGCCCCTGTGGTCACTATAACAACCAGCTGAGTGAAGCACCCATCACCTGTGTTTCTGTTTGTCTCTCCATCACACCCTGACCTGAAGATCTTCAGCTTTTATCGTCCTCTGCTGCACGTTCTCCTCTGCATGCTCACAGGAGGCCCACTGAGCATGTGCGGTGGTCATGGTATTGTTGTCTAGATGTTGACAGAAGGTCCGGGTGCTGTGGTTGTCGTGGTTACAGGGTGCCGGGGCGGGGCCAAGTCAAGCAGGGCACCGACGGTCCCTGCCACCTGGGGGAGCCCTCGCTCCTCCAGGATGTGTAGTGGAAGACATAACTGACTCTACAGAGATAGACACCACAGAAGAAGACATGGAAGGGACAAAAAAAAAGAACGAAAAGGAGGATCAACGGATTGCAAAATAAAAAAAGCAACAAAATAACAACAACCATGGCAACACAAGAGGGGGAGGAGCAACTGAAACTGAGAACAGAATATAAGGAGGAGGAGAGGAGGAAACAGGATACCAGTGAAACCCTGAATACAACAGACAGAGAGAAGTGTGTGTGAGAGAAATCACATGATCAAAGCTGAACATCAGTCAGTCATGTGACCTACAGCAAGCCTGACTCACCTTCAAACATGAAATAAAGTAATGATGCTGGATGTACAAACTGAGCAGGTGCAGACTCTCAAACTTTAGCTGTTTTCCAAACAGCAAAATACACGTGAAAGCAGTTAGTAGTAGCTATTGCATACTGCCTGCTTTTTGAATGTACAACTTTAATTCCAATGACGCTGGGACATTGTGTAAAACGAAAATAAAAGAAAATACATTGATTTGCAAATTCTGTTTAACCTATGTTCAATTGAATACACTATAAAAACAATATATTTATTCTTCAAACTGATAAACTTCATTGTTCTGTTGCAAATATTTGCTTATTTCAAATTTGATGCCTGCAACACCTTCCAAAAAAGGTGTTTTTTTTGTTTTTGTTTTTTCCCTTTATTATAAATGTACAAAACAAAACATTGGTAGATCTTGACATTTCAGTTATTAATATGCAAAGAGGTTGCGAGATATATTTAAGCCTGGCTCACACTACAGGATTCTTAGGCCTGTGTGACCCTGATTCAGCCCTCCCGACGATTGCTGGTGAAATCTGGTCTGGGACCATGGTCGCCCATGATTGGCTCACAAACTCGTCGGAGCTGCCCCCATAATTTTGTCACTTGATATTTATCCGGATGATTACACCACTTATTTTCAGTGAGGCTGACAATAGCCAATCAGAGAGAGCTGCACATAGGACGGAAAATAGTGATTTCCAACATTCCCCATTGGCCTACTCGAAGCTTCAAGACATCCAAATGGACATGCACAAGCCAGTAAAAAAACTGGCACAGAACATACCAACCGCTGGAACAGCACGCTGTTTATGATGTGCTCTTTCAGTGAACAAAAACAAGCCATTGGAGTTTATGGGACAAGCTCCCGACAGCCTTAACACGAATCAGTGGAGTTTATTTGAAAAGAATCAAGCTTTTGGAACTGTTTGAAGAGCAAGCCCAATAAGTGAGCTCTGCGGATCCATCAATGGCTATCACTACTCTTCTGAAGGTTTTAAGGAAGACTATAAGGAGGATTGTGGAATCGGATCAAAAGAAAACCCTTTGCTACAGGTAGTGGGGAGGCGCTTTGCTGAAATCAAGAGATATTCACTCTACAGCTCGATCCAAGGTAATGAAGTAGCCTACTAATTCAATTGTAAAACATTGTTTAAATTAAATTACTATCAGAGATGGGTAGGGTTATGTTTGTGCAAGACTCAATAACTATTGTGTAGCTGTACAGTATAGCTGTGTTCATGTTCATCTGCTGCACTGTTTACATTACTGTTTACATGTCCTAAATTCATTGGAATTGGGATTGTACATACTGAATTTAGCCAAATCAATAGGCACTGCTAGTATAGGTGGCAGTTTTGCAAATAGCTCTTGACATATTCAGAAGACAGGAAGCAGAGAAGTTATCAAAATAAAATCAGGAAGCAGAAAGAGGAAGTACAAGTCTTTAGTTAGTTTATTCATGTTCAGAGGGGAGGAAACACATCCTCATCATCCTCATTGTCCTCACTCTTCATTTCAAAAAACATCAGCATCCTCACTCTTCATCTCTAAAACATCATCATCCTCACTCTTTATCTCTAATAGAAAACATCGTCATCATCCCCACTCTTCATCTCTAAAAAACATTGTCATCATCCTCTCTTCAGCTTTAAAAAAACAGTCATCATCCCCACTCTTCATCTCTAAAAAACAGTCATCATCCTCACTCTTCATCTCTAAAAAACATTGTCATCATCCTCACTCTTCATCTCTAAAAAAACATTGTCATCATCCTCACTCTTCACTTGTTAGCTAGAGTAGGATCAGCCGAACTCCTCCTGACTCTCAGTGTCTCAGGTGGGACAAGTGCAGGTGGAGACAGGAGTGTGGAGTTGGTACAGCAGCAGCTTTCAGACACGTCACAGTAGAAACAGCAAAAAACAAACACACGGACAGGCAGCCAATCGTAAGGCACAGGGGCAGAGCTTAACAGGCAGGGAACAAGCTTTGAGACAGACTACCTTTAGGGAATTGTCAAGTTTAGACTCCACCTGAGGGGTCACATGACCTCCAGGAGGATTAGAGACTCATGGCAAGTTCAGAACACAGGGACTCAGTCCACAAGTCAAGACTTACAAGTCTCAGGTAAAGATGAACAAGTTAATAAGCAAGTTTAAATGAAGTCCAACTCCAAACTCCAGACTAACAAGTCCCATCACAAGTCTCCAGTGAAGAGCAAGTCTGGACCTTTGAGACAGAGGAACAACAGGAGAAAGTCCCACATCCCCATCAAGACTCACGTCCATGTCAAAAACAACCATCCTACAACAAATCCAACATAAGGACCACTACTACAGAGCCCAGACAAAGCCCACACCAACAACAAGTCTCAAAGTCACAAGCAGCTCATAAATCAAGGCCAAGTTAAACTCAATAAATCCCGGAAGAAATCAAGACCAACAAGTCCCAGATAATTTAAAGTCTAAGTCTCAAATAAAGTCAGTCATGTTCCAGATCAAAGCCAAGCCAGGACCAACAGGTCCCAGAGTCAAACAAGAATAACAAGCCCCAAGTTCAAAGAAAGTTGTAATTCTGCCAAAGAGAAGTCAGTCTGGATCAGGAACTCAAAATCAGATATGTCCCAATAAAGTCAAAACAGAGCTCACCAGACCAGATAGTGTTTGGACTTCGGGTCAGGTCAGCCTGGAAGTCCCAATCAACCACACCCTTACCTTATGCTCTAAAACCTGATCGGCTCTTATTAACAGCTGACTGAATAAAAGTCTATCCCATTAAAAAACTTGCGCTTCTGGTCTGGTCTAATGTCATAAGTCACAGGATTTGAGTCCACACCTCTGGAGTTTAGACGTAAAGGGGTATCTGGGCTTTAAAGGCTAACGTGACAGAGTTTTAATGATTGTTGTGATTTCAGTAAAGAATCTTCTCCCACAACAAAGGCAGAACATTACCAGACTAAGGGAAGTTGATCAGATCAGATCCGGATGAGATGAGACCACACTGGGCTCAGACAACTTCACCGCTGGTGGTGAGATCAGACACCTAGAGGTCTGAAATAACAACTGCTTCAGCATGTTGGATGGGGATCAGGGAACTTCAAACATCTGGTTCCTAACCGAGGCACTAAAAGACGTGACTATAGGGAAAGATCTCCAGACGACCTTTAAGAATCTGCTCCACTGTCAGTCCGGACCGAGAGAAGCAGCAACCAGAAGATAAAGAAGTGGATCCAAAGGTCTGGATGGACAGTGACAGTGGTTTAGTCTCTCTGTCCTAAAAGACTGAGCAGGAGCTTACAGCAGGACTCCAAGAGGGCTAAGGGGACATCTGGATCCCACAGGAGGCACTAGAGCACACAGTTATAGGCAACGACACGAGGGCAGCCTCCCTACAGATGGTCGTACACAGGGATGGTGTGGAAGCAGCAGTGGGACGTTCCCTGTCCTCAGAAACTCAGTGAGGAGCTCAACCAGCAGTCTGGAGGATGGGGCTTCAGAAATGTCTGGTGACAGAGGACAGATTGACGGTACACGCAGAGTGAACTCAGATGTTCACCAGGCGTCTGGAGTCTGTGCTTAACAGGACTAACCATGAAGAACTGGACTAAAGCTTTGAGTCTTATCTTAAGACTTTTAAACTTCCTGTCCTCAGGGGGACTCAGGCCAGCGGTGCCAGATGGACGTAGATGGCACACAGCATCGACATGACAGACAGGTAGAAGAGGGCGAAGCCTGCCAGCTGGACCCGAGGGGAGGAGCTTATGGGAGGTGGACCCATGGACAACAACACGCCCACTGTCCCATAAACTCCACCCCCTTTTCCCTCCAAGACCTCCGCCACTGAGCAGAGACTGTCCTGAGTGATTGTGGAGGTGGGATGGACATGGCAGAGGATAAAAGTGAGGGGACGAAGCAAAGACAGAGAGAATAGAAGGGTTAATGAAAGGCGGGAAAATGAAAGAGAAGAAAGAGAAGAAAAGGTGTTAGAGAAGAGTAGCAGCTTTGCATCAGACTCAGTGCAAGGAGCAGACAGTGACATCACAGCAGAAACACTTCCTGTTTATGGAGCAAAGGTTATCCAATCAGGAGCGTCTGATAATTAGTGGGGGTGTAAATCACGAGTTTCAATATGATTTGATAAGATATTGATTCTCAGAACAATACTTCGGTATTTGTCGATATCACAAAGTCTGCCACGATAGAATTTCTATCTAATTCGGTTCGATTTAGAGGCCTGCGATTGATATCAGATGATTTTGTGAATCCATTTACCACATTGTTACTATTCACGTAAAGGAAAAAAACATTTTTGATTTATTTTGAGACTTTTCTTTTACAAAATGTTTATGGCATTTACATGAAAAACATTTAACAAAGTGAACAAATGCTTGTGTTTCACTTTAATGTGCTGCAGTTTTCAGTTTTAAATGCAGTGTTTTTTCCCATCGTTCATCATTTAGGGTCCCAGGTAACCTCTGAAGTACTAACATTACAAGGAACATTTGTGTTAAACCGTGTTAGATCCATATGGTTCTGCTTATGTGCTGTACTGTTCACCTAACCCTTAAACAGAAACAGTTTTTTTGATGTGAACAGCCACTCATTTGTCTTGTTTCCTTCATAATTTATCTCACCATGGCTTTGTTGTGCTTCGTCTTCTGATCCATCTTTTCTCTGGACCCTGAAATACTTCCATACTGTTGATTTACTCCAGAGAGGGGAGTGAATGTCTTTGTTATCTCACTCTCGGCTGCTAGCCATTATCTGCTATCTCTGCTAGCAGTGTTATGACTCGTGGCTGAGTGGAAACTGTTATCACCAAGAATGTGTGTGGACTTTCAAAATAAAAGCGGAAGGTAAAAATGGTGATCATTATCAATGTTTATACTTTTAATCATTTTGACTAAATCATTGCTTAAATGATTGATATATCGATCCAGATCGATGTATCGTTACACTCCTAATTATCAGTAAGGTCACATCCCTCCACACCCTAAAGCTTTCTCTACATCTGTCATGTACTACCTTCAATTAGACCAGGGGGACTACAATGGTCCTGGTAGGTCTTTACCGGCTGTGAGGATCAGTGAGTGTTTAGATCCATCCTCAGTAACAGAATAAAGTGTGTCGTGTGTTACCTGTGGAACTCCAATCCTGCGACACGCCTCCAGGAAGTTCTCCACATTCCGTCGACATTTGGCCATGGTGAGTTTAGGCTGTAGGGTTCACAGAGCCGAGTTAATGATGACACAGGGCCCGGTCTGCAGAATGACTTCTGACAAACAGCAACTCACCACAGCAGGGGAGGGGACGTGGATGCTGGGGACGGACCGTGGTCTCACGTGATTAGCCAAGTGACAGAGAACCACCCCATCCGTCAGGGCTGCTCCAAGATCCGTGGGCAACGATACCTTCAGACGAGCCTCAATGTTCTGAGAGAGAGACAGAATCTGTAGTGTTTTTCTGGGATGAAGTGTTTGTGAGCAGAAGGAGGTACAAACCTTTCGGAGCTGCTCCACCAGCTCAGCATCTTCTCCAACCAGAGGAGGAGCAGCAGGAGCCTCCTCCTGGCTCTGAGGAGCAGCAGCAGCAGCTTCACCTGGAGGACGAGGAGGAGTCAGTAGGTATCAGGGCAGGTAAAGAAAACATCTGAGTCATTAGCTGCTCCCCTCCTCACCTTTCCTCTTCTCTTCTTTCTGCCCAAGACGAAACAGGAAGCTCTCTGGTCTCAGACTGGCTGTCCGACAGGAGGCTGCGCCCCCTGAGCTGGGGTAAGAAGGTGACTGATTGGCTGGAAGATAAAACCCATCAGTGAGAATCAGGGGGATAAAAACTTCAAGAACTGAAACAGCAGGGTCCAAAAAGGGCTGCCTTACCAGTAGGAGACAGAGCAGCTCTATCCTCTCCCTAAAGAGACACAACACATGACAGTCAGACACATGGACACACCTGAGACACACTCTCTCAGATTTTAAATACAGACAATAAGTGCATTTTCAGGTTCACAGCCAACCCGCTGGAGACTGAGAGGAGGTAGATGTTGGTCTCATCACTCTTAGAAATGAAAAGCGTCAGATACTGAAGACACTTAAAAATTAACCCACAGTTCCACTGAGCCACAGCCGGCCCAGATCAGAACATTTTAGAGCCCCCTGCATCTGAGGCACATGCACACGCACGAACACTTTTCGAACACTGCTGTTAAACATGCACAATGGAATCAGAAGACAGTGGATCAGTTTGTGTGTGTGTGTGTGTGTGTGTGTATTGGGGGGGGGGGGGGGGGGGGGGGCAGGTGAAGACATGCTGTAGAGGAGATAAGGTGGAGAAATGTTGACGGATGCTGATTA
The DNA here is from genome assembly GCA_030710495.1 of Labroides dimidiatus. NCBI lineage: Eukaryota > Metazoa > Chordata > Actinopteri > Labriformes > Labridae > Labroides > Labroides dimidiatus. The sequence continues at coordinate 14,945,400 of CM061154.1, forward strand.
AAGGTGTCCGGTTAAAAGAGACAGAACCATTCAGATTAATGAGTGTGACCTTTGACCTCCTGTTCCAGAGCAGTTCCTACATGTTAAACCTGTAAGCATGAACCTTATGATCAGGTGTCTGCTTGTTGCCTATGGGACACCAGGAGAAGAACAGATCTGAATCAGCAGAAAAGAGAAATATTAAATAAGCTGATAAAAATGTGAATAATTCAGAAAATTCTTGTAATCTAAGTTAAGATGTTGGTGTCCTCCTTTGAGTTCTGTTTTTGTTTAAGGCTGAAAATATTTTATGCAGAATAAAAACCATGGATTAAAGAGCTTAACTCCTGACGGAAATAAACTGATTTTAAATCACTTCCTCCTCAAGTTACCATTAAGAACTGTCAGACTTTTCAAAAACTACCAGGTGAGTTTGATTTAGAAATTTAACTCAATAAAGTCATTGTTTCTCAAGATGAAACACAGGAGGTTTTTATTCAGACAAAAGCCACAGGAAGTGGAGTGTGGAGCTTCTGCAGTATATACTGAGTATTTGATGTAAACTCATAAATCTGAAGGTTCCTTGTTGGTTCGTTCAGTCCAGGTGCGGAGCTCAGTCTTAGTAAAGTTAGTAATTTCTGGGGGTGTGGCCAAACCCTTACCATAAAAAGGGCGGAGTCGTCTGTGTGGGTAGAGCGTCTGGAGGGGTAAACGGTCTGAACACACACACAGACACACACACACACACACATACATACACATACACGCACAGACAAAGACACACACAGATCCACACAGACATGAAGTGACAGTGAACAGGTGGTGGAAGGCGCGGTCTACATTATAGGGGGCGGGGCTAGAACACAAACAATTCAACAAAACAAATCTAACAGGGTTAGAGTCCAGGGCTTTTACTTTGAAGGAAAAGGGTGTGTGGTTTATCTGTGTGATGTGTTTCAGCCTCACCTCACTGTCTGGACTGGACTTGGTTGGACTCTGGGATGGTTTGTGCTAAAAAAAAACAACAACAGTTCGTGTCAGTCTGTTTCCAACATCTGAGTTGGGTCACACGCAGCATCACACCTGAGGCCTGTACTACTGTACTACTGTACTACTAACCCTAACCCTAACCCTATCCCTCCCGGTTACCTGGGTTGACTTAACGAGACATTCACAATCCTAATAAACAGTACTACAAAGCTGAATATCAACTCACTCAATGAATCTAGGTCTCCCAGCCTTGATCAGTGCGCACTCACATTAAAGGGGTGATGTCCGCAGCGTCTGACCAATCACAAACATGGAGAAACAGGAGAAACCCTGCAGAGCAGCCTACTTTACCATGGAGGAGCAGACAACTATTCTTTAGAAATGCAACGAATTTAAACACATGACCCAGGTTAAGAGCAACACTCTTGCTGCAGCAAAAGCCAGGAAGGAATGCTGGCAAAAAAACTGTGACTCTGTTCATGCGTTATTCGTGAGATTATCCAAAAATAATTCACAGGACAATATAAAGGCTCTGATCACTCAATTTGACTTCATTATGGAACAGTTGTTTCGAGCAGAGCTCTTCCTCAGTAACCTTCCTTTGGTTTATATTTGCCATTGAGTTTTGAGGCTCAGCACCGCTGTGTGAGCGTGTTTTGTGTTGGAATATTAATAAATAATATTAACTTTAATTCCTCAACTCCCATGTAGTTGTGCGTACCATAAATTCCTGTTTCTGCTGTTATGCAATGTGTGACCGTTATTATTAACATCATTATTTCAGATGCAAACAGTGGAGCTAAACAGACTTGGGGAACAAGTACAAAAACATCCTTCAAAGCGGTTTTCTTTCTTCACTCTGTCTCTGATGTTTGGATGAAATCAACAGAATTTATTTATTTATGGCTCCATCAGTTGACAAATGTAGTTCAGTCCATTTCATGAAAATCTGAATCTCTTGTACAGGATGACCTCGTGGACATCAAAAGGATTGCATCACTTCCTAAAAACTCTCTCTCCTAAGCACTACATGCACCAACATTGATAGGATCTTCTAAAAATGGGCAGAGACTTTTCCAAGAAAGATGATTGGGCAGGAGGTTTTGTTTTTCTACTGGTTGATCTCTTATCTAGATCTTAACCTGCTCCGGAGCAGGTTAGCCATTCAACATATGTTACCACGGTGATTCATCCCGGTAAGACGTGAACCAGCTTCGTAGGACAGAAAATTCAGGGTTAACCCAGAAGTTACCCGCTAAGAGAAAATCCAGCTTCGTAGTACAGGCCTCTGGTCTCTGTTTTCAGTTCATTTGACCCAAATTCAACCCTGAATCTGCCCAATGAGGCTTCATATCCAGGCTTTCATGGTGAAAGTCCTGCAGGAAGTGTACCATTTGACTGACATGGTTGAACTGGTTAAACTGATTTAACTGGTTCAGGAGTTACCTTAGTGTAGCTGGAGACAGAGTCTTTCTGAGCAGGTCGAATCTTCTGTCTCTCCTCATCGTACCTCAGAGCAGCCAACTGAGCCTCCCTCCTCATCCTCTCCACACCACCTGACCCCCCCACAGACCTCTGACGGACAAACAGACAAGGAGAGAGACAAACAATTGAAGTATTAGACGTCTGAGTGTGAGTGTGTGTGTGTGTGTGTGTGTGCGTGTGTGTGTGTGTGTGGTATCAGCAGCTGCAGTTTGTAGTTTCAGATGTGCATCATAAGTTGGGGGTAGGAGGTCTTACCTGACTTTGATTCTGCAGTGTGACACCATCAACCACACTCCTACAGGACAGACAGACAGGTTAAGTCTAGGACAGGTAATATTTGAGGAGTGAGTGTGTGTGCCAAGTGTGTGCGTGTGTATGTGTGTATGTGCATGTACCTGTTGTGTCTCCTGGTGTCCTCTGACCTGGTTGAGCTGGTTTTACCTGGGGAGCCCTGGACACACAAACAGGAAGTCACAGGTTTTAACAAAATAAAGGTCTCTTGTGTTCTGCTGGCTCAGAGCTGTTTAGCTAAAACCCAGTTTGAAACCCTAACAACAACAACACATGGATCATAAACAGGAAGTGATGGCTATAATGTGGGCGGAGCTCCAACCTCCCTGGTGATGCGTCTCTCAATGTACGCCATGAACTGAGAGCTCAGGCTGGTCCTGTCCCCTCCTCCTCCTGCCCCTTTTCCTCTTGCTCCTCGTCCTCGACTCCTCCCCTCTTCCTCCTCGTCTTCCCCTGCACAGCTGTCGATGAAGTCGATCTGTTCCAACTCTGCACCTGCTGAAAGAAGGGACGGGGGACGGGGACAGACAGAATTATGGACCCACTGAAGCTGAAAGGAAGAAGAGTTACAGCTCGTGTGGTTTTTCTGAGGGGTCAAAGGTCACACCTCTGTCAGACTGAGGCCCGTTTATATGACAACACTTCACAGCGTTTCACTCAAAAACGCAGAGAAAAAAATCGGGGTTTACACGGAAATGCGGATGGACTGAAAATGCTGTAGTATGCATATGAGGCCTGTAGGTGGCGATATAACTGTAGAGTCTTTTGGTTGCCCTAGGCCAAAGAAGAGGTGGGCTGATCATCTGGCATTTATATTAGATGCATCTAATCTGAGTGCCGAAGTGGAGCAACAGATGCACATTTTGTTGAAAGGCAGTCAGCAAATTCAGCAGCACAAGCACAACCCTGTAGTCCGCCATGCAACAATACTTTTGCATTTCATCCTTAAACCGTTGTCGTATAAACAGGGCCTGACTGAGTTCTGGTTCTGCCCTCAGTTGTCTCTAAACCAAAATGAGCCACATCCAGACTGAACACACTCCTGCTCCTATGTAGACCTGTGAGCTGTGACTTGGATAGGGGTCTCAGGTGTGTCAGTCTTTCATAACAGAGTCCTTCTCTGACGGGTAAAAACTCACATGATCCGTTAGCAAGCTGAACGGCTCCTCCTCCTCTGGGTCTGTGTTCTCTGCTGATCTCTGCCACTCTCTGCGGCAGCTCTGAAAGCTCCTCTGTGGGCTGAACACAAACACACAAGAAGTGAGCAAACACACACACACACACACACACACATACACACACATACACACACACACACACACACACACACACACAGGACATGCTGAATGTATGAGTGTGAGACTGTCTCACCTCGTTCCCTGACCACCTCTTGTCTCCGCTGTCGACACTGTTGAATCCAGAGTCCAGAGCTCCATATGGGCGCCCAGGATACAGCTCATCCACACTAAAGCACAGACACACATAGATTCACACTCAGCTCAGAAAGACTCTTCATAAAGAAAGGAGGAGAGAGGTCTCAGGTACACGTCACACAGCTGATCCGACACCTTCAGTCTTAACGACTGACAGCTAAACATTCAGAGCTGTACCTGACTCCCTGCTCATCAATGACAGAAGGAAGGAGTGGAGGTGAGGGGCAACATGTTACTAACCAGGTGTTGAAGGTCAAAGGTCGTCTGTCATAGTCTGGGAGGTCGGGGGTCGTCTTGCTGGCCTCCAGGTTTAGATATTTAAATATGTGGACCTTCCCTTTAATGCAGATCTACAGAAAGCACAAACACACACAGTTAGACACACTTCCACCTCCTGCTGTTCTGCCATGATGTCACTTCCTGTATGTACCTGTGCAGGTGGCATCTGCAGCGGATTGTTGTCGAGGACGATGGTCTGCAGCTGTGTGAGTTGACGGTAACAGACGGGGAGGGATGTCACTTTGTTACAGGAGAAATCCAGACGCACCAGAGGGAGGTCAGCTAGCTCTGAGGACACACAGAGAAGCGCTGTGTCAACACCCTCACACTGGCCTGTGTGAGTGTGTGTGTGTGTGCGCGCACGTACCTGGGGGCAGTCTGACCAGGTGGTTCCTCCTGATGTTCAGGTCCCGTAGAGCCTCTAGCTGACCCACCTGAGACGGTAGAGTCTGGATCTCATTACAGCTCACATCCTGCAGGGGGCAGTGTATGTGTGGGAGGGGGTACAGGTTTAACTCTCATTAAGAGACAGACTGACAGAATGCGTGGTGTGTGGTATGTATGATGAACTTTTCAAAGAGAAGAAGGACTTACCAGTTCAGTGAGCTGTCTCAGCTGGCCCAGCTCCTCTGGCAGAGAAACCAGTTTGTTGTTACAGGCGATCAAAACCTTTAGAGGAAGACTGCAGACCACAACCGGGAGGACAGACAGCTGGTTCCGACTGACAGAGGGACAGACAGACAGATGGATGGATGTGAGTTCATAGTATTACTGCTGAATAAAACACGTCTCTAAAAGGTGGACTGACATCACAACGCCTGCACGAGAAGTCATCACACAGGTCAGGACAGAAATCTTAAAAAGTTGTGTGTGTGTGTGTCACCTGAGGTTCAGGTAGGTGAGGGCCTGCAGGTTGAGCAGACTGTCCGGTAGAGACCTCAGACAGTTCTGGTAAAGGTTCAGACTCTCCAGAGACACAAAGAGACAGACCTCCAGAGGAAGCTCTGACAGACGGTTACGAGACAGGTCTGAGAGAGAGACAGAGAGAGAGAGACAGAGAGAGAATCAGAAACAGAGTTAGGTTACATTTTAGTGCACAGAAAGTCTTCAAAGTGTGAAACTCAAATTGCTGTTGAAGCTCTTCTCTTTGAACTTATCCCAAACACCTCACAGCTTAAAGACATCCACGTTTTTCCTTTTTAAAGTTATAGTTTGTGTCATTTTTCCTTTATTTTCACAGGACAACTGACAGGAAGTGGGGGAAGACATGCAGCAATGACCGTGCTGGGAACTGAACCAACACCTGCTGCAAAGAAGACAATGGTCTCAGTACATGGGGTGCACACTCAAATGGCTCAGCCAGCGGCACCCTGAAATCCAGTTCATGATCACAGAAGTGAAGGGTGATGTGTTCCTGCTGATCTTGGAAGGACCAGGATGTGGACCAATGTGGACTCACAGAGGGGACTCACTGATGTTTGGCCTGGTCAGGAGGTCAGCAGCATATGTGATAAGAAACAGTTACAAGGAAGTGACAGTCTGGCTTCACAGCAAAGTGGTTTCAATTAAAAAACAGATTACTTTTGCTCTGCTTGGTTGACAAACAGGACATGAGGATTCTCTCATGATACACGTTATCCTACGGTTAGATCTCATAGCACCAGGCGACCAGCAGCGCTCAATATAGACGGCTACTAAACTACAGTACAGACTGACAAAGTTTGCTTGTTGTCATGTTTCAAACAACAGCCCTGCATAACTGTTGATAAATATGTCACCTCATGGTATCTGGTAAAAAGTTGTCTTGAACAAGGAAAAGTACTGTTTAAAAGGAGGTCTGATATCCATTCATTTCCAAAACAAACACGCCTTGTTAAGAGTCATGTCATCAGTGTGTGCTCAATTCCAGCCAAAAGGTGTCGCTGCAATCCATTTCAAACAGATAGTCCTCACAGTTTCTTTAAGTGAAATAATGTATTTTGTCATGTATGCTAAGAGGTTTAAATCTCTGGATGAGAGATTATTTCAGATCCAGAGCTCAGAGAGTGAAGAACAGGATCGGTTTCTGGCTGAGCGCTGTTACCATTTTCCTGCATGTTAATTTAAGAAATGAAAAAAGACTGATACAAAATAAAACACACACACACACACACACGCACACACAAACACACACACAGCAGCTGTGGGAGACGGGCACCTGGCTGGAAGGAAGTCCACATCACCACAGTAAAATCTATTTCCTTCATACAGCGGTCTGTTATCCTCTCTCTCTAAAGTGTCCTGATTATTCATATGTTTACCTGGTTTGATGTGTGATCACAATAAGGACTGATCATTCTGCTGTCCTAAAGGATCACTGATCATTTATTGTTAGATTAACAGTAATAATCTCATTCTGTTGATCCACAGCTGATCTGGTCGATGAGGAAGAGCTTTGAGAGCTTACACAGTAAAGTTACAGGCATGTCACTGAAGGACTCTTCATCACCCATTACACAGCATCAGCATCCTGTGTGTGTGTGTGCGTGTGTGTGTGCGTGTGTGTTAGTGCAGCCTCAGGCCTCAGCTCTGTATGAATCAGTGTGATAGAGAGAGAAGCGGAGCTCACAAATCATAGTGTGAGTGTGTGTGTGTGTGTGTGTGTGTGAGCATGTAACAGTGTTGGCTGACTGGTCACATGACCCAGCCTGAGCAGAACAGTGACCCTGATCCTGGTCTGAATGGTTCCAGCTCATGCAGGGTTTAAAAACAAACAGCCTCATTATTCCCATTTAACGTCACAGCCTCTTTATTTATAATTGATTATTATTATTAATCAGTGCTGTTTATGATGGGCTGAGTGTAAATGCTGATGAGGAGGATCAATGAGATGATGTGGTACCGTCTGTCTTAGAGTATGTTCTTAATATATCAGAAAGAAGCTGATTAATCATGTGTGTCTCATTTATAAACTTGTGTGCACCTTACATCTCTCAGTGTAACAATCTGGAGATAAAACAATCAGCCTTTACCTTTTCCTACAATGAATCAATCACATGGATCATTGATAGGAAGTTAAAAAGCCCCACACAGTATGTGTAGACAGTTGCCCTGTTTACAAGACATTTCATTCAAAAACGCAAAACACAGAGAAAATATCTGCATTTACACAGAAACGCTGAGGGACTGCAAATGCTGTAGTATGCATGACAGACCTGAAGGTGGCGATATAACTGTGGAGTCTTTTGTCAATGGCCAAGAGTTGTCAATTTTGCTCTTCCGGTTGAACGCTCTGTTTATGTCGCCAAGGAGACCACAAAACTGAAGATGTTAGCCTAGCTGTCATAGTTGCTCTAATAACTGGCTTTTAACAGCAAGAAAGCGACAAAATGAACAAATATTGGCAGTGGAGTCATTGTTCGGATGTTTTAAAAAGTTTACACTGAGTTCTGTCCAGTATTAATGATTTCACACAAGTTGCTTTGAGCTAGCTTGCTGGTGGCAGTTAGCCATAATGCTGCAAGGCAACCGGAAGTCGATAACTGCCGGCTGAGGTCAACACCAAAAGGCTTCTGAAGAAGCAGTTGGATATATTGAATGCATCTAATCTGAGTCCAGAAGTGGAGCAACAGATGCATGTTTTGTTGAAAGGCAGTCAGCAGATTTAGCAGCACAAGCACAACATGATAGTCCGTCATTGAACTGTTGTTGTTCGCTCATGGCAATTAAAAGTTCCCACAACGAAAATGGAATGCGCACACGCAAAACGGAGCGTAATGCCAGTGTTTCCACTGAAAACTCTAGCTTGCTGTTTTCACAGCAATGGAGGCTGCAGGGTATCCGAAAAATTCCACTCTGGAGGGCGTTTCAAAAAAGTTTCGTTTTAGGTCGGCTGAAACACCGCTTCCATGTAAACAAGAGGCCGAAATGCAACAAAACTTTTACATTTCATCCTAAAACCGTTTTCCTGTAAACAGCACACGTGTGAGGTCAGCCTGGACTGTGCTGCAGGAGGATCTGTGTCCAAGTGAGCTTCCCTCTCTTTCTCTCTCAAATTCGAATTCAAAATAAGCTTTACGTGCATGATTTTTTAAAACTTCTTTTAAACTTTCTGTGTGTGTGTTTGGAGCAGACTGGGGGAGCTGGAGGAAGAAGCATCAGGCAGGAGATACTCTGATTGATGGCTTTCTGGGATGTGTGACATGCGTTTAGATTCTGCATTGCTGCTGGTTTCAACTCTTGTAAAAGAGATTTTCCTGGTCAAACACCTATGAATAAAATATGATCGGGACCCTAACCGGCAGAGTGAAGACAATTTTAAGAGACATGCAGAGGCCCACAGCCATGGTATCACTGCTCACTGTTCTTCTCCTGTAGTGCTGTTAGAGCTTCCTCTGGCTGAAGTGTCTGCAGATGCTATGTGTGTTTCCGCAGCTTTACAACCTTCATCCTGAAGCACTGTCATGCAACATCATCTGAACCCTTGGAGAACCACAGACAGTTTCATCCTCTTCTCCCACTGGATGTAATGACAAATCCATCTGGAGACTCACCATTTCAGCTGCAGCAGATTGAGACTAACACCAAGCAAACATCCACATCAAACACAGAGATACCTCCCTGTGATGAAGGTGTAACCATCAATCTGTCTCTCCATGGTCTGTGGCCTATCCCAGCTGTTTTAGGGCAAAAGGTGGGGTACACCCTGGACTGGTCACCAGGCTGACACACAGAAACAGACAACCTTTCACATGCACACTCAGACCTACGGGAAATTTAGAATCACCAATTAACCTGCTGAGCATGTTTTTTTTTTTTACTGTGGGATGAAGCCAGAGTACATGGAGTGAACCCATGCATGAATGGGGAGAACTCCAAACAGAAAGGCCACCAGGTGAACTGGGATTTGAACTTGTGACCTAACAGGAATAAAAGTGCTATATTTTAGGGGTAGCTTTCCAATAAATGAAATTTGAAACTTGATGGATGAAGCTACTGTTTGGTGTGTTTCTCAGAGTCTTGGTGTGTTTTGGTGTGTTACTCTGAGTCTTAGTGTAATCTGTGTTGTTGTACTCCTGCTCTGCTGTCAGTCACTGACTCCTCCGCTCCGTTTGTTTTCTCTCTCCACGCTGCCCGTCAGTCTGTGGTGGGCGGAGCAGCTTTCATTCACTCCTGCCTCATTATCTAACCAGGCACACACGCATTAAACAAAACAAAGCAAGGTGTGCGTTCACCTTTCTAAACCTGCTGACGTCAGAGTCCTGGGGTGAAGCTGTGTCAGCTCGGTGGCCTCGAACCTGGACGGTACAGCCGAACTCCTTCCTGCCCGGTCCAGTCCATAAACCGCCAAGTGAGTCCACTCTGAGCGGCTAGCAGTGTGCTAACAGTCTCATGGGCACTGTGTGTTTACCCTCCGCAGACTTCAAACAATCCCACTGAGCCTCAACCAGCAGCCGCCTTCACCGTCACCAAATCGACAGGTGTTTCAACACAAGCTGTTACCAAAACTTTCACATCTCCTTGTGTCTGCTAACAACTAAAGTTATCTGATGGTGTTTGGGGTTCCTGTGGTGAGCGGATGCAGTAACGTTATGTCGCATCTCGGACTGTTTTGAAGATTAAAGTCTTCAGAAAGTTCCCCATGGAGGTCATACCGCAAGTTTATGTGCTGATGTTTTTCCAATGACGTTATCAGCTATAATAATCCACCACACACGGAGAAATCACGACACGGTGACATTTCAGAGGGGTACAATATTTGTTATAACACCGGCCCTGACTATTTTCCCATCCCATCCCCTCCAGAGACGTTAAAGTTGGATTTACTCGTCATACGCCCCTAAAGTCAACAAAAACCGACTCGAAGTATCTCTAACCGACACGACAGAAGCTCGGCCGAACCCGGGGCCCCTCCCCGGGCCCCTGCGCTCACTCACCGGCCCGAGTGGTATCCGTCAGGTCGTGGTTGGCGGCGCTCCGGGGAAACTCCTTCAACTTCCTGCCGCTGAGGTTCAGACACCCAGTGGCCGAGGCTTCGTCCAACGCCCGGTCCAGAGACCGGTTCCAGGGCGCCGGACCTGCCGGCCCCAGTCCGTTGTTGTTCCCTGCTAAAACATTTCCGGTGCCCGTGCCGCTGCCGCTTCCAACTGTGAAGTTGAGTCCGGTGCTTTCCGCAGACCCCAGCAACACCGAGGCCGCCATTACACACTCCGGCAGTTAGCTCTCAATGCTAACAGCTAACACTCCCACCCTAAACTCCAGGGCAGAGCATGCGCATAACGGCGCTCGAAGGGAAGCGGTCTGGAGAGCAGACGATTTATTACAAACACACAGGTACAACAACATACAGTTGCAAAATTCCAGAAACACGGTACATAACTGTAAACTGTTATTTATGAACAACACAAAGAAGTACATTTTGGCTGTCCTGAGCTCTAACACTCTACGTACCACTTAGTTCTAAATTATTTACAATGCCAGCATGAACACTGACAGTGACGTATTTAGCAATTTGGGGGCCCAAGGCTAACACAAGCAGGGGGCCCTCCACATCTGTTGTTCTCATCATTTTTTTCTCTGTTTGCAAATCTGCACCTTTTTTATTTTTAGCAAAGATTCTTTCCTTTATCTGAACTGATCTCTGCACATTCGAACAATGCTCAGTTCTAGGGTCATCTTCCATTATAACATATTGGTCAGAAGGGCGACTACTACTCTCTGGTATTTGATCCCTATCTACATCCCTTTGTTGATATCTGTGTCTCAGCAGACAGCAACAGGTTGCTCCTCCAATTAACTAATAACGTTAGCATTTCTAGCGGCTTCTTGCAGCTCTCTATATTCTTAGGTGGCTTGCTTAATTTTTATTTTCATTTGATGTAATTTTTGTATATGGATTTTGTAGAATTTCATGCTCTCTGGATGAAGAGTTAAAAAGTCTTATTCATACTATTTCTGCTATGGGCCCCCTAATGGTTCAGGGCCCACAGCAATTGGCCTATCCGTAAGAATGCCTCTGCAAACTCCTCTGCTGCTATATCCATCCATCCATCCATCCATCCATCTTCTACCGCTTATCCGGTTCCGGGTCGCGGGGGCAGCAATGTCATTAGTGAAGACCAGAGGCCCCTATCCCCGGCCACTTCCACCAGCTCTTCTGGGAGGATACCAAGGCGTTCCCAGGCCAGCCGAGAGATGTAATCTCTCCATCGTGTCCTGGGTCTACCCCGGGGTCTCCTCCCAGCTGGACATGCCCGGAATACCCCCCCCAGGGAGGCGTCCAGGAGGCATCCTCACCAGGTGCCCGAACCACCTCATCTGACTCCTCTCGATGTGAAGGAGCAGCGGCTCTATTCCGAGCCTCTCCCGGATGTCCGTGCTCCGAACCCTATCTCTAAGGCTGAGCCCGGACACCCTGCTGAGGAAGCTCATTTCAGCCGCTTGTATTCGCGATCGTGTCCTTTCGGTCACGACCCACAGCTCATGACCATAGGTGAGGGTTGGAACGTAGATTCACCGGTAAATTGAGAGCCTTGCCTTCTGGCTCAGCTCTCTCTTCACCACAACAGACCGGTACAGCGTCCGCATCACTGCCGACGCCGCCCCGATCCGTCCGTCAAACTCTCGCTCCATTTTCCCCTCACTTGTGAACAGGACCCCGAGATACTTAAACTCCTCCACTTGGGGCAGAGACTCTCTCCTGACCCGGAGTGAGCAGTCCACCCTTTTCCGGCTGAGAACCATGGCCTCAGACTTAGAGGTGCTGATCTTCATCCCGGCTGCTTCACACTCGGCTGCAAACTGCCCCAGTGAGAGCTGGAGGTAAGTGTTCGATGAGGCCAAGAGGACCACATCATCTGCAAAAAGCAGAGATGGGATCCTAAGGCCCCCGAACCTGACACCCTCCGCCACTTGGCTGCGCCTAGCAATCCTGTCCATAAAAGTAATGAACAGGATCGGTGACAAAGGGCAGCCCTGGCGAAGCCCAACCCTCACAGGGAACGAGCTTGACTTACTGCTGGCAATACAAACCAAACTCTCACTCCGGAAATACAGAGATCGAACCGCCCGTAGCAAAGGGCCATCGACTCCATATTCCCGAAGCACCCCCCACAGGATACCTCGGGGGACACGGTCAAAAGCCTGCTATATCCAATTCTATTTATAATTTTTATTTAACCTTTATTAAACCAGACAGAAAAATCCATTGAGATGTAGATCTTTTTTGCAAGGGTAACCTGGCCAAGAGGTCAACAGAACACATAATAATAATAATAAGAATAATAAGAATAAGAATAAGCATAAGAATATACCAAGAATAAGTATAATAAAAACATAAATAATAACAGTGATAATAGAATCTGTTTGCTAGATTTTTTTGAGTAGGTAATCTAAACCACTTAAAATGTTTGAAGCAGATCAAAAAGAGTTTCATAGCCCATAGTTCCTTAGGTCTTGTGTGTAAAAAGAAATCCGACATTATGAGTGTTGTAAAGAAATGTGGACTCAGTGTGAATACAAGAAAACAAACAAAAAAAATAATCCAAAAACTTGATTGAACATTATTGTCAATTCAAAATTCAAATACAATTAACATTCTTACAAAATAGAGTAAAGTTCGGCGTCATAACTAATATTAAACTAATTTGAGGAACCAACGTCTAACAGGTTGACGTCATCTACGCAGTCTACGTTGCTGCGTCAGTCGGACGCATGCGCATCACAGCAGTGTCCAGGGCCGGGTATCATGGCGACGTACGTGGACATCCTGAGGAGCGAGTTTCCAGAGATCGATACGGAGCTGTTCGACTACATCACAGGTGAGACAGATACCACAGGTTAGACAGGGCCGCTGGGTGCCGGGGTTAATGCTGTTCAGTGTCGGGGACGGATCCGCTGTGTGCCGGGCTGGTGGAGCTGAATGAGCTGCTCTTAGCTCGGCACTCATAGCCTCAGAGCTAACATGCCAACCGGTTAGCACAGCATGCTCCTGTCAAGTAAACTACACTCACCTGGTCAGCTTAGTTAGTTTTAGGCTCATAGTTCAGTTTGACTTCACCAAAGCCTGAACATAGTATTATAAGATGTTTGACAAAGCTTAGTGCTGAAGGAGAAACAAATGCCGTATCACAAGGCGCTGTTAGAGTTTGCTTCATGATAAGCCTCTGAAGAACTACAACTTCTGACAAATAGCCACAGCTGTGCTCACAGTTCAAACACCCTTACAGAAGCAGAAAAATAATCGCCAATTTTGGAAAATATGATACTAGGAAATGTGAGCCTGTAGAGATTTCTTTTAGAGACAGTGATCAGGTCAAGCTTTTAAATCACACTGACATCAATCAGGTGGTCCTCATCATCAACAGTTTACATACTCGTGAATGTTTAGCCTGCTTATAATCACTCAGGCTGACATAGAAACAGGTTTAAATGTCTGTTTGGGGCAAGTGACCACATCTGTGACTTGTTTTACTGTAATTAGTATCTGTTAATAAATACTTAGTGAGTTTCTAAGTCCTGGAGAGAGCTCTTTGCAGATTTTGTGGATACTAAGCCAAGGGGAAAGCAAAAGAACTGTACAAGGAGCTGTAAGAAAAGGTAGCTGAACTTCATAGACGCCTTTACTGGTTAAAAGCAGTTATGACTGTGCATTTTGGCAACAGAAGTGCTGTGGAGTACAATGGTTGGTCAAGCGAAGTGAGGGTGTTAACCACCAAAAACCACTTTTTTTAAACCTCAGTAACCCCAATTTGATGGATGGTAAAGGACTCACAGGTTCATGAGAAATCAAATGGAAAACATCAACAAGTGGACAGACATTTAGTGGTCAATAAACCAGCAACTGTCGCAAACAAAAAAAGAGCACATAGAGAGCTGAGTCCGATGCTGTGTCCCAAATCGCATACTTTTATAAGTGCAATCACATGAAATGCACTGCATACACTCTGCACTTACTGGAACAGTGCACGAAATCTTACAGGGTAGTGTTGTACCAAATCAAACACTGCAGCTTTGAACTTAACGGAAACAAGGATTGCATTTCATAATCGTTCACAGGTGTTCTTCTGTTATTCATTGATTACATTCAACAACTATCGTTTGATCTGTTCCCGGCTCTACCTCTATGTAGCCAATATGGTGACCGTTGAGTGTGAGAGGTGTCCATAACCCACAGTCAGCTTTTTGTCTGATTTGAGTTCGCCTGCTGAGAAATCAAAGTCTCCTATGTTTTTCCATACTGTCAATGTTAATGCACTTATGCACTCAAAATAGTAAGTGTAAGTGCAGAAGTATGCAATTTGGGACACAACATGAAACTTGGGTCATAAAAGAGCCAGAAAACTACGTCCAGACAGAGAACTGCACCAAATGCATCAGAATATTAATGGTTTTGTATTTTCAGATTTGATTACTGTAGTTCTATTTGAAATTAAATTCCGTTTCTGTTCATCATAATTTATTGGCTCACTTATTATCTACTCTCCATAGCAAGTTCCTATTTGGTCATAACCTCAGCCTGAAACAAGTTTTTCATTACTTTCATTATTTTTTCCAAAACTGGATTTAGAATATCAGCAGTTAATATTGATTATTTGTGGTCAAACGTGGTTAACTGAGGTTGGATAATTAATTAAAAATTCTGCCAGGGTAAGAAAACTATGGCAAGCTGTTTTGACATTAAAAAAAACAAAGTTTGACTGCCCACAATTCAGATTCTGACTAGGAGAAATGTGAATTTGAGATATCCGTATTTCAGTTTTGACTAGGCAAAACTGAACTACATAACAAAAAAGGGACAAAAACAGAACTTTCAGTGGCAGCATCTTTCACTGATGTTAGCTAAAGAATTTTTCCATAACATGTAACCCAAAAATCCCTGACTGAAGCTTTAACACTGGTTTCTGTGTGTGCATGATGTGCTCAGGTGTTTTGGATAGTGGTGGAGCAGATTTCGAGGATGGAGAGGAGGTTTATGAAGCCATCGGAGGAGTGCTGCAGGATGTGTCTGCTGACAGTAAAAACGAGGACGACATCAGAGACATCTGCCTCCAGATGTTCAACACTCTGCAGCTGTAAGAAAGCCCTGTGTCAAGATTCAACCACTCATTTCTGAGAGATCAAGAAGCATTCAGATGTCACTAGTCATTCAGTAGCACTTCATTTAAAAAGTCTGTCCTGAAGATGATCTGAGGTTATATGGGAGCTGTGTCTAAAACGTGTGTTCTAACAGGAATAACCATCATGGCTCTCAGAAGCAGGTGTTGTTGGATGCTCCTGTGCAGCTCTCTCAGATCTCAGCAGATAACGGTAAAAATCACACACAATTCTGAATAATCAGGCTTTTTTTTCCTTTAAAGTACCTTATGTAAACTGGATTCATGTTTGCTGTAAATCTTACCCGTCTACAGTCACTGCAGCAGACGATGTGATGGGGATCTGGATGATGAAACGTGCTCAGAACACAGTGAGTATTCCAGAAATACAGACACACACGGGCAGAAAGTTCCTCTTACCAGAGACACCGGTTCCTCTTCAGATCAAACCAGTGCCAGAAAGCAAAGGAAAAAAAGTTAACATTCCGTCAACATGATCCAGAGTGAAGCGTTTTATTTTTATTTTTCATCAGGACGGTCTGCGTCCGAACTGTGAGAAACATTTAGATAAACCTTTATAAAAACGAGTTAACAACTGATCGAGAAAGGAACAAAATATGAGTCGGAGACGTTAATTTCAAAGCCTCTCATTGATTGAACATGTGACTCTTTTCACACATCACTTCCTGTCTGTATCTCTCCAGACAGTGGATGCCAAGAAACTGGAGAAGGCTGAGGCCAAGCTGAAAGCCAAACACGATCGTAGGAACGAGAAGGACTCTCAGAAAGGCTCAAGTCCACTGTCAGTACACACCTGTCCTCACCAGACTTTATCTGTCGTCTGCTATCCTCACCTGTCCTCTCCTGTGCTCACCTGTCACTGTTTCATCCTTCAGAGTCCTGGAGGAGGCTTCAGCCAGTCAGGCCAGCAGTAAGAAGGACAACCGAGTCGACCAATCAGGGAAGAATCGCAGCTACGACATCCGCATTGAGAACTTTGACGTGTCTTTTGGCGAGAGGTGGGTGGGGTTTATTCCAGCAATTGGACATATACTATATGGATGGATGAATCCCTGAGCTGTGAGCAGTTTACAGTTGTTTTTTATGCTCATTTTATTAACATATTCCATCTGCAGGTGTTTGCTGCAGGGAGCGGAGCTATCTCTGGCGTCAGGCAGGCGGTACGGTCTGATTGGTCGAAACGGTTTGGGAAAAACCACCCTGTTGAAGATGTTGGCGAGCCGAAACCTCCGGGTCCCTGCTCACATCTCCATCCTCCATGTGGAACAGGAAGTGGCAGGGGATGAGACGGCGGCGCTGCAGAGTGTCCTGGAGAGTGACACACTGAGGGAGGAGCTGCTTGGCGAGGAGAAGAGGCTCAACGCTCGCATCGCTAACGGAACGTAAGATTGAGGTTTAATCTTATCTTGGAGCAGTGGGCTATTGGCTATGTTTTTCATGTTCTCCGTCAAAAACCAAGGCCCAACAGGTTTCCACAGTTATGTATCAGACCAATGAGCTTACACAAACATTGACCAATGACAGCACAGGATTCAGCCCAATACTCTGATGTCATATTTGAGGTTAAAATTGACACTTTGTTCCGATATCGTAGAGAAATGTTCCTGTGTGTGTTTGTCACAGTGCTGATGGGATGGAGAGCGTACGGCTTTCGGAGATCTACGGCAAGCTGGAGGAGATTGAAGCTGACAAAGCTCCTGCGAGGTATGTATGAGTGTGTACAGCTCCACAATGATATAAACCACACACAGGTGTTCTTAGCTCATCCTCATGCTAACTGTTGTTCCTCTGAGCTACTTTTTTAGAATGGCTTTTAATTCTGACTAGGGCTACCCTGTTTTAATGTATATATTCTGTTTTATCTTGTTTTATCTATTTTAAAAGGCTTTTAACACCTTGCAGTTGTGTCACACTTTCCACTGTAGCTTTTATGGATTGTTTTATGGTTTGCTTGTTTTTATTTGTTGTTTTGTAGTTATTCTCTGACACTACTGTAAAGCACTTTGTGTACCTTTGTGGTTACTGTAAAGGGCCATAGAAATAAATATTGATTGAATGATGAAGCACCAGCAGGGGGCCGAGACTCCTCACCTATCTGTTCTACTCCAACTATCACTGTTTGTGATTGACATCTGTCTCATCCAATCAGAGCCTCCGTCATCCTGGCTGGTCTTGGATTCTCTCCTAGAATGCAACAGCAGACGACAAAGTGAGCACCTTCAACCAATCACACACATACGTCACTTTTGCACAATGTGAACATTAGCATGGTATTTCGTGTAAATGTGTGTGTGTTTGTGTGTGTAGGGAGTTTTCTGGAGGATGGAGGATGAGGTTGGCGTTGGCCAGAGCTCTGTTTGCTCGGTGAGTATTTTATGTTTATGGTTCAGTGTGAGATTGTGACTAACAGAAATCCTCATCTGTTCATTCACATTCTTTCTTTTGCTCTCTGATCTCTCCAGACCAGATCTGCTGCTCCTGGACGGTGAGTCAGATCCTCCTCAGGACTCAAGTCCCTGAGAGGAGTGGGTGGGGTGGGGGGTTACAGGTACACAGAGCAGTGAGAACAAGAGGAAGACTGAAGACGTGTGGAGTAACGGCTGAAATACACCAGATGTGTCTCTAGTCTGGCTCCGCTGCATCACAGCACAGATAGGTTTCCATTCAAGTCAATTTGTCGACTTATGCTGGATCCATTCCATTCTGGTCTAGATGCAGTTTCCTGCATTCTGATGCATTTTATCATGTTTTTAGATTAAAAATAATCTCCGTCTTTCATTTCTTTCCTTGGAGCCAGCATGGTCTGCATTTACTGACTACTATTATGTTCTGGTGTAATATACAGAGGATGCATGCTGGATTATGTCTTTGCAATAGTTGTTAT
Source organism: Labroides dimidiatus (assembly GCA_030710495.1). NCBI lineage: Eukaryota > Metazoa > Chordata > Actinopteri > Labriformes > Labridae > Labroides > Labroides dimidiatus. Next base: position 14,963,834 of record CM061154.1, read on the forward strand.
ACATATATTGAAGCACTGGGCATTAGAAGATTTTGAAAATTCTGAACTTCCCAGTAAGCTCTGTGACATTTTTCGTAACTACCCATCACCTTGAAGCACTCACTCCAGCAACAGCGCTGTCTCCACTACCCCTGCTTATGACTCACTCTCAATCTCAATCTCAACCACCTATATCAGGAGACATGGAGATGCACTAATCATCTTTTCTTTTTGATAAGTGAAATCAGCTTAATGTAGATGGTTCATATGGAGATTTCTGTGATGTAGCCGAGTCATGTTTTCAGCATATCAAATACACAGGTAGTATATCCCCCCTAATAATTATGTAGACTACATAAGAAATGGACCACCTCTCTAAAACAGGACTGAACAGTTTGACCGTTCATTATCCACATTTTTTTTTTCCAGAAAGGAGTTGTGATAAGAATAACAACTATGGTGTTACTCATTTTTGAAAATAAGGTCTGAATACTCACTAAACTCGCTAAAGCCTCAGTCTCCATACGCCTGCATGATACGCCTGTGTAATGCGGCTGTGCATGTAGGTAACCAGGAAAATGAGTGGATGAAAATGGGTAGTCCATCTACTGATAAAGTGGAACATATTTGAAAGTGAAGCAATGGAAAACATGCTGGAGTAGGCCGGTCATTCACTAATATTTTTGATGTTGAATGTGTGTGGGGGGGTCCATGTAGGACTGTCTATGTGTTGGATTAATGGAAATATTAGAGACGTTACTGTGGGATGTGTAACTGACTGGTGTCTGTACTGTTTCAGAGCCCACCAACATGTTGGACGTTAGAGCCATCCTGTGGCTGGAAAACTACCTGCAGGTCCAATACTTGATCACTTTCATATTACTATTCCTCACTGACAACAGAGGGAGCACTAAGCAATGAACTAACAAGTAAACAAGGTCTCCCTCCACAGACGTGGCAGTCCACCATCCTGGTCGTCTCCCACGACAGGAATTTCCTGAACGCTGTGGTCACCGACATTGTTCACCTGCACTCTCAGAGACTGGACAGTTACCGTGGCGACTATGAAAACTTTATTAAAACCAAAGAAGACAGACTGAAGAACCAGCAGAGGGAGTATGATGCCCAGCTGCAGTACAGACAACACATACAGGTAATCTACTGCAGTACAGACAACACAGGTGTATTACTTTGTTGCAGAGAGTTTCATGCCCACAAGCTGTTGGTGTTTTCCCAGAATGCATTGTGTCTGTATCACCTGTGTCTGTGCTTTAGGTGTTCATCGATAGATTTCGGTACAACGCGAACAGAGCTGCTCAGGTGCAGAGCAAACTCAAGCTGCTGGAGAGGCTGTGAGTATTAACTTGTCTGAGGTCTGTACTACGAAGCTGGATTAACACTTCTAGGATCTCTCGCTGCTACCTGGGTTGACTGAAGGAGACATTCACAGTCCTGATAAGCAGTGTTACAAAGCTGGATATCAACTCACTCAGTGAACCCAGGGTTTTCCAGTTTTGATCAGTGCGCGCTCACATTAAAGGGGTAGAGTTTGCAGCGTCTGACCAATCACAAACATGGAGAAGCAGGAGAAACTCGGCAGAGCAGCCTACCATACCACAGAGGAGCAGAGAATTATTCTTTCGAAACACAAAGAATTCCAACATATCATTCAGGACAAAAGCAACACTGTTGCCGCAGCAAAAGCCAGGGAGGAATGCTGGCTGAAAATTTCCGACTCTGTCATTGCGTAAATTTGTGAGCTTAAACAGTATTGATTCATCAGACAATTTAAACAGACAGGAACTCTGATCACTTTGCCTGATCTGTGCCTTTTCTTTGTTTTACATTTTCCATTGAGTTAATTGAGCCCCTTGTGTGAGCGCATTTTGAGTTGGAATAATTATAAACAAAATTAATCTTAATTCCTCAACTGCCATGTAGCTGTGTGTTCCATAAATATGTTTCTGCAGTTATACCATGTGTGAGCCAGCTTTGTAGTACAGGGCTCTGCTTCATCTAATACTCATCTGTAGTTACCCTCTCACACACTCTCCAGGTGCACCAAAAAGATCCTGGTATACACTCACCTGTAAACATTCACCTATTCCCACTCTAGTGTTGTATGTTTGTGTTGTGTACCTGTTGTGTAGTTTAACTAAAATGACGTGTGTTTCTCCTGCAGACCGGAGCTGAAGCCCCTTGAAAAAGAGACAGAGGTCACTTTAAGGTAAGAGGACTGGTTGAGTGTGGCCCAATTTAAATGTCTACACTCACACTGTGAGGGCTTAGGGCTGTCCCACTGTCAAACTGTAAGGTACGTGAGGGCTCTCGTGCTGACTTTTTGAGCCCTTAATGCACCCTTTCTGTTCGTGGGCATATCTGCAAAAATTAAAACCAGTGGTGATGCTTCAGAAATATAAGTCTGCCTGCCTTTAAGATAAATTGTATAAAACAGTTTTAATCTGCCCAAATTTTAACTTGTACTGTTTTTTTGTTTAATCAATATATTCAGAGTTTTTATGTTCATAATTCTTTCAGTTTTGTAGATGAACTCTTTTGATCTATAGGGCTGTATCAGGGAAAAATATCTGTTGAACTCTTATGGTTTAGGTGTCATGTGACACCTAAACCATAAGAGACAGCAGCCATGTTTTCTCATTTGGGCTGTTGTTGAGGAACTCACCTTTTCTGTTCAACAATCACCATAACAAGCCAAAGTGCAACACAGAGATCAACAGCAGAGATCCTTCCTTATCCGGGGATGGGTTGGTTGATTGATTGATTGATTGATTGATTGATTGGTTGATTGATAAATTGGTTGGTTAATTGATCAGATGTTGTTTCTGGTCCCAGGTTCCCAGATAATTTTGAGAAGTTGTCTCCTCCCATCCTTCAGCTGGACGAGGTGGAGTTTTATTACTCTTCAGATCTGCGGCTCTTCTGTGGACTCAACCTCTCTGCCGACCTTGAGTCTCGCATCTGTATCGTATGTGTCATCATGAATGCCAAAATCAACCAATCAGTGACTGCATGCATGTTTACCTGATGATATAATCAGATTAGTCCTCCAGTTTAAACCGAATGATCAGCTGATAGGCAGAAATAGGTAGAAACGGACACAAAAGGGTAGATACAGGAAGAAAAAGGCAGAAACAGGTAGAAACAGACAGAAACGGATATTAAACGGGTAGCTCAGGTGTTTGTTATGGTCAGTGGTCAGGACTAAAGCAGTTATATGTTGATGTGTTGTGTTCACTGTCAGGTCGGGGAGAACGGAGCCGGTAAATCCACCATCCTCAAACTGCTGATGGGTGAACTGACACCAGTGAACGGTGTCAGGCAGGCTCACAGGTGAGAACAGCATTCGACCAATCAGGGCACAGCTGCTTTCTGGGTCTTTAAACTCTGATCGCAGGCAGTTTGTTGGAAGCAGAGCTGGAAAAGAAAAAAAAAAGGGAAACACGTGAACACAGGAAACGGCTTAAACGTCCGTTCATCTTAAATTTTTTGTTCTTTTCTCATCAGGAATTTAAAGATCGGTTACTTCAGCCAGCACCATGTGGACCAGCTTGACCTGAACGTCTGTGCCGTGGAGCTGCTGCTCAACAAGTTCCCCGGTAACCATTATCACCTGACCAGTGACCGCTGCTCCTGAGACACGTGTCAGAAGAAACACGACTTACACAACACGGAGTCTGTCTGAAACAGCACATCTCTCTCTCTCTCTCTTTGCCACAGGGCGGACAGAGGAGGAGTACCGTCACCAGCTGGGAGGGTACGGCATCACTGGAGAGCTCGCCACGAGGCCGGTGGCCAGTCTGTCAGGGGGGCAGAAGAGCCGCGTGGCCTTTGCACAGATGACGATGCCATGGTACGAAAAAGCTTGGTGATGATGATGGTTATGATGATGATGGTGATGGTGATGGTGATGTCATCTCTCTGTCCCTTAGTCCAAACTTCTACATCCTGGACGAGCCGACAAACCACCTGGACATGGAGACTATCGAGGCTCTGGCCAAGGCTCTCAACAAGTTTAAAGTAAGTCAGTGGGTGGAGCTTAGGATCACCTGATAAGGTGTATATGAGGTGATTTTATTGGCTGAAGCTCTTCCTCTCATAGTAACAAAAGAAGTTCATATTTATTTCTTATGGTCGAGATGCTCTCTAAATCATTGAAACACAATAAAAGAGACGACAGTATCATGTATAGGAAGAGCAGGTGTGTGTAAAAGGTGTGTTTGGAGCCTGATGATGTGGGTGGGTCTCTGCAGTTGGCGTAGTGTCAGTGGAAAGAATACCTGAGGGAGGGGACAGCTTTGTTTCTCTATGGCCTCAGGCTCGATGCCAGTTAGATTTAAGTTTCATTTCCCTGAAGTGATCTGGAGATGTTGTTTTGTCTCAGGTGTGTCTCCTTACTCTGTGATGTCATGTGTTTCAGGGCGGCGTCATCCTGGTGTCCCATGACGAGCGTCTGATCCGGTTGGTGTGTAAGGAGCTGTGGGTGTGTGAAAGCGGGAAAGTCGCTCGCATTGATGGCGGGTTCGACGAGTACCGAGACATCCTGCAGGAGCAGTTCAGGAAGGAGGGTTACCTGTGAGACTCCGCCCACTTCTGACTGACTACACCCACAACTAACATAGACAGCCCACTCCATAACAACACCTGTCACAGCAGCCAATCAGATGTCGGTGCGCAGCAAGGAACGTTTTCTTCTCTGGACTGTTTCACCTGCTGTATTGGGTATTGATCCTCTGCAAGCTGATTGGTGCTCACCTGATGATGTCACAGTGAACTCTGGCAGAGGAGGAGTTGTCCTAAACGATCTGGAGTTTATTTAAAGTCAGATTATGGAGAGTTTATTGTCACTTTAAACCTGGTTTGGTTTTATATCCAGGAGTCGTACAGGTTTGAGGTTTTATTGGCTTTTAAAGGACCCGAATGCCAAACGACCAAATAAAAACATCTGATCATGTGTTCAGTCTGTTGTATTTCACTGTAAGTTCATAATAACATCAGTCTGTCTTAGCAAAGTTCTGACTCAAACAGAGACCATCACTCAGACTCATTTATTATTGATTATCAGATTAATTAATAATCTCCTCTCATTAACTTAAAACCATTCACCTGTTTGATTGTTCACCTGCTGGATTATTTCTCTGATCAGGTGAGATTCTTGTCAGATTGGTCTGAGCGTGTAGGGCTGGGCTGTACTGGGGTCAGACCTCCTCTCAGCCTTGTGTTTGGTGTTATCTCCCTACCTGCTGATGTTGCCTCTGTAGTGTAGTTGCTGAACGCTGTCACAGCGTCTCAAACTAATATTTATTCGCACAGTCAGGCGTGCAGCAGAAAGTTAAAGCAAGATTCAGAAATGGAACAGAAGCTGGTTTGAAGGATGTTTCCACCTTTATTCACCCTCATTGAACTTAAATACCAAATCAAAGCTGCTCAGGGTCAAACAAAGGGTTCATTTATCAAACTGGAGCAGAGATTTCAAAAGATCTGTCAGGGACTCTACATCTCCGGTCTCTGTGCTGCTGCTTTGCTCTGCTGCGTCTTCTCTCTGAGGTGAGGCAGGACAGCCTCTCTGTAGAACAGCTCCAGACGGGTCACCGTCTCCTCCCATAGCTCAGGGTCAAAGGTCACAGGAACAATGGCTATCTCCTTCAGGGTGAAGACGACAAGGTCGGCCTTCTGCAGCCCTGTCACCGCCAGTTGGACCTGGATCTGTGTGAAGTAACTGTGAGACGTCTTCAGACGATATGTTGCGGCCTGGAAGACAAGAGACCATGTTAGAAAGTGGAAGAGGAGCAGTCAGAGGACGAGACAGGAGGATAGGAGATCAGGAGGAGAAGAAAAGGGGACAGTAAGGATAAGAAGATGAAGAGAATGTGAGGACATGAAATTGATGGATGGAGAGACTGGACATAAAGGAGGAGAGAAGATGATGAAGAGACAATATTTTGTACCTCTCCCGGCTGCCGTCTGTCCTCGTCCTTTAGCTCCAGACAGAAGGCAGAGTCTTCCCTGCAGGCGTCCTCCACACGATTGTCTCTGTGTTTAAATGGACACTTCACCTCCAGGCAGAGAAGCTGCTGGCCTGTCCGGTCGTCAATCACAATCCCATCAGGACTAGCAGCCAACCAGGAGCGCTGAGGGTCAATGAACAAACCACAGTCCTGAACAGAGACTGGACGTCCCAACGCAGCACTCTTCATTTTCTGCAGAACATCATCATCATCATCATCATCATCATCATCATCATCATCAACCAAAATTCCACTGAATACACTACAAAGACATTATTGATGTTTAACGTTCAAACTGGGAACTGATTCATTTTGAATATGATGCCTGTAGCACGTTCCAAAGAAGCTGGGACAGAGGTATGTTTACCACTGTGTTACATCACTTTTCCTTTTAACAACACTCAATAAGCGTTTGTGAACTGAGGACACTAATTGTTGAAGCTTTGAAGGTGGAATTCTTTCCCATTCTTGCTTGATGTAAAACTTCAGTTGATCAACAGTCTTATTTACATTTTAAACAATGTCCCAACTTCATTGGAAGTGGGGTCGTAGATAACCGTACCTGATACTCTTGAACGACTTCAGCCTCTCTCTCAATCCCCCAGGTCATAGCTCGTGTCTGGATTCTCCGCCCTTCACCTGTCAGATAGAGAAACCAAACAATAAAGCAGTCTGTGTGGATGACCTGGCTCATGCTGTGGGGGTGTGGCCTACCTGTGATAGCATCCAGGTAAGAAGTAGGCGGGGTTTTGCTCTTTCCATTTACAAAGTGGCAGTGAGCAATGCGGTGAGCCACAGAGGCTGTGATCCTGTTCTTCCTCCAGGTGAACCAGTCCTGGTTAGTTCTTTGTCCCCGGGTCAGAACCTCCACCTTTTCGACAGCACTGCTGTCCATCTGGACTCCTGGTCCCAGATGGACCAAGTCAGGTGTAGAACGGGTTCTCTCAGAATGCTGAGCTAGTCTCAGAGGAGGATCGCGATCTGGAGGTGCTCTCTGAGCTGGTTTCTTTGCAGGATTTTGATTTCTCTGAGGGACTGGACGTGGTCTTCCAGAAGGATTTGGCCCTAACTGTGGGTTGTCCTGGACTGCCACAGTGTTGCTCTGGGCCAGAGAGAAGTGTGCAGGAGCCGGTCTGGCATTCTTGGTCAGTTTTGTCCTGGTTTTGGTTTGTCCAGTATTTCCAGGCAATTGAATGGTTGGGTGGTACCGGACCTTTGGAATGATCCGGTCTGAGCTCTGGGTCTGCATGTAAGCTGTGGTTTAGACCAGAACATGAACTGGGTCAGTATAAAACCAGAGAAACAAGAGAGACCTCAAAGATCCAGATCCAACCTGACCTGATTACAGACTAAACCCGGGCTGCAGGAGAGAAGGACAGATGGACTGATCCAGGATCTGACAGACTTCAGAGAGGCTGGTTTCAGACGTGTATCAGATACCTGTTCTGGATCTGACTTCTGGTCAGGTTTGAACGTGGTGGGGGTTAAGGTCTGGTGTCAGAGAAGCAGTTCTGGAGTGAAAACAAAAAAACAAAAAATTATTAAACCTCTAACATTAAACCACCCGAGGAGATGGTGCTGGAGCAGCCCCAGGTGGATGACCGGGATGTCACAGAAACGTTTTAAGATGATCAGAATAAATCATAATAAATCAGATCATGTCAGTCTGGATCAGTCCATGATTAAATGTTTGGACTGTAAGGATATCAAACTTGAGCCTCAGTAATTACTCCTTCATGACAGATTGACAGACAGACAGAGAGAGAGAGAGACAGGTGTCCACAGGTTCTACTCTTAGTGACAGTGAAGAGGAGGAGGAACTGCTACAGCCTGAAACTTATTATTATTTTAATAATGAATTTTATCATTAATACCACCTCTGAGGGGATGTCAAGTGGTCAGTTTAACTCTGGAGGATTATTTCAATCAAACTAACAGTTATTTGTCATCCTTTGGTTTTTTTTCGTAGTTATTTTTGTTACGTTGTGCTTAAGGTCAGAAATTAAACTTTACGGTTTTGTTTTGAAAGTGCAGACCGGAAATCCTCTCCGGTTGGTCAGTTTGGAAGGCTTTAAGCCAGTCTGTGCTAAACTAAGGAATGAAAAAGGAGTAAAAACGAGTAAAAACTAGCAGAAAGGATTAAAGAGCGGTAAAGAGGAGTGAAGAGGTGAGAGAGAGACCTCTTATATGTCCCCTTTTGACTGCTTCGTTATGATTGTAGTTTCATCTAAACGATCACTGCACCAAACTCTTTTCAAAAAGGGGCCGGAAATAAAACTCGTTATGATATTAACACAGTCGGCATGAAAATACGAACTGTTTCGATGTATATTGGACTTTTCGGTCTTCTCATCAGTTCGGCATTGATGTTGTTCACTCTGCAGCGCGGCACACCTGTAAATATACCCTGCTCAGATCAAAAACACCAAACACCGGCCTGTCTGTGAGCAGATGAGCGCTCGCAGGCGGAAACACCTAAACTGAGACTTTTTTAGGTTAAGTTTTGTTCAGACCTGTCCGGACACGTTCTAGAGACTTCGGTGAGAGCAGAAGGGGTCACAGATAACCTGAACGGTGTATATGATCAGACTCACACCGGTCAGGGTTCAAAGGTAGAAACGGAACACAGCTTACCTCTATGTGTGTTCATCGGCCCGAAGACAGAAGTGAAACTGACGGGCTTACTCACCGCCCCGTGACACATGCTCTGGGTATGTGTGGGTGTGTGATCCAAAAGATTCTGGGGGAAGAGAGCTCTGCTGTTGTCCAGCTGTCAGCCGAATATGTGACTGCTAGTCACAGAATGAGATTGTTCAAGATGATTGATAAGGTGTTATAAAGTAAAGAATCCACGTAAATATAGATCGTTGTCTGTTTGTTATTGTTGTTTATTGTTGTTGTAAATAGAGCTCTCTGGCCCCCTGGATGTATCTGTCACACACTCTTGGTGTGTTTGTTGACACGGTGTCGTTGATCAGCTGGTTGTGTGTGTGTGTGTGTGTGTGTGTGTGTGTGTGTGTGTGTGTGTGTGTGTGTGTGTGTGTGTGTGTGAGAGAGAAAGAGAGAGAGAGATAAAGAGAGAGAGAGAGGAGAGAGAGATAAAGAGAGAGAGAGAGAGAGAGAGAGAGGGAGAGAGGGAGAGAAAGAGATCCAAAGAGATCCGAACTGTTTACAATGAGACTATTGTCCGTGCCATTCAGTGTAACGTTCTTGTTCCATGACTTTTAACACTGCAAACAAAGCTCATCATCTTCAGATATGAGCACGTCCCATCGTTTCAGGTGATCATGTAATTCACGTGTTCATTTTAGTGTTTTAGGCTGACTAAGCTCATAGTCCAATTTCTGAAACTGCATATAAACGCACTGACCATCAGAACAACTGAGGAGACTGAGACCAGAACAGCTCTTGATGCAGACATGAAAGCTGTGTCCCAATTCAAGGTCTTCAATGTTCGTAGCCTGCATAGACTGGAAGGGCTGAACTGACACAGTCTGGTCTATGGCTCATTTCCTGTTTGTCATTCTTGACGTTGCACAGGGCCACCCTTACTTTATCAGGCTCACATTACTAACGTCACACAAGAGGGAATTTTTTTCCCTCTTTATATTACTTAAAAAGAGCCCAAACTGCACATGTTTCCACTATTAAGCAAAATCTTTATGTCTTTTCAGAGATAAAATCACGGTAAGGCTGAAGCCCCTGAATTGGGACACAGCTGAAGTCTGTAAGTACTCAGTGTGGTCTCTCAGGATGACTTGTGCCTTCATTGTGGTCTCTCCAGCTGGTGTGTGCCTTCAGTTTGGTCTCATAGGCTGACGTGTTCTTTCCAGCAGGCCCGGATGTCGGTCTCTCAGATCTGTCCTGGTCTGTACCTCAGTGGTCTGGACTCAGCTCTGAAGGTCAGTGTCCTCTCAAGCAGGAATGTCACCCTTGTGGTTAACGCCTCTGGCCTTGAGGATGTGTCCTACCCTCAAATGGACGGTCTACAGGTCCTCCAGGTCCCGGTCCAGGACCAGCCTCACGCCCCCCTCGGACATTACTTTGACATAGTAGCAGAGCGGATTGATCAGAACCATACAGGGACTACTCTGGTCCACTGCAATGCAGGCAGGAGCCGATCCCCTGCCCTGATCATGGCCTACCTGATAAGGTAGACCACACACACACGCACGGTTTACTTAAATGACATCAGGTAGCTCAGTCCACTAAACCCAGACTTCTTTGACTTCATGTGTTGAAACAGTGAAGATCTAATCTGGTCTCTGTGTCTTCAGGTTTGAGGGCCTCAGCCTCCGCCGGGCTCATGAACTGATCCTGGAGCAGCGGCCGTTCATTCGACCAAACGCTGGGTTCTGGAGGCAGCTGATGGACTATGAGAGGACCAGGACTGGCAGGAGCTCAGTGAGGATGATCCAGACCTCCAGTGGAGTCCTGCCTGAAGCTGAGGACTCAGACAGTGCTGCAGGGTACTGTGTCAACATCTGAAGGACAGAAAGCAGGCCTCAACGGAGAACTGGACTCAGACGCTCCGAACAGTTGACTTAGGATCCAACCTGGTGGTGGTGGGGGGGGGTCGTCTTTGACTCATTATACCTCTGTAAAGTAATCAGCTTCATGTCAGAGACCTCTTTCAGGTCACATGCTGGTCTGATGCCATGAACATATGATAAGCTCACACACTATCACTCACAGGCACACACACTCAGCTCAGGGCGTTCAATAAAGTCAAATGGAGCTTCAGTGCCTGTGTTTGTCTCAGCCTGACCTCCACCTGTCAAAGAGTTGTAGTTTGATAAGCAGGACCAGGATCAGGACAAGGACCAGAGGCCTGTATTACGAAGCTGGATTTTCTCTTATCGAGGTAACTTCAGGGTTAACCCTGGGTTTTCCATTCTACAACACTGGTTCACTTCTTAGTGGGATAAATCACCATGGTAACTTATTAAATGACTTACCTGCCCTGGAGCAGGTTAAGTTCTGGATGAGAGCTCAATGAATAAAAAAACACAACCTCCTGACCAATCAAGACCGCACTGATCAAGACGGGAAAATCCTGGATTCATTTAGTGAGTTGATATCCAGCTTCATAATACTTCTTATTAGGATTGCAAATGTCTGATTAAGTTAATCAATGGAATGGAGAAAGATCCCGGATGTGTTAATCCCGCTTCATAGTACAGGCCCCAGGAGGATGACTCCTGTGAGGTTTGGGTGTGAATATGAAAACCAGGAGAGGCAGAGAAGTAGAAAAAGGAAGTTTAATCTGACCATTGGAAATAAAGTTTAGCATGTGGGAGCGGTCGTGTCACATGTTCAGTCTCTGATCAGGATCGCTCTGTCCACTTCACAAAAACAACAATATAAAACACTGAGGGGGACCTGGGCCTGCTTGGAGGAACAGGACTCACAGAGTTCAGTCCTGATCCAGGTCCTACATATGCTTCTGGTCCAGGACTCAGTACTGGAAACTTCTTTTGGTCTGGATGTCATCGAGGATCTGCTGCAGTTCCTCGTCTTCAAACCGCCCCTCCAAACTGAAAAACACATACATATGAACACACACAAACACATGTCACATGGCTGATCTAAAGTTCTGTCATGTTTAGACTTCAGGTCAGATCCAGCAAACCCCTTAAACCCTCCATGGATCAAAGGGGGTCAGTCTAAGATCTGTTTCTGTCCCTGAGACTCAGACCGTTCCTGTAAGAGTCCCACATAGTCTGCCTCAAGAAGTACACACACACACACACACACACACACACACACACACACAAACACACACACACACACACACACACACTAAACCTGGATAAAAGCTCCTGTGTGTGTATGTGTGTGTGTAGAGAGAGTGATGTAACGTGTTTGTGGTTAAGAATCCTCCACTGTTACTAAAAGCTCCCTGTCTCTCCGTAGGATCCTTTCATGACATCATACTCTTAGAGGAAGATTCTGAGCCTGTCAGAGACAGACAGGGTCAGAGTAAAACCTGGGAAAGTCCTGTGCAGGACTCAGCTCTGGTCTGGTTTGAGTGTGGGTGTGATGTAGACCAGACTGACCTGGGGATAAGGGCTTTAGCTTCCTCTGCAGCTTCAGGACACAGGTTTGCTAAACTGGCCAACTCAAACTTGTGGAGCTTCTTCTGCAGGAGGAGACTGGAGACACAGAAGAGACAGAAAGGGGGTCAGGTCATGTCTAGATCAGACCTCAGACAGCTGATGGATCAAATAGATCCCAGACAGGTGACAGATAAGCTCAGACCTGCGCACAGCAGTGATAGTCTCACGGTTCTTGAAGCGGCTGAAGCGGGCTGTGTAATTCAGGGTCTTCATGAAGACCTCGGAAAGCTCCTGTTCATCTTCAGCACTCTCGTTCTGCTGCTTCCTGTGCTCCAGCAACATGTGGACCTCCGAGTTCAGCAGGGTCTCTGCATTCTCAAACTCTGTAACCACACACACACACACACACACACACAAATAAACCCACACAGTTAATGTCAGTGGACTGATGACATCACAGCAAATCATCCACAGGCCACAGAATAGGAAACATACAGGATTAAAATAGAAGATATTTAAGTGGAAGTAAAAAAAAAAAAAAAAAAACTCTGAGCACTCTGACCACTAATGTAGATTTATGAGGTGCAGCTCACTGCCCGTAATCTTCACGACCATGTGAACAAACTTTACTAAATAACATGAAATTAGTGCTGTCAGCGTTAACATGTTCATCCTGACCAGATTAAAATCTGAAGTTAAAGAGTTTTTGACCTCATGGTGTTTACACACAAGACTCCAGCCTGTGCTGTAGCTTGACCATCACCACCTATGGAACCAAACCATGACCTTAATGTCTACTGTTTAAAATAACATTGAAAACACACTTTGATTCTGACAGTTAACTTCAGTGTTTTAATGAGAGTCTGTGTCTGACAGAATCAACTCTGCAGCTGTCTCCTCCTCTTAGTCATGGTTTCAGACTGATAACACTTAATCATTAAAATCATTTTATTATATTGAATTAAATTTATGTTCGATTAATACAATTAACCATTGAAACTCTCTGTAAACCTAGGTTAATGATCTTACTCCTGACCGTCTATCCTGTCCTCATGTTGTTTTGTTGGATGCAGACTCGAACTTTAGCTGCTTACTCTGGTTCAGTATGACAGCTGAGGACGTGTAAACTAAGACGGTGACGTTAATTTAAATATAATAAAGTGTTTCTAAATGAAAAGAATGATGTAAAAAATACAAACCTTTAGGAAACAGAAGCTGTGAAGCATCTTCTTCTACATCTCCGACCAGAGTTTGAGCCGCGCCGCCTCCAGCCGCCATTACAGCTAACGGCTAACAGCTAACGGTCAAAGGAGAACAGGTGATAAAAAAAAACTAAGTCTTTAAACACTCTGCGGTCTGAGAACTAACTCTGTGCATCTGTGGGCTCAAAGACCAGGCTCTGGTTCCTAACATGCGCCTTTAATTCAAACTCTGGACCATCAGAGACCAAACACTACTTCCCGTTCATCTTCTTTATGGTTTAAGAGCGGTTAGCGAACCACTTATTGGTGCATTTCCCCCACCTACTGGCATGGAGTATGGACCGGTACATCTACTGTATCCTCTAAGTAGATAGATGGTCTAAGTAGATAAACACTGGTGGTGGCACTAGATGGGAAATCTATATAACTACAGGTTTTGTGATAAATCAGTTGCAATAAAATAAGAAACATTTTCAATCCAAACAGATTTTGGGAGATGACTAAATCAATGAGTAGACAAACATGAACCCAAATTGACTATGAGGACTGTCTAAGTAATCTTGAAAAATCTATGTTCGGTGGCACTGCAACTTAAAGGCAGTGTTGGTAATGAGATTTAGATACACATTTTTGTTATACTGGTTAAAATGATCTCTACGCCCAGATGACAATCAATGCATAATGTGCAGTGTTGGGCAGCAAAGCCCCCCTACTAGTAACACATTTGTGTGTAATATTACTTTTACTAGTAACAAGTGGTGTAACAAATTACTCTCGAAATTCTAGTAGCAATGTTACAGTTACTCACAAAAAATGACTCGTTCCCTTACTGTTGTTATTAACCCTCAAATGATTAAAAATACAACAATCGACAGACTAATTTTATCGCACGCATCAGTCCAGCAGCTTGCTTCATGATTGCCAGGAATGCGGTTTTCCTGCTGAACAGGGCATCTTTTTAGGTACTGCCATGGATAGCTTTTTTTTCTGATAGACTTGTTTTTTTTCATTTGTTGTCATGCATATCTGGCATCCCTGGCTACCTTGAAAGATGGAACAGTACACGTTTACATCAGGTATACATTCGACGCCTGGAGATATGCCCATCACTTTTGATTTGTTTCGAAGGCGTGCACTAGCCCTGATTCAATGTGCATAGTCAAGAGGGATCCATGTATTCTGGAGAATGGCAGAAAAACTATCCATACCCCAAATACCGGTAACACAATGCAAACAACAACAATGAACTGAGGACCGGTTTTGAATCTGTGGTTTCGAATCAGTCATGATCATATGGTCATGAATCAGCTGCACTCGTGTATGATGCACTCATCCATTATTACTCATTATGCTAAAATCTGATTCATGCGATTACAATGCTAAAATAAATCAAAAGCACTTACTTTTATCTCACTATCCAAAACCACTGACAGAAAGGAAACTTTAATAGGGTGACTCAAACCTGTGTCAAAAACAAGCGTGTTGGGACATGTACATCACTTTTAAGTGTCCTCTGGAAACGCTTCTGTTTTGTTGCAGTCTATTTACAGCACGTTTTTCTAATGTGTTGTGTTGTGGTCTTTGCAGGGCGTTTTCTAAATGTTGTACATGTGTTGTCAAATTGATGAAGAAGTTTTCTTAATTTAAGTTGCAGTGCTGTGAGCTCTCAGGGCCACTGTAAATATGCCTGATTGTAATCCATAATCAACAGTGTGATAAGCGGCACCAGTATAGGTTATTTCTAAATACTATTTCTCAGCTTCCTGATTGGGTTAGACAGGACCAGCCATACCATTGATCTGGGGAAAATGAGGGCTGGAAGTGAGATGCTGAAAGTCAAACTTTGCTGCAAATTTTTTTAGCAGTTCAGCAGAGAACTGTGGTCCATTATCCGTCCTAACCTCCTCTGGTATTCCCCAACGACTGAAGGTGCTTTTCAGCCTCTCAATAACAGTTTCACTGTTTGTTTTTGGCAGATAAAGAATTTCCAGCCATCTTGAAAAATAATCAGTGATGACAAGGTATGTATGTCCTTTGTACTCACAGACATCAGCTGAAATTTTCTGCGATGGGAGCTCCGGAAGGGGTGTGGTTATTAAAGGCTCCCTTTTCTGGCTCGGTCGGTTGATGTTGCAGTGGTGGCACGGCCGTACAAGTTCTCTCATGTCGTCACCAATACCTGGCTTTTATTTTGAAACGCCACATCAGATTGACCTGATACTCCCTGGGTGTCAAACTGAGGTCAAGCATTACCAGCCTGAAGTGGAATAGCACAGTAATAACAGGTAGTTTTGGAGAAATATGAATCCTAATGTGCCTATAATACAGTAAGATGTACAACTTTGAAGGGCTTTTATTTTGAAACGACACATCAGATTGACCTGATACTCACTGGGTGTCAAGCTGAGGTCAAGCACTACCAGCCTGAAGTAGAATGGTTCAGTAATAACAGGTAGTTTTGGAGAAATTTAAATCCCATTGTGCCTATAATACAATAAGAAGTGCATCTTCAAAGGGCTTTTATTTTGAAAATGTACATCAGATTGACGTCGTTGAAGCTTGTCTTTAATTTGTAATGAGTCTCGTTTTGCTGCTACCGTTACGTGCAGCATATGCACGCACTAACAAATGCCATGTAGGCTGGCTTGACCAACCGTTTCAAGTTGTGGGCTGGCTTGACCGCAGTGCACTGCTGGGGTAGTAGGCGGTTTGTAATACAACTACTTGGAAATTTTCCCGGATCAGTAGGGCATCCGGGAATTTTTGGCATACTGCAGATTTTGCCAGTGTTCGCATACTACCTACTTCATACTGAATTTCTGGCAAATCAGTGGGCACTGCTAGTGTAGTAGGCGGTTTGGAAAACAGCCTATGACTTCACATGACAAGTGTCATGGGGCGGTAAGTAAGTCCGTCAGATTCATTTCTGTCTTCGGGCTGATGAACACACATAGAGGTAAGCTCTGCTCCGTTTCTACATTTGAACCCTGGCCGGTGTGAGTCTGATCATACACCTTCAGGTTATCTGTGACCCCTTCTGCTTTCGACGAAGAGTCTCTAGACAGGTGTCCGGACAGTCAAAAGGGGACAGATAAGAGGTCTCTCTCTCTCTCACCTGTTCACTCCTCTTTACCACTCATTACTCCTTTCTACTCCTTTTTACTCCTTTTTCATTCCTTAGTTTAGCACAGACTGGCTTAACGCCTTCCAAACAGACCAACCGGAGAGGATTTCTGGTCTGCACTTTCAAAACAAAATCGTAAAGTTTAATTTCTGACCTTAAACACAAAGTAACAAAAATAAATACAATTAACCCAAATTTTAAACAGGATGACAAATAACCGTTAGTTTGATTGATTCCTTGTAGATTGATTATTATGAAAGGGTTAATGAAGCAATTATAAAGCCATAGAGGCGGTAACAGTCAGGTACAGAAAGCTCAAACTGTCTCTCTCTGTCTATCTGTCAATCTTTCATTAAGGAGTAATTACTGAGGCTCAAGTTTGATATCCTTACAGTCCAAACATTTAATCACGGACTGATCCACACTGACATGATCTGATTTATTATGTTTTTATTATGATTTATTCTGATCATCTTAAAATGTTTCTGTGACATACCGGTCATCCACTGGGGGCTGCTCCAGCACCATCTCCTCAGGTGGTTTAATGTTAGAGGTTCAATAAAATTATTTTTATTGTCTTCCCTCCAGAACCGCTCCTCTGACACCAGACCTTAACCCCCACCAGGTTCAAACCTGACCAGAAGTCAGATCCAGAACAGGTATCTGATACACATCTGAAACCTGAAACCAGCCTCTCTGAAGCCTGTCAGATCCTGGATCAGTCCATCTGCTGTCTCCTGCAGCCCAGGTTTAGTCTATAATCAGGTTTGGGTGGATATAGTGGATTTTACACCTGACTTGGTCCCTCTGGGACCAGAGGTCCAGATGGACAGGAGTGCTGTCGAAAGAGTGGAGGTTCTGACCCGGGGACAAAGAACTAACCCGAACTGGTACGCCTGGAGGGAGAACCGGATCACGGCCTCTATGGCTCACTGCATTGCTCACTGCCACTTTGTAAATGGAAAGAGCAATACCCCGCCCACTTCTTACCTGGATACTATCACAGGTAGGCCACACCCCACAGCATGAGCCAGTTCACCCACACAGACTGCTTTATTGTTTGGTTTCTCTATCTGACAGGTGAAAGGCGGAGAATCCAGACACGAGCCATGACCTGGGGAATTAAGGGAGAGGCTGAAGTTGTTCAAGAGTATCAGGTACGGTTATCTACAACGCCACTTCCAATGAAGTTGGTACATTGTTTAAAATGTAAATAAAAACGGAATGCAATGATTTTCAAATCCTGTTTATATTCAATTGAATATACCAAAAAGACAAGATATTTATTGTTGAAACTGATACGTTTTATTATTTATTTATTTATTTAATTATTTTTAATAATTTAACCATTAAATGTAATGCCTGCAACACATTAGAGAAAAGTTGGGACAGGTGCAACAAAAGACTGGGAAAGTTGAGGAATGCTAAAAAAAAAAAACCTGTCTGGAACATTCCACAGGTGAACAGATTAATAGGAAATGGGTGATTTGGTATAAAAAGAGCATCACTGAAAGGCTCAATTGTTCACAAGCAAGGATTGGATGAGGTTCACAAATTTGTGAATACCTCTGTCCAACAGTTTTCAAAATGTTTCAATGTACAGTTGCAAGGAATTTGTGGATTTCATCATCTACAGTCCATAATATTGTCCAAAGATTCAGAGCATCTGGAGAAATCTCTGTACATAAGCCACAAGGCTGAATGTCCCTGACCTTTGACCCCTCAGGGGGCACTGCATTAGAAACCAACATCATTGTGTAAAGGGTATTACCATGTGGGCTCAGGAACACTTCAGAAGACCATTGTCAGTTAACACAGTTCATCAATACATCTACAAGTGCAAGTTAAAACTCTACCATGCAAAGACCAGTCCAGACCTGTCTCCCACTGAAAATGTGTGGCATATTATAAAGCACAAAATACGGCAACCGAGACCCCAGACTGTTGATCACCTAAAGTTCTTCATCAAGCAAAAATTGGAAAGAATTCCACCTCCAAAGCTTCAACAATTAGTGTCCTCAGTTTACAAACACTTACTGAGTGTTGTTAAAAGGAAAGATGATGTAACACAGTGGTAAACATACCTCTGTCCCAGCTTCTTTGGAACGTGCTACAGGCATCAAATTCAAAATGAATCAGTTCTCAGTTTGAACGTTAAACATCAATAATTTCTTTGTAGTGTATTCAGTGGAATTTTGGTTGATGGTGATAATGATTATGGTAATGATGGTGATACTGATGATGATGATGATGATGATGATGTTGATGTTGATGTTGTTCTGCAGAAAATGAAGAGTGCTGCGTTGGGACGTACAGTCTCTGTTCAGGACTGTGGTTTGTTCATTGACCCTCAGCGCTCCTGGTTGGCTGCTAGTCCTGATGGGATTGTGATTGACGACCGGACAGGCCAGCAGCTTCTCTGCCTGGAGGTGAAGTGTCCGTTTAAACACAGACACAAACGTGTGGAGGACGTCTGCAGGGAAGACTCTGCCTTCTGTCTGGAGCTAAAGGACGAGGACAGACGGCAGCCGGGAGAGGTACAAAAAATTGTTTCATCTTCCCTCCTCCTTTATGTCCAGTCTTTCCATCCATCAATTTCATGCCCACATTCTCTTTTCATCTTCTTATCCTTACTGTCCCCTTTTCTTCTCCTCCTGATCCCCTCTCCTCCTGTCTCATCTAACATGGTCTCCTGTCTTCCAGGCTGCGACATACCGTCTAAAGACGTCTCACAGCTACTTCACACAGATCCAGGTCCAGCTGGCGGTGACAGGGCTGCAGCAGGCCGACCTTGTCATCTTCACCCTGAAGGAGACAGCCATTGTTCCTGTGACCTTTGACCCTGAGCTATGGGAGGAGACGGTGACCCATCTGGAGCTGTTTTACAGAGAGGCTGTCCTGCCTCACCTCAGAGAGAAGGCGCAGCAGCACAGATGTAGTGTCCCTGACAGATCTTATGAGACCTCTGCTCCAGTTTGATAAATGAACCCTTTGTTTGACCCTGAGCAGATTTGATTTGGTATTTAAGTTCAATGAAGGTGAATAAAGGTGGAAACATCCTTCAAACCAGCTTCTGTTCCATTTCTGAGTCTTGCTTTAACTTTCTGCTGCACACCTGACTGTGCGAATAGCCTAAAACACTAAAATCAACACGTGAATTACATGATCACCTGAAACGATGGGACCTGCTCATATCTGAAGATGATGAGCTTTGTTTGGAGTGTTAAAAGTCATGGAACAAGAACGTTACACTGAATGGCACAGACAACGGCCTCATTGTAAACAGCTCGGATCACTTTGGAGCCGTTGTCTGTGCCATTCAGTGTAATGAATGGCACAGAATGGCACAGACAACGGCCTCATTGTAAACAGCTCGGATCACATTGGAGCCTCTCTCTCGCTCACACACATACACACACACACACACACACACACACACACACACACACAAACAACCAGCTGATCAACGACACCATGTCAACACACACACAAACACACCAAGAGTGTGTGACACACAGACACATCCAGGGGGCCAGAGAGCTCTATTTACAACAATAAACAACAATAACAAACAGACAACGATCTATATTTATGTGGATTTTCTCTTTACTTAATAACACCTTATTAATCAGCTTGAACAGTCTCATTCTGTGACTAGCTGTCACATATTCGGCGAACAGTTGGACAACAGCAGAGTTCTCTTCTCCCAGAATCTTTTGGATCACACACCCACACACACCCAGAGCATGTTGTGGGGTTTACATACGCTCAATGAGTTGATATTCTTGTTAGCAATATGAATGATGGACATTCGTCTGCTCGGCTCTCATAACTTTATTGACAGGTTTCGACAATGGCAACTGTATGCGTGCCTGTGCACATGCGTAGTTTTGCTTTTCAAAACAGGCTATCTTTATTTAACTCACTTCACATGACATCTCCCCTCTAAAAGAAGAGTTCCTGACTTAAACACTTAAACTTCTAACTAAGTTAAAGTTCAAAATAATATCACTTTTATCACTTTACACATAATTCAGGTTTTTTTCACAATACAAATTAACTAGTGCAAGTTAAGTCACTTTTCCTTTCAGTATCTAAAGGGAACACATGAACACATCAAGCTGTAAATAAAGTGCAAACAGCTGAACTAAAGGGAAGTGGGTAGACTACCACAGTCCCTTCAGAAAATGGAAGCAGGGATTATTCTGCCCTATATGCCATCCATCTCTATCTAGCTAACATAACGTCTGTTAGGCTTTATCACTCTTCCACTCTTTGTGACAACTGGACCTTCAGGGCTGTTATTGGGTGGTTGATGACAGGTAGGGTGATATTTGGCTCCTGATTTATTGTCTCTGGCTGCTCAGACAGGGCTATGTGGGGCTCTGCAGGAAGTTCTTTATTCACAAGTTGGATGTTCCTGCTGTTCCTCCTTGGTGTGTCACCTTGGTCTGTTTGCAATGTGAATGAACGTGGCGTTACGTCCATATGCTGCACAACAGCTCTTCTCGCCCATGTTTTCTCTCCATAAATCTTAAGACGAACGCGGTCACCACAGCTGAGTGGAGTGAGTGGCCTTGTTGAATACCGGCGGTTATAGAACCTCTCATATGACTGTTTAGCTCGCTGGTCATTCTTTCTCACTTTCTCAAGATCAGGCCAGGTAGGTCTCAGATTTTCTCTGAAGGTCGGCAGAGTCGTGCGTAGACTGCGTCCCATCATGAGTTTTGCAGGGCTCTCCCCTGTCGGCTCTGTTGGTGTTGAGCGATACGTTAGAAGTGCTAGGTGAGGGTCATCCTGTATTAGAATGGCTTTGGCTGTCTGGACATCCGGACTGATTTACAACAAGTTGATGTTTCCATGGCAAGACCATGCTGGCTTCACTTTAATGGCTTGAAATTTGTCACTAGTGATGTTCAAATGTTGTATATATTTAAATACAATATATATCTGATATTACGTTAATGCATACAGAGCTTGTAGTTTCAGAGATATACCCTGTTAATTCTGAGCATGTCATTTTGGAGCAGGGGCTTTAGGAAGGGGCTTGTGGAGAAACAGGAGGAACACAGCAGGTACATTAAACGGTTTATTCTGAAAGTTTATAACTACGGGAAACAGTGGCTCATAGCAAGAGAGCGTTTGTAAATAAAAATGAATAAATCAAGCGAGCAGTCCGGAGAAACTAAACAGATGCGTTGGCCGGGAATCGAACCCGGGTCAACTGCTTGGAAGGCAGCTATGCTAACCACTATACCACCAACGCTCTCTGTCGAAAGGCTCTTGCCTGATAATTTGACACAATCTGATTTTTTTTAATCCGGGTTTCATTTCACAGTGGTTAAATTGCCTTTGGTGTACTACTTTGTTTAAATCAGGTCTAATCTCAAACACGAAATCTCTGACAAGATGAACCCTCTGACTAAGACACCAGTTATCTCCTCCATGGTCTTCCTGACCCTTCGAACGTAGAAGTCTTTGTTTTTGCCTTTGGTACTGTCCAAAGAACATCACCTGAAGACCTAAAGGCTCCTACTGGCTCATACAATAAAATCTGGTCAGTGAGAAGGATAAGATTCACATATTTTATTTTTTCATTTATGTGACATTCTTTTACTGTTTTATCTTGTTGTTAAAGTTGTTTACTCTTTATTAAACTACTGAAATATATAAACATTGTTTTTATTGTTAATTTTGGTATATGAATTCCACTCTCTGTGTATTTGTATGGTTTGCACAGAAAGGACAAACTGTATGGCATGCGCGTTTTGTTTTGCCCGCGAAAAAATTCATCGTAATCGTACGTAACCGTTAGAAACAATCACATAAACTACACCTGAACAACAAACAAGGTGAGTTACCTGAATACTATTTGTCTGTCTATCTCTCTGTCTGTCCGTCTGTCTGTCTGAATATATGTCATCAAAGCAGCACGGTATGAATACTTATTTCACTATAAAAGAATTCTGTGAAAAGAGAACGAAATCCCGAGTGACACAGAGACAAGTTTTCCATCAGTTCTTAATATGAAACGGACAAAATTTGAATAAACCTAGGCTTGAAGCTGAAAGGTAAGCTTATTGAAAAGAAACAAATACAGGCTTCAAAATATCTTTCTTCCTTGGCTAAAAATTCATCACAATGTTGGTAAAATAAAAAGCTGTCGTTTTGTGCTGAATAACCTGGGACGGTCTACTCTCCAATGCACCTGTACCATCTATCTGTATGAGGGGCATTGATGAGTTAAGAGCCCTCCGTTCTTTGGACAAAAACCTCCCAAGAATCACTTGAAGAGGAGCTATTACTCAGTTTAGCTTTTATCCTGGTCACAGGTAAAATTCACAGCGCTGGTCTCAATAGAATGAGCCCCGATATCTGGGTGTGGTACACTTTTAACACATTCATTGGCAGAGGTTGAGTTTACCTAAACACCTGAGAATAAGTGGAAATCACTATTGACACTTCAGTCTCAACAGATGGCGTCAGGTTTCAGAGAGATGTGCTATTCAAGTGTGTGTGTTGTTTGAGCATGGTGGTAATGGAGACTGTGTAGAAGGTCATTCAGTGTCCATAAGGCCAGCAGACATGAGCTGGAGATGGGAGCTATCTGTCTATAAACCAGCTAAACAAACATTGTTCCTGAGATTGTGCAAGAACAAAACACAAGACTAGATAAAATGCTGAGCTAAACCAACTATAAACAAGACACTAAATGTTTTATTTGCTCTCTCCTTCTCTCCCGCTTTCAGTCTCTGTTTCTCTCTTTCTCTCTCTTTCACATAATAAATAATAAAACAAATAGAACAGAATATTGGCAAGGCAAGGCAAGTTTATTTGTAGAGCACAATTCATACACAAGGCAATTCAAAGTGCTTTACAGCAACATAAAAATCACAAAATTAGAAAAATATTGAGGAGATGAGTGCTCAGTGTTTGGCTTCTCGTGAGCCGCGGGTCGCTTGGATTCAGTGAACACATTTTGGGACTGCGCTCTCCCCTTATTGTACGCCAGGCTGGATGACCTCCAAAATGGTCCAATCTTTTGCCTGCTCGCACAGCCTCAGGACTGCAAAATAATAGTTCAGATACCTGATGAGAGGCTGAACAATTGTCAAAGTTTCATAGAAAGAGGAAACAGATGTGAGCATCTATTGATAACAAATCATAGGCCTATAATGTTTAGATCACATTTAGCTTCTTTCTTCATTATTTTTGTTATCAAAAATATGTGCCAATGAAAAATATGAGTTTTGGTGAGCTTTGATGGAGTTTAGGCATAAATATAACCTACCTTTATTTGTGGACATTGCGTCCAGCAGAGTGGCCGCTGTCACGTCAGCAGGTGGTTCTACTGATGGGAAAGGGCTCTCCCAAACTCTCCATGCTGACAGCCGATAGCATATGCAAAATCTTAATTTAAAGAGGGCGTCTTACACTTTCTTTGTTCTGTGAATCCTTAAGCCACTGGGTGGCCTTTTGCTTTGAAGATTTCAGTTCCTGCGGGGGTCCCCCTTTCAGTGGTGAGAACTAGCATCCCAATGTTTTAACGCAACTTTCATCTTTGTGTTATGTTTTTGACATAAATTTGACCCAGCCTTTCATCTTTTCTTTGTTCTTATGGATAAATGGCCTCTCTGAGGTTTTCAACATGTTTAACCCGTTAACTGTCACTCCAAGAGACAAAAAACAATGTTAAAATTGTTTCTTTGTATCATTATATGGTTGGAGCGCAAAAAGCAGAAAAATATTTTCGAGCTGCACGATGACCTATCAGATTTGATTCAGTTCAGCATATTTCAGTGAGATACAACAACCCAGAATGTGCTCTACCAAACAGTTGAGCAAAACATTAAAGGGTTAAAAGTGTTTCAGGAGTAGGGGACTGTTTGGACAAAGTTAGTCCACATCAGGGTTCTCACGATGTGCTGTCTGATCTCAGCGGTTCTGACACCGTAGATGATGGGGTTGAAACAGCTTGGGAACAGCAGGTACATGGTGCTGACAAAAACCCGCACACCTGCAGGAAGACCGTTTCTGATCCGATACGACAGGAAAGCTACGAGTGCGATGGTCAGGCTGACTGTGATCACCAGGATGTGTGTTACACAGGTGTGAAGGGCTTTGACCCCAGACTTCCCTGAGCTCAGCACAGAGCTGAATATGACCACGTAAGAGGTGGTGATAAAGATGAAGTCAGCTACAGGGTTGAGAAAAATGGTCATCAACCCAGCCAGATTATTGATGGAGATATCCCCACAGGCCAGCTGCACCAAGGCCATGTGCTCACAGAAACAGTGCTCTATCACATTTGAGGCACAGAAAGTCAACCCCCCAGCCAAAGTGACAAACAGTGTGATCAAAAGAATGTTTCTGATCACCAGAGGGACAATAAACTTCAGGAATCCTGGTAAAGCCATACGTTCATGATAGCTGAGTGGACTGCAGATAGCAAAGTATCTGTCCAGAGCCATCCAGACCAGCATGGAGGACTGAAAAGATGCCACAAAATGAATGAAATGCATTTGAACCAGGCAGCCAATCAGAGAGATTCCTCTCCAGTCAAACAGGAAGCTCAGCAGCATGTTGGGGCAGAAGAATAGAGGGAGGCTCAGGTCCACACACGCCATGCCAGCGATGAGGATGTGCATGGGTGAGTGGAGGCTCCTCTGGGATATGATAACGTACAGCAGCAGAGAGTTGGCCAAAAGTGACAGGACGAACATGATGAAGAAAGGGACAAAGAGGACGGGCCTCAGAGCTCCCAGCTCACTGAAGCCATCCAGGATGAAGTGTTTGTGCGACGAGACATTCTCCATCCTTTAAGATAAGATAAGAGAAGATACACCTTTATTTGTCCCACAATGGGTAAATTCACAGAGTTACAGCAACAAACAGAAAGTGTTTAGTGAAAAACATAGTAAGAATATATCAATTAGAATAATATAGTAGGCATGAAAATACAAAATACATATATGTAAAGCATCATATTAAAATAAAAAGTCTTCTGAAATGGATGGGACGTGTTGTCCATCAGAGACAGCAACTCTACATGAGTAAAGTCTACCAGTAAAAGTTCTTAATAACAATGAGGAACAGAGAAGAAACACTGAGATATAATCACAGCATGAAAACTTGCTTCCTCTGATCCAAACGTTTGATATTGACAGCTCACAACATCCACTGCACTCAGTGTGTTTACTGTTCACAGGTAAACATCATGTTAGAAACATGCTCAAAGGACAAAAACACATATAAAGGACATGGAGAATAGAATAGCACAATGCTATTACTGTGGATAACTGTGTAATCAGTTATACAGACAGATCATGCTAGAATAATCCATGTTTGTGGTGTTGACTGAGGTCTCTGTAGATAATGCTGTTGTATTATTTGTTAAACCACTCTGACTCCAGACAATACTGAAATTATAGGAAGAGAATCAGATAAATCGTCTGCAGTATTTGTTCTCTTTGATTCTTTAGAGTGAAATGTTTGTATCCCTCACTTGCAGGGATGTTAAAGATTACACAGGGATCAGAGAGTCTTCCTTCAGGTAAATAATCCCTGACATCTCTCCATGTCGATACCTTTTCTGATACTTTGCCCTAGAAGTTCATGCTAACAGGACAGAAAGGTAAAGTCTGTCCTCACCTGGATCCAGGCTCCAAGAACAGGGAGGTTGGGATTTTCTTGAGGACCTCTGAGGAAGAATCTCCAACACTAAATGAAGCTGACTTTTCCCGACAGATGTCCTGTGATAACCAGAAACAGTAACTTACAGCCTATTTCTAAACATCATGAATGTTTCCTGCTGCTACATGAGAACTCTGAGAAGATTCAACAGAAAGTTTGTAAAGATGAAACATTAACAGAAACAAACCTTCCAGTAAATCTCAGGAAGAGCTGAGGATGTCTCTGTCAACCTGGAGAAAGAGAAGGTAAAGTACAGTAGAGTCAGAGGTTTAGTCAGTGTAGTGAGGTTAAAGTAAATCAGTCAGAGGTTCAGGTCAACCAGTGTTTGGTGGAGACAATCTCTCCAAACTGTGTGTGCCACCGCCTGGTTTAAAGAATCAGATTTAAACATGAAGTTTAACCCAGAAAGAGCAGCTGACAGTTCATCCGTTGGCTGAATGTAACATCAGGAGTCACTCGTTGGGCAGTTCTGTCAGCTGGGCTCTAAGAGTGATATCACAGACTGAACTTTCCCACAGTCACAGAGAGCATCACATCAAAATGCAGTAAAATAAAAGAGAGCAGATAAAAAAATGCATATATCTCTTCTTCGGGTTTCTGATACTAGCTGCTGGCTCTCCTCTGCCCACCTGTCCCTGCTGAACAGTGACTCAGCATTTTATCAGCTTCAAATTGCAATGTCATTGGCTGCTAAAAGTTGTGTCCCTGATGTAATCAAAAGAAGAAACTGAGGGGAAGCTTTGGTTTTACATGACTAACTTATGTCAACTTGTGACTAACTTAATGAGAGGAGCAAACTGGGAAGTCTTGCAGCTGGATATTGTGTACTTTGAGAGCTTGCAAACATGACTGTAAATGTAAACACATCTACACCATGAGTCACACAGAATATTAACAAAGAAAACAGCTCCCAGCATTATTTACCTTCTGCTGACAGGACACAGATGATGTTGCTTGTCTGCTGTGTTTGTTAATCTCCACACGAGTTTCTGTGAGATCTCGTCCGCAGAATTGTTACCACTATCAAAAGAATGAAACACTGACTTTCATCAAATTTATTGTGTCGAATGGGTTTGTGTTAATTTATTAGGTTAATTGAAAACAGTAATTTTAGGGTCAACCAAGTTGAACTTGAAAGCATTGCTTTTAACTAACCTAATGCGTGTGTATACATATGTAAGATCTCCATTAGAGGTAAGGCTGTATCATTTTTGATACAAATTTAAGGCAACCATAATTTTTTTTTTAATAATAATTAATTTTAAGACTTTGCATAGTTTTAACTGTCATTTTGAGATTAGAATTTGAGTGAATTTGTTCTCCTGGACTGCAGTATTGAAGCAGCTGATGTTCATGTAGATCCCATACACTATTATTTACACCTTTAGGTGGTGCCTGTGAGTCAAAGGCAAACAATTCTCAGAGGTTTAGTGTGAAGAAGAGTTGTGTTATTTAGAGACTTTTTTTAGTAGAAGAAGTCAGTTTTCCAAGTAGCTGAGAACAGGAACTGAGAAGGAGGTTTAGTGCAAGTGTTTTTTTTTTTTTTTTAAATATATGAATAAAGTTGAAAGGTGTGAAACATCCTTCCTGCTTCCACCTGTGTATCCAGCTGCAACACGTTTGTGCAAACTCCCACTCATAGTATGGCTTTGATGCTATTGTTATTTTGTTAGCATGTTAGGTAGCTGGTTTCACTGCTGTATCACTGACCCTTGGGTTCCAGATGAATACAGACTGCTATTTCCTCAGATGCACAAGCAATTTATTTATCATCTCTTCTCTCCTTTCTTGTCAGTTGTCCTTGAAGCTGTTGTATTTTTTTTTTTGCCTCACAGAGTCTCTTAGTTGCTCTAAATGTTATATTTCCTTGAGCAACAAAACTTGCTGCATATACACCAAGCACACAGATTTTACCTTTCACCTCTGCATTCATTCTGCAGGCTGGATCAGACCCCCTGGTGGGCTGGTTTTGGCCCACAGGCCAAATGTTTCACACCCCTGGTTTAGTGTTTGTTCAAAAGATTGTCATGATAAAAATCAACCGTAGCCGTCTTTATGTAAACAAGCTTTAATGGTTTTAAATTGTAAAGAAGTTTATGTGCTGTTTACATGAAAACGGTTTGAGGATGAAATGCAAAAGTTTAGTTAAGTTTTGGCCTCTTGTTTACACGGAAACAGCATTTCAGCAGACATTAAATGCAACTGTTTTGAAACGCCCTCCAGAGTGGAATTTTTCTGATGCGCTGCAACCACCATTGCTGTGTAAACAGCAAGATTGAGTTTTCGGTGGAAACGCTGACGTCACACTCCGTTTTGTGCGTGTGCTTC
This sequence comes from Labroides dimidiatus, assembly GCA_030710495.1. Lineage (NCBI taxonomy): Eukaryota > Metazoa > Chordata > Actinopteri > Labriformes > Labridae > Labroides > Labroides dimidiatus. Next base: position 14,992,245 of record CM061154.1, read on the forward strand.
CAACTTTCGTTGTGGGAACTTGTAATTGCCATGCATGAACTGGACAACAACAATAAACTGATGGCAGACTATCATGTTGTGCTTTTGCTGCTGAGTCTGTTGACTGCCTTTCAACAAAATGTGCATCTGTTGCTCCACTTCTGAACTCAGATAAGACACAATCAATATATACGCCAGATAATTAGCACACCTCTCTTTCAATGGCGGGCTACCAAAACAGTCTACTGTTACATTGACATCCAGGGGTCTGTTACGCATACTATAGCATTTTCGGTCCCTCAGTGTTTCTGTGTAAATGCAGATTTTTCTTCTCTGCTTTTTTTTGCATTTTCGAGTGAAACTTCATGTAAACAAGGCTTTAGTGTGAGGCTGGTCTAAGACGTCATCGAGAACCACTTATGATTCAAGAAATCCATCAACCTTTTTTAATCCAAACAGAAAAGAAGTTAAGTTGACATGATCAAAAACTGCATTCACCAGACAAACCTTGAAGCATACAAACTAAGACCTTGGTGCTATGAACACTGCCTTAGGATGGAGAGAATCTCAGAAGATTATGGCTTGAGGCTCCATGACGTGTCATCTGATTCAGGTGATATGACAGTGATTCTTGAAGTTGCCTCCCTGAAAGGCTTCAGGAGTGTCCCAGGCCTCTTCCTTCCGTCTCAGCAGCACGTCTGGAGAGCTTCTTAGTTGATGGAGATCAGGTGTAGCTCTGACTGTATCTGTGTTTCCTCAGACTCCGACTGTTATCTGTTATCCGTTCTCCACCTGTCAGTGTTCTGCTGTATTAACCAGAGTGTGCCTGAGGTATTTTGAAACCATTCACAAAGTGACGAAAGAAGACCTTTCTGTACACTGTGCACAGTGCCCGGTATGTGTCAGGACAGCAGGAGCTTTGCTGCTGCTGGAATATTCTGGGCCTGGTTTTCACAGTGGACTTCTGGATGTTAAACCATCAAAGCAGAGGTGCTCAGAGAAATTTTCCCAAAAAGCATGCACCGACTCCGACTTCTGCTCTGGTCATCTGGATCATTTCTTCACAAAGAAGCTGAGCTGACCAGTGCCCCCTGTGGGTAATACACTTGCAATCAGCCAGAACCTCATACAACGAAACACTTCTAGAAATAGATGACTGGTCCTTCTGAGTGCATGTCTTCCCTGCATCACACCCTCACACCCACACACCCACACACCACTTTATGGAACTACAAAATGAACAGGGGGTCTAACTGATTGAAATCTGTGCACTGACAGTGACTGTTTCTGTTTACATGACTATAGGGGATTTCAGGATGTTGGTGATGTTCTGCCTGTGTCACTGGTTGTTTGATTTGTGTTTGTAAATGCTTTTATCTAATCACTGAGGCACGGTCTGGACAAAGTTAGTCCACATCAGGGTTCTCACGATGTGCTGTCTGATCTCAGAGGTTCTGACACCGTAGATGATGGGGTTGAAACAGCTTGGGAACAGCAGGTACATGGTGCTGAAGAAAACCCGAACGCCTGCAGGAAGACCATTTCTGATTCGATACGACAGGAAAGCTACAAGTGCGATGGTCAGGCTGACTGTGATGATCAGGATGTGTGTTACACAGGTGTGAAGGGCTTTGACCCCAGACTTCCCTGAGCTCAGCACAGAGCTGAATATGACCACGTAAGAGGCGGCGATAAAGATGAAGTCAGCTACAGGGATGAGGAACGCAGTCAGTAACCCCACTAGGTTGTTGATGGCTGTGCTCCCACAGGCCAGCTGCACCAAGGCCATGTGCTCACAGAAACAATGGTTCATTTCTTTCCCTGCACAGAATGACAACCTTCCTGCCAGACTTACCATCAGTGTGTTCAAAAAGAAGTTTCTGAACAGAACTGGAATAACAAACTTCAGGAATCCTGGTAAAGCCATACGTTCCTGGTAGTAGAGTGGCGTACAGATGGCAAAGTATCTGTCCAGAGCCATCCAGACAAGCAGCGTGGACTGAAAGGCTCCAACAAAATGAATGAAATGCATTTGAACCAGGCAGCCAATCAGAGAGATTACCCTCCAGTCAAACAGGAAGCTCAGCAGCATGTTGGGGCAGAAGAACAGAGGGAGGCTCAGGTCCACACATGCCATGCCAGCGATGAGGATGTACATGGGTGAGTGGAGGCTCCTCTGGGATATGATAACGTACAGCAGCAGAGAGTTGGCCAAAAGTGACAGGACGAACATGATGAAGAAAGGGACAAAGAGGACGGGCCTCAGAGCTCCCAGCTCACTGAAGCCATCCAGGATGAAGTGTTTGTGTGACGAGACATTCTCCATCCTTTACTCCTTATTAAGTCTCCTGGTTCTGGGTTTTAGTGCTGAAGGTCTGTAAAGAGACAGACATGAAATGATTCCCAAAATATAACTCTACATGAGTAAGGTCTACCAGTAAAACTTCTTAATAACAATGAGGAACAGAGAAGAAACACTGAGATCAAATCACAGCATGAAATCTTGCTGCCTCTGATCCAAATGTTGTGATACTGACAGCTCACAGCATCCACTGCACTCAGTGTGTTTACTGTTCACAGGTAAACATCATGTTAGAAACATGCTCAAAGGACAAAAACACATATAAAGGACGTGGAGAATAGAATAGCACAATGCTATTACTGTGGATATCTGTGTAATCAGTTATACACAACAGCAGACAGACAGATCATGCTAGAATAATCCATGTTTGTGGTGTTGACTGAGGTATCTGTAGATAATGCTGTTGTATTATTTCTTTAACCACTCTGAGTCCAGACAATACTGAAATTATAGGAGGAGAATCAGATAAATTGTCTGCAGAATTTGTTCCTTTTCAGTCTTTGGAGTGAAATGTTTGTATCCCTCACTTGCAGGGATGTTAAAGATTACACAGGGATCAGAAGGACTTTCTTCAGGTAACTAATCCCTGACATCTCTCCATGCCAATACCTTTTCTGATACTTTGCCCTAAAAGTTCATGCTAACAGGACAGAAAGGTAAAGTCTGTCCTCACCTGGATCCAGGCTCCAAGAACAGGGAGGGTGGGATTTTCTTTAGGACCTCTGAGGAAGACTCTCCAACACTAAATGAAGCTGCCTTTCCCCGACAGCTGTACTGTGATAACCAGAAACAGTAACTTACAGCCCATTTCTACACATCATGAATGTTTCCTTCAGCTACATTAGAACTCTGAAAAGATTCAACCGAAAGTTTGTAAAGATGAAACATTAACAGAAATAAACCTTCCAGTAAATTTCAGGAAGAGCTGAGGATGTCTCTGTCAACCTGGAGAAAGAGAAGGTAAAGTACAGTAGAGTCAGAGGTTTAGTCAGTGTAGTGAGGTTAAAGTAAATCAGTCAGAGGTTCAGGTCAACCAGTGTTTGGTGGAGACAATCTCTCCAAACTGTGTGTGCCCCTGCCTGGTTTAAACGACATCAGATTCAAACATGAAGTTTAACCCAGAAAGAGCAGCTGACAGTTCATCCGTGGGCTGAATGTAACATCAGGAGTCACTCGTTGGGCAGTTGTGTCAGCAAAGGTTATATCACGGACTGAACTTTCCCACAGTCACAGAGAGCGTCACATCAAAATGCAGTAAAATAAAAGAGAGCAGATAAAAAAATGCACATATCTCTTCTTCTGGTTTCTGATACTAGCTGCTGGCTCTCCTCTGCCCACCTGTCCCTGCTGAACAGTGACTCAGCATTTTATCAGCTTCAATTTGCAATGTCATTGGCTGCTAAAAGTTGTGTCCCTGATGTAATCAAAAGAGGAAACCGAGGGGAAGCTTTGGTCTTACATGACTAACTTATAGCTTGAAATGCAGATAAAACTGAAGGAACACACCATGTCCATGGAACAGGACGATATGTGTTGATGATGTCTTTTGCTGCTGCTCATGATCACATCAGAGCCATGCTGATCTGGAACCAGTAATATCACGGGATAATTACCTATAAATACAGTTTTTCCATTTGTTTTTGTGCAAAGAAATACAAGTATATTATAAAAATCTTTATATTTAATGAACTAGCCTTCTAAAAATACATTTTATGATCTTATGATCTTATGCCTAAGATCTCATCATATAAATAAATGCAATTTCAGTCATACTTAGCCTCTTTGTATCAATTACACATGCTTTATAACTCATCACAATGATTGTACAAGACACAAAATATTTAATCACAGGTATTTGGAACTGAAAACCAACTTATCAAGATCTGCAAAGTGTGTTAATGCTATTTTACACATGTGTAGTTATTCTGAACAAAGACTCCCCACACCTTACAAACTGAAGTGGGAACTATTCTATAAATTTAAGAACAAAGTTACGTGATCCACTGCACTGTAAACCAGTCAGTCATTCTTTATTTATAGAACACTTTTCAGTTCATTCATCTTATACAGCACTTATCCTGTCCAGGGTTGTGGGTGGCCGGAACCTATCCCAGCTGTCTTAGGGCATAAGGGCAGGGTACACTCTGGACTGGGTGCTAGTCATTCCCAGGGCTAACACAGAAACAGACAACCTGTCACGCTAACACTCACTCCTACAGGCAATTTAGAAACACCAATTAACGTGAGCAAGTTTTTGGACTGTGGGAAGAAGCCAGAGAACCTCGAGAAAACACACGCATATATGGGACAAACATGTAAACTCCACACAAAAGAACAAGGATTCAAACTGGTAACCTTCTTTCTGTAAGTCAGCAGAACTAACCATTGCACAACTATGCAACCCACTTTTTAAGCATTTATTTGATTATTATAAATGTATAACACATATGAAAGATAGTTCTGAAATTGTCTGTGCTACAGTATTCCTCAACAGGAATTGCTAGCGAAAGTTAGCCACTTCTCAGGACACATTACTTCTGCAGCCTTCAGCATGCATGTGTGAAAGGTCCATCAGAGGTAAGGATCATAGACTATATAATTAATGGCCGTAGTCCCTGTGACATTACCCTTCTGTTTCTGAAATGGATTTTTGAAGCAAAATAGCTGGCGCGGCCATGTTGGAAATGAGGCAGGCTTTGAGTCTCCACAGTAACAGTCATAGGGTGCCCAGCAGTCATGTGAGCTGAGCTGTGCCCCTGATTAGACGAACTGGTGATCTTAATATTGACTAAACTGCCCAATTGGAAAACAATTCACCCTCGTTCAGAGCGTGCCGTTGGTGAAATTAGTGATTCAGACGGGAGACATTCTTTTTACCAGGCTGTAAATATGCTTATTTTGGCCGTGAAAATGGCTTTTCTTTGGCTTGGTGTGTACATGACTTCTGGTGCTTCCGGAGCCAGCCTCAATCAGATACTAAAGGAACAGCAGACTTTAGCACTTCCGCACTGTCTCTTATTTTCAGACCGGAGGTTGCTGCTTGGTAAGGATGTATCATTTTTGGTACAAGTTTAAGGCAACCCATAAATGTTTATTTATTTTCAATAATAATTCATTTTAGAACTTTCAACTGTCATTTTGAGTTTATAATTTGCTTATTTGAGTGAATTTGTTCTCCTGGACCACAGTATTGAAGCAGCTGATGTTCATGTAGATCACATACACTGTACTTTTTCCACCTTTAGGTGGTGCCTGTGAGTCAGAGACAAACAACTCTCAGAGGTTTAGTGTGAAGAAGAGTTGTGTTATTTAGAGACTTTTTTAGTAGAAGAAGTCAGTTTTCCAAGTAGCTGAGAACTGGAACTGAGAAGGAGGTTTAGTGCTAGTGTTCATCTTTATGAAATATATGAATAAAGTTGAAAGATGTGAAACATCCTCCCTGCTTTCACCTGTATATCCGCCTGCAACACGTTATTGCAAACTCCCACTCATAGTATGGCTTTGATCCTAATGTTATTTGTTCTCATTTGGCTTCTACGAAAGACAAAGACATGAAACCTGACATGAGGGACCAACTAAAGATCATTAACATAAACGGAACATAGATTATGTAGATACTATATAAAATTGTCACCAGAAAACGACACCTAAGCTTTAAACTATCTGAAAATATTGCATTTTACCCCGAAAATAGAGGGGAGGTCCACCATGTTTGTTTGTTTTTTTTTTTGCTTGGGAAAAACTCGGCAGTCACGTGACCTGTGGTATGCCCATTCAAAAGAATAAGGACAAGAAACGTAGGCATGTCACAATTTTAGAGCCCTTTTTGTGGAGGAGGACAGCAATCCAACTGGTTAGCTTCTAATTTGCTGATATTTTCTTTATAGTTTTCACATCACCTGAAACCACATCTTATGAATCTTTGTTTTGGACCAATGGACCAAATGGACCAGTACTTTTATCGTGCTTTTCTGGTCTTTCTGACCACTCAAAGCACTTTTACACTTCTTGTCTCTTTCACCCATCCACACATTGATGGCAGAGTCATGGGTTGTAGGAAACCATAATTTTTAGCTAACCCATTTATATCTAGACACACACCACTGACCAACAGTGGGAGCAATTTGGGGTTCAATGTCTTGCTCAAGGACACTTTGGTATGTCACTGAAAGAGCTGGGATCAAGCCCTCAACCTTCTGATTGAGAAACTACCAGTCTACCACTGAGCTGTAGCTGTTCCTGTCATTTATCCACAGCTATTCATGAAAAACTCTTTGTTCCTCTTTATTGTGGCCTGAAGCCTTTCCCATTGGACTTTATGTCCAGTCTGTCTTTGGGTTGGTGCTTCATCAGTGTGACATGAGAGCGAGGATTGAATGTTTGCCCTTTGTTTAGGAGCAGCCTGAAGATGAAACTTTAGAAAAACTGTATTTCAGATCAGTCACTCAAATGTATGTTTACTCTTTGTTTTGGTCCTGGGTGTGATGTGAGGTGGACAGAAAGAGGGCACAAGGCCTCTGGTGTGTACTTTCATCATGTTTACAGAATAATTTCAGCGTAATGAGTCCCCAGGGAGGTCCGCTCTTTATCACACTCCTTATCAGTGGCTGTTTTTACCTGGAGCTCAACCCTAGGACAGACCCAAGAGACGCTACGGACACTTGGACCCTGTGGAGGCTGCATTCAGCCTCACAAACAGGATAATGAACTTTGTCTCCATAACAGGGAGTTATGGTTGCACACAATTGTTTGGTTGAAGGTTTGGTCGCAAACAAATGAGTCCATTGTCAAAGAGAGAGTTCCATGAGTAAAGAGAAAGAGCACCCAGAGCCCCCCCCAATTAAATTTATCATGTCAACCGGCTCTGGGTATGTGTATTGCGTTAGTTGAGAAAAATATCTTTAGGGCCAACTAAGTTGAACTTGAAGTTATTGCTTTCAGGTAACCTAATACGTTTACATGCATGTTGAAAAAATACAATTTATTAAAATCAATGTTTCATTTTTTTGAGTGCAGCTGTAGATTTAAAGAGCTGTCTTTAGGTCGTATGGCTCAGGTTGATCTCATAAATCCAGACAATAAATAGTGCATCACTTTAATGTCCCTGTGAGGACATAGTCCTCCTAAAAGAGTCTCACTTTAATATATTTGCCAGTTCATAATCCATGATTCAAAATGACATTGTTAGTGACACAATTTATTGTTTTGAAATTCTGTTTGTCAGTATCTGTGGACAACCCATCCAATCCATTTACAGCATGTAGACCAGATGTCCTCCTTACCTCTTCTCTGAGTCAGAGTCCACACACCTTTCCGAGGAAACTCATCTCAGCTTTTTGAACCTGTGACCTGAGTCTTCCAGTTAAAATCCAGAGCTCAGGACCACAGGTGAAGGTTCAAACATAGAACATCTGGTAAACTCAGAGCTTTGTCCTCTAGCTCAGCTTCCTCTACACCAGTCCAGTAAAGTCCAGTAAAAATCCTGCATCACTGCAGCAGAACAAATCCACAACCCGAAGAATCCAAGATCCCAAAATGCAAAAACTTGTTCACTTGGACAAAGACTCACTCCCACCCAGAGAACTATGGTTTCAGACTTAGAGGTGCTAACTCGTATCCCAACTGCCTTATAGCCTACTGCAAACTGTCCTGATGGAGGTCCAAACCTGAAGAAGCTGACAGAACCACATTGTCTGCAAACAGCAGAGATGAAACTCTGAGACCCCACAAACTGAAGACCGCGGCTTGAAAAAGCTCTTTACTTTACTTTAGACAAGGGATAAAGGAAAAACATTGCAGTGTCCAAATTCCTCTGAGAACCTTGCAGTACTAACTTTGAAGAAATTCCAGTGCAAAAAACAAGTGCTGAATCTGCAGCCAAGAAAAATACACTAAGTCCATGGCTCTCTGGAGTTCTAAGAGAACAAATAGGAGGACTTGGGCAGCAGAAAGAAAGTGACATAAATCCGAAGTACCCACTGATTTGTCCTCCTACCAGCTAAAACTCCCATTCTTTACTTCCTATCTAAAGTCCGCAAAGCTAGCCTTTTACCGGAACAAGATCTGTGCTGCTTCTGACTCCAGTGTTCACTCTGCTCTTTTGCTCCTCTTAATGAGGATGAATTCTTCAGGCTTCTCCACTGCTCAAAAAGCCTAATTTCAACCCAGCCCAGGTTGAAAATTACAGACCAGCCTCAGTTCTGCTATTCTTATCTAAAATACTTGAGTGTACAGTCTTTAATCAATTCTGAACATCTGTAGAAGAACAGTACCACGTTCTCTCTGGAATATAAAACCTCTTTGACCTTGCAAAGAATCATTGTGAGTTTTAAAGTGTTTGATGGGTAACAGACACAGTGTTTAATAAATTACAGAGGGATTCAAACCAGAGAGAAAGAAAGAGAAGTTACTCTGACTGGTTTTGCGGAATGAGACCTTGAGAGCAACCTTCATGTATCTTAGTTGTAAGTCTGCGTCTGCACATTTAGAGACACCTTCAGAGCAGAGACGTTTCTGAATACTTCTCGGTCCATGATAACTCAGGATCAGTTAAAAACACTTGCATTAATCACAGCAGACCAGTGTGTGTGGAGATAGTCTGTAATCTGTCTGTTACATCACATGTTTGGCGTCTGATGAGTGAAGACTGGAGTTGTGTATATTTGTTTGTCTGGATGAAGCCCTTGTTAATCAGAGCCTGACCATGGTTAGGTCCTCTAGAAGAGAAGATTCAGACTGGAATCCAGCAGAGACACATAAATATTTTTGTACCTGCATTCTGGATAATCCTGATGCACAGATTTTACAGTGGTTGCCAAAATTATTAGAATGCCTGACAGCTCTGAAAGTAGTGATTTTTATTTGCCTGAGTTCTGAATTGCAATGAGTTCTTCTGTTTTTATCTACTTTGAGCTTTAAAATTTGGTTTGTTCACATTTTGCAGCAGTTACAGCAGGACATGTCTCTGGCATAGGGTCAACATATTTCCTGATAACTCTAACACTAATGTTATCCCATGAGTACTGCAGCTCAAGCCAGAAGCTTTTCTTTGAAAGTTCAATAGATCAGTCCACTTTATTTTACAACTTGACCAAATCTGCTGGATTGGGTGAAAGTCTGACTTTAGGGTGCCATTCCATCATTTTCAATGTCCCTTTTTATAAGGAGAATAACCTAAATATGCCTATGATGACTCTAATCTATTGCATATAGAGCATCAGGATGACTTTGTATATTATTCATTTCTTATATTGGTATTTCAATAACAACTCAAGAAAAACAACTAAAATGTCTGAAATTGCCAAGTTTGCTAATAATTTTGGCCACCACTGTTTATTTCTGATCTTTGGATTGTTCAAAGCAGTTGTCTGCTGGTGGACACGGTATGTTTCCATCACTCTTTGGATCTGCTGCAGGTTTTAAGTTTCAGTCACTGTCCTCCTCGTATTTTTCTGCATTGTCTTTTATTTTTATGACCCATATTTGAAGAATGCTCTCTGAATAAAGATTATTTTATGATCAATGTTTGCCTTTTCTCTCTCATTCTATGTTTTTCCTCTCAGTGTTCATCGAGTTCATTTTCCTGTCAACGTGTATTCATTTAAACGTGCCAATTGTAGAAGCTCTGTTTGTTGCTTTTCTGCAAGATTTACATAAGTAAGCTGTGGACAGTTACACAGGTTTGAGACTTCAGTTCCATGTCAGAGGAAATGAGATTCAGATTCATTTCAGGATGTGTGTTGGATGTTTGACAGGATGTTTCTTTCTGAGATGGAAGCTGTTGTGGTCTGTGTGTGTGTGTGTGTGTGTGTGTGTGTGTGTGTGTGTGTGTGTGTGTGTGTGTGTGTGTGTGTGTGTGTGTGTGTGTGTGTGTGTGAGTGTGTGTGTGTGTGTGTGTGTGTGAGAGAGAGAGAGAGAGAGAGAGACAGACAGACAGAGAGAGTGTTTGTGTGTCATCCTGTAAATGCTCCCGAAGCCTTCTCAGATAAAAATGAATTAAACTAAACACCTTTAAGAGAGAACTGATTGTAGAATACTTTTATTTAACATTAGACATACTTAAAACACAGTGTTACGAACATCTGCTCAGCTCTGAAACAGTCGACTAAATCTCCAAAAGCATTGCTTCCTTTATTTCATACTCTGTTACATGAAGTTGTCTTCTTGTTACAAATTAGACACCAAAGCCCTGATACAGCTAGAAACCTGACAATGTGAACACATGTGGATCCTGTACGTATAAGAAACGTGACAGATTGACACATTAAATGAAAGGATGATCATCCTGACACAGAGAAAACTAAAAAAGTTATATAGGGTGAAGGGGTTTACAAACAGATAAAACAGCATTTATCACCACAGCTGATGTCGATGAACCTTTAATGTTCCAGTCACATCACAGTGCTCCAACCCTCAGACAAAACACAGAAACAGGATGTGATCTTTACATTCAGGTGAAAAGGAGGCTTTTACAGATGATGCGGATGTTTGTGATGTTCAGGCCATACACCAAGGGGCTTAAGAGGGGCTGACATGTGAAGAAATAGAGGGATAAGAGTACCCTCAAAAGAATGGGGACTCTGTTCATGTTGAATCTGTTCTGCAAGACTTCAAACAAAGCTCCAAAAGCGAAGTTCAACAGGGTGACCAGATGAGGTGTGCAGGTGGAGACAGCTTTCTGTCGGGTCTGTTTGGAGCCGGAAAAACAGACTCTGAAGATCCTGATGTAGGTGTAGAGGATTAAGAACAGAGGACAGCAGATGGTCCAAAAGGTACCGATGAGTCCGTAGATGTTGTTGATCGTTGTGTCACCGCAGGCCAGTTTAACAATGGAGTAGTTATCACAGTACACTTTGTTTATCACACCCCCACACAGCCTCAGAGTCGCGCTCAGGGAAATTGGAATATAACATAACATGGAGGCATAAAACCACACAAAGACAATAAGCACAGCAATCCTTTGAGGAGTCATCCAGGTGTTATACTGCAGAGGAAAACAGATGGCCAGGTACCGGTCATAAGACATGATGGCCAAGTTATAAAACTCAACACTAGCATATGTATACAGACAGAAGATCTGCAGGAAACAGAAAGGAATGGGGACAGTGTGAGAATCAGAGAGGAGCTGAACCAGGAGAAAGGGGAACAGTCCAGCGCTGCCATACAGCTCGTTCACAAACAAGCTGCAGAGGAATATATACATAGGCTCATGGAGGCTCTTGTTCACACAGATCACCACGATCAGCAGCACATTAGCACAAAGTATCAACACATATGCAAACATCACAATAAGGAAAAACAGGTAGTTTAAAACCCCGAAGTCCATGTAGGCACCAAGCGTGAAGTGCAGAACCTGAGTGGAGTTGATCATGATGGTCCAAACTGAGTTCAGCCTGATAACATGAAACAGAACCGGATGTGGAGGATATCCGACCATTCCTTCGCCTCATGTGCCTCAGGGTGGAGCAGCTGTGGCTGAGGAGTCACGTCTCATGTTTACCTTGCAGAGCTGACTTCTCTTTGCTGCTTTTAACCTCTGCTCAGCTTCCTGACTCCATCCCAAGGCTGTCAACAACAAGGGCGTGGTGGTGGTGATGTGTGTGTGTGTGTGTGTGTGTGTGTGTGTGTGTGTGGGGGGGGGGGGTTACAGCAGAGGCAGTTTTTTGAAATCAAGAGCAGTTTTTTGATTACACTGACAGAATTCATTTATTTCACCCACATCTTGTCACACACTGGAGACAGATAGCCCTATAACATGCTTATCAGGATTAAAGCCTGTTAATAATGATAATAGGGATATCAACTTTAATGTAGGTGGTCTGGCAGTGAACACACACTGACAGTCAACATGGTATCCTCAGTGTGGAAGTTTTCAGCAGTTTCAGGAAAAAGTCTTCAAACACAATGAACCTTACAAGTCACCTGAAAAGCTCCTCGGTATTTTTAAGAGGCAAGAGGCAGCAGAATCTGCAGCTAGTGTGATCAACTGTTCTGGGTGGTAGACGACCAAAGATTTCACTGGCTAATGGAGCATCTGAACAAACATTTGAGGTTAGTTCAGTGAATTAAAAAAACGAAGCATAGACTTTAATTAAATTTATTATGTCAACCGGTTCCATGAATATGTATTATGTTAGTTTAAAACAATAACTTTAGGGTCAACTAAGTTGAACTTGAAATTATTGCTTTCAGGTAACCTGATACATTTACATGGAACAAGTTGACATAAATTCAAGTAAAGTCAACATTTCATTTTTCTGAATGTGTGACTGGATGGAGACTTGAAGGACAGACACTCTTCACACACTTTAATGTCTGTGGTATCAAGTCTTCAGAGAATCTCATGTCTGATCAAATTACAGTTGTGCACAAACACCACAAATAAATAAATAAAATAAATTTTAAAAATGCCCCATTTACTTTCAATATAAAACAAAGTGTGTCCAAACCAGATGATATTTGTCTTGACTACAATCACATAATGAGTGAAGCCAGACCAGGAGTCAACAGGTTTGGGGTATTGCAGCCCAACATGAACCCAGAGAGGCTCATCATTGGGCTGGGAATCCAGGGAACTCCTCAGTCTGTGACTCAAGCTGTCTGGAAGTCCTGATACAAGCTGGACTGAACACTCAGCTGGTGTGAGCTGATGGATGAAAGAAAGCAGTCAACAAGCAATGGAGGGGAGACTCATATGATGTATTTCTGGTTTACATTAGCCTCTCTTGGTGTGCAGAAACTACACACTTTCAGTTTACTTTCAAAATACAGAAGTTTAAAAAAATGGTAGAATAAAACATCATATTGTTTATCTCTCTTTTATTACTTTGTAACAAAGTAAAGTCAGTGAAGTTAAGCCACATTGTTCAGCCAGTTCAGGGCTTCTGGGCTTCAGAGATGCTTTCCTGCAGATTTTTATTTTATGCTGTGGGACTGAGCCTGGACATAAACTATTGCCACAGTTTAAAGATTCAACCTTAAGTTTCTGTGCACTTACAGAAGGAAAATCTGTCCCAGTTTGAAGAAATTAAATATTACTTCACTGAACTGTTGGAGCTGCACTAGGTCACTGGACCCTCAGGACTAAATCCTGAGACACTGAGCTCTATTTAAGACCGGATACACAGTGGTGAGGTGTGTGGTGGTGCTCCTTCTGTGTTCAGGTGTGTCTCAGACTATGAGCGTGTTTCTCATGTGTCCCCTCCTGTATTGGAGTGAGGTTGTAGTTGAGGATATTTAGTGTTTAACAGTGAGCTCAGGTCGATGCTGTTTGTCTAACAAACTGAGAAAGAGTTTAGCTCAGTGTGGAACTGATAAACTGACTTTAGGGACTGTTGTTTCAAGTCTTTCTGCAGGATAAATATTATCCTATTATTATACTATTATTATAAATATTCCCTGCAAGCATGGGTGAGTTTAGAAAGATTTCTGCTCTGTGTTTTAAAGTTCTGGTTTGATCCCGTCACACAGAGCTGACCCACTCAGCACTCAGGGTTCTTTGTCTTCAGGTGAATCTGAGCTGATCTACAGTGGGCAGATGATAAACTCCACAGAGTTTTCTTCTTTCACACTTGGGGCCTACTTTGACACGTCTCAGTCCTTCTCCTTCATCATTATTATGTCTTTTTACGTGTTCATTGTGTTTTCTAATCTCTCTCTTGTGGTGGTGATCTGTGTGAACAGGAGCCTCCATGAGCCCATGTATATCTTCCTCTGCAGCCTGTTTGTGAACGAGCTGTATGGCAGCACTGGACTGTTCCCTCTGCTCCTGTTTCAGGTCCTTTCTGACTCTCATACAGTCTCTGCTCCTTTCTGCTTCCTGCAAATCTTCTGTGTCTACTCTTATGCAAATGTTGAGTTCTGTAACTTAGCTATCATGTCTTATGACCGGTACCTGGCCATCTGTTTCCCTCTGCAGTATAACACGCTGATGACCTCTCACAGGGTAGCTGTGCTCATCACTCTGGTATGGTTGTACCCGTTTCTAGGGATCACTGGTTTGATTTCTTTAAGTGCCTCTCTACGAATGTGTGGAAATATTATCAACAAAGTTTACTGTGATAACTACTCCATAGTCAAACTGGCCTGCAGTGACACAGCCCCCAACAACATTTATGGGATGGTTTACACCGTGGTCACCATTTGTGTTGTGATTTCGATCCTGTACACCTACATGAGGATCCTCAGAGTCTGTTTCTCTGGTTCCAAACAGACCCGACAGAAAGCTGTCTCCACCTGCACACCTCACCTTGTCTCTCTGTTAAATTTCTCTTGTGGCTGTTTCTTCGAGATTGTGCAGAGCAGGTTTGAGATGAAACATGTGCCTCATGTGCCCCGAATATTTCTATCTCTGTACTGGCTCACGTGTCAGCCACTCCTGAATCCTATTGTGTACGGACTGACCTTGAGCAAAATACGCTCCTCGTGTAGGAGTCTGGTTCTTTGTCAAATGTGATTGAAACATTCAAAGTGAGCAAAACAGACTGTAATGTGTCTCTGGTTTGATAAATGTGATGTGTTAAAGGTTAAAGGTTGGTTAATGAATAAACAGTAAAGCCCTTCATCTGACAACATCCCTGTGGTTATTAAATCCTGGTTGGTTTACTTTCACCACTTCATGAGAAACATGTCAACTTAAAGAAATTCACCCTGACTTCGGTCACAAACCTCTGAGAGGACTGCTACACTTCTGTCATCTACTGAAGCTGTAATTTAACCAATTTATTACAAAACATGTCTCTTCATACACACAGAGGAACTCCAAAGATTAAGCCTTTGAGGCTACAGGATCAGTTTTTGTAACACAAAAAACATTCGTTTCTGTGTTACATAAAAGAATTACTAGAACAAGAGAAACACCTAAAGAGCTGATGAAAGCACTAGAATGTTTCACAGATGAGAAGAAGAAATTAATTTTCACAGAATCTTTAGAAACGGATGTTTATAAAATCTATTTCAACAGATGGACAGACTGGCCGTTTAAAGGTCCAGTGATCTGAAATAGTCTCACTTTTATATATTTGCCTGCTCACGATCCATAGTTTAAAATGAGATTATCAACACCTGTTGTTTCCAAATGTTATATCACAGTATCTACGGACGGGCTGGACATTAATCCATTTACAACACATAGACCTAAAGTCTCTGATGACTCCATGTTGACTGACAAAAATTAGCAGTAAGAAGTCAGATGTCCTTTTTTTAAAGACACATCACTACAAGGCCTAGGGTTTTTAAGGTCCAGGCAATCATGGCCTCACTGGATTCATTCATTCATCTTCTATACCGCTGATCCTATTCAGGGTCGCGGGTGGCTGGAGCCTATCCCAGCTGACTTAGGGCGAGAGGCGGGGTACACCCTGGACTGGTCACCAGTCATTCGCAGGGCTCTCACTGGTTTAATGGGTTTCTAATCAGTCTTGGCATGGAGAGATGCCTGAGAGTGCATGCTGTCTCTTTTTTTTCCCCTTGTCTACATATGTCCTTCAAGTTGAGCACTGTGTCCGATGTCAACGTTGAAAGACCAATGCATTTTTTTAATGCAGTGAAACAAAAATTGTTATGATTCATTACTGTCAGTGACTATCTACCTCCCCCTACCCCAAGTGCCCTAACTTGTCTGTATGCCAAAAATGTGCAATGTTCAAGAGTGCAATGTGTAAAGGTGAGGTGCAGATAAGAGTCCCCCCACCCACCCACCCATCCAGTTGTAACTCCAAGGGCATGGTCATACTGGCCATTTGTGTGTTCAAGCATGCTTCAAACCTTAAGTCCTGTTTGTTTGGCCAGTGTGACCGCAAGTATACCATGCTCAGGCACAGTTCACTTCCCCTCTTTGGCACGCTTTTGAGAGGTGTGCTTCAGCACAGTACACTTCATGCATGAGCATGTGGACATGATGCTCCTCTTGACAGTTATTTTAAGCAATAATGGGGGTGTTAGGGGGCTGTGTTGGACCAAAACAACTTAACATAAGCCAAAAACTGACTAAAGTTGTAATCCTGTTCTCTGTGTCTCATTGGGCTAACTCTGATGAGACCGTGCTGCATATAAACAGACGCTTCATGGTAACCCTTGGTCTGCCCTTGAAAGAAAACCAAAGAAACCCCCTGCTTCCTCACCCCAGGCATGGTTAACATGTTGCACTTGAACCCCACTCCAGGATGTGCTGACATCCTGTTGGTCCATTTTCTGGCCTCTAGCTATGACAGCCTTAAGGCCAGGCAGGAGGACCTCTGTATGTAACTAGTGACACTGATAGACCTGTGTCTTTCCTGAGTCTGACCAAGGTCTGCACAGCACCCAAAGGGCTGGTGCTGGCTGGGATCGTCCTCAGACCAGGATCAAGGGGCAAGCTGAAGGAACTGTTCTCTTTACAGTCTGATCCATAATCAAACGATTAAAATTTTTAATCAGATTAATCACAGGGTTGCCATGGATTGCTTTTGGTTAATCACAAGTAAATATTAATTTTTAATCTTTATTAACTGTGTTTCATTTTGCATGGTCAAACAGACTCAAGAAAGAAGGGAGTATATTCACTTAACATGTTTATTTAACTCCTTCAACAGTTCATGTTAACAATGTTGCCTGCAATTGGTCGATGTTTATGCATTAAAATTAGTTTTATATAATCTATTCATGAGATACTGATTTTAAGATTTCATGAACTGTAAGCCATGATCATCACAGTCAAAGAGCTATTTTGAACTGAACTCTAGAGATAATGCTGCAGAAGCTGCAGTTATGTCCCCTGGTGCTAAGACTTACAGATCATCTGCCCTGGAAGGTTTAAAGCAGCTGAGGCAGCGTTTCGTCTCAGTGAGGAGCTGTGAGTGACACAGCAGCAGAACTCCAGACAGGTCTTAGAGTGACGTGTTGTTTATATCCTCACCATATTAACTTAAAGGACGGCTGAGGTGAGAGTTACGTCTGATTCAGTGAGAGCTGATACTGTTCTTGAATTTTTCTAACCAGCTTTGATAAAAGCGATGAACTCTTCACAAATTCTGTTTTTCACTTTTGGTGCTTACTCTGACATCGGCCTTTTGAAATATTTTTTCTTCTCGGTTTTAATGTGTGTTTATATCTTAATTATTTGTACTAACCTACTGCTGATCGTGGTGATCTGTATGAACAGGAGCCTCCATGAGCCCATGTATATCTTTCTTTGCAGTCTTCTTGCAAATGAGCTGTATGGCAGCACCGGGCTGTTCCCCTTTCTCATGGTTCAGCTCCTCTCTGACATACATACTGTCTCAGTTCACTTCTGTTACGTGCAGATCTTCTGCCTGTATATGTATGTAAATGTGCAGTTTTATAATCTAGCTGCTATGTCTTATGACAGATATCTGGCAATCTGCTTCCCTCTTCAGTATCACGTTCGTATGGCGTCTCAGAAAACTGCTGTGCTCATTGTTCTGTCATGGTTGATCCCTCTTCTTGTGATTGTTGTCATGATAGCATTGAATACTTCTCTGCAGCTCTGTGGAGGTATCCTTGACAGGTTGTATTGTGATAACTACTCTGTTGTGAAACTGGCCTGTGGTGACAAAACAGTCAATAATGTATATGGACTTATTTATACTTTCATTGTGTTGTTTGGCCTCACTATACTGATCCTCTACACTTACACAAAGATCCTCAGAGTTTGTTTCTCGGGCTCCAAACAGACCCGGCAGAAAGCTGTCTCTACCTGCACACCTCACCTGGTCTCTCTGTTAAACTTCTCCTGTGGCTGTTTCTTAGAAATTGTACAGAGCAGACTGAACATGAGCAGTGCCCCAGTTATTCTACGTATTTTTCTGTCTTTGTACTTCCTTATTTGCCAGCCTCTCTTCAATCCTTTACTGTATGGACTGAACTTAACCAAAATTTACTCCATCTGTAAAAGTCTTCTCCTTGGAAAGATGTGAGCTTGATCCTTTTTTTTCCTCTCCCAACCTGTGGAGGATGTTTGCTTTGACAGCAGCCTGTATGAACAGTGGGTGTCAAACATGTGTGAAGTCATCGCTTTGAAAATAAATATTGAACCAAGGATGGTTTTGTATCTGTTATCTGAGAAGGTTGATCAGTATGCCTTTCTTTGTAAAAGAAGAAAATGAACCTCAAAGGAAGATATGTAAAAATGCCAGTGTTTAAAACATTTCAAAGTACAAAACATTTTGTTTAAAAAAGGGAGTCTATCACACAGAGGAGTGGATTCTTTCAAAATCTCTGTTAAATTTTTGTAGACAGCACGACATGGTGCAACAGGGTGTCACCTAGAAATTAATCAGATAGTCTGCATATAGAAACATAAAAATCCAAGTTAAACAAACAACAAACAAACAAGACAATGGGATAAAGAAAACCCAATTTACCTGTTAACCCCATCCTCCTACTTTCCCCAAGGTACTTGACTATTAATGACTAATGTAGCGTAAATATTAATAGACAATACAAATAGAAACAAAGACACATATACTTAAGTACATTCAGTGTAACAAACAGTAGGTAAGTGAATGAATAAGTAGATAATGATAATAATTTACAAAAATGCTTTCTCCTGCAATTTACTCTGTTCAAGCTGTGTCTCTAGCATCCTCAGGAGTGATAGTTTGTATCTGATAAGGCTGTTAGGGGGCCCAAAGTCTTATTGAAAGATGTTAGAGATCCCTTCCCTGAGAACCTTAGCTTCTCCAAATGTAAACATTGTGGAAGGTCTTGTGCCCATTTATTGAGAGTCAGAGGAGACGCAAGTTTCCATTTCAAAAGCATTGTGTGCCTGGCCAGTAAAGTGGTGAAGGCAACAACACGATGAGCAATCAAAGCTACATTTCCTGTCAGTGGGAGAACAAAAAGGACAGTCGGAGGGTTTGTCATATAAATATGGTGGACCAGAGGTTGTTGTGTCTCGGGCACGTCCAAAACATATGTAGGTCAGTTTATGAGGTATTTAAAGTAATTCTGGACTTAACAGTGCAGGTCGACATTAACCAACGCCTGAATGCTTGGGGCAACTTCAAAGATTGACTGGAGGTTTGGTGCTGCAGCATTTCCAGCCCTCAACCCTACTCAATTTAAATGGTTTTTGACCAGTGAATAAGTTTTTGAACAGAGTGTAGATCTAGATGTTTCATGTAGATCTTTGCTGGGTCTGAATGATTGGTTTTCGATACTTATGCACATTTTAATGTTTAAAGTCATGTTCCATGAGGCTTCAAATAGGGTCTTAGTCACTGGTGACTGTCTCCTTTATTTATTGATTACACTCCAGATCATTAATTTCACTGTTCTGATTTTATTAAAAGATTTCTATGACACATGTAAAATTTACTCCATGCTGTCATTTTGTTAAGAAAAAATAAATAACACCAAATATTGATGAAGGGTAAAGAAAAATGTAATAAATCCCCACCGAGGCCTGTTTCAAAACCTTCAACTGAACATCTTTGGTTCAAGCACCCTCCAGTGGTAGGTTGCTTACATTGAGCTTTATCTTGGTGTTCTTAACAAGACGTGCTTGATACATTGCACACAATAAGTTAGGGTTATTGTGGGGTCCTCAGTGGATTTCATACATAAGGCGATTTCTTCACTTCAGTGATTTTTGGGATAGGGAGACAATTGTATTAGGGTGATAGACACACCTCATTTTGAGTTTTCCACATAATGGTCTCACTGTGTGAGACACAGTGTGCCTTACATATTGTGGCCAATACCAAAATATACAAAAAGAGAACCCTTTACAATGTGGAATCAATTTCAACATTCTGGGGGTATAAAAGGTGGTGTTGTCAGTAATTCATTCCCAGTTCATCATTCAAGCAGCCAAGAACACACGTTACTTAACGGACGAGCAGCAACTGAAGAGAGTAAATTTCCTTTTCTCTCTGAAAGCAAGGAAATAAAACAATGCACACCTTGAATTAACTGTTAACAGTCATTAACAGTCAGACTCTGTTAACTCATAAAAAGTGAGTACAGATTGTCTTGTCGAAAAATTTGTTCTATAATAGTTGCTGAAGATGTGAGGAACCTCTGGTGTACAGTTGATGCAGAAGTTAAGACCTGTTTTTTAACAATAAGGTTTAATTCAACCTTTGCACGATGAAAACTGACACAAAACGGACTCATCCACATCATCACTGTGCTCATCTTCTCTGATAGTCCAAACCAGGAGGGTCCAAGCTTTATCACAGAGCCCACATCTCCTTCAGTGATGACAGACAGAGGCCCAGCAGCTCCCACTGGCATATTTATTAACTTTGAGAGTAACATCTGAGTGCTGTATTTGTTCTCTACATGACGGTTTGTAGAAACTGGTGGTTTTCACTGAACCCAGAAGTTAGGCAGAGACAAGAAGGCTGGTTTAAGGGAGTTTTATTGAACACAATGAATGTGAATGATAGTGCTGAGTCCAGTGCTGAGGTTCAGGGGGAGCAGGTGAATGACAAAATGACTTCAGAGAGAGTTGTGTCTGTATGGCTGTTTGTTGGGCTGAAGCAAGAGCTTGAGGAGGCACTGGAAAAAAAGGTAGAAGACACAGGAGTGAGTCACAGGCAAGCATGAGATAATCATAAACTTGCTTAGAGAGATACTTAATGCTCAAGGGGCTGTATTACCACTGTACAAGCAGGAATCCACTGGCACTGATCCTCATGCTTCTCAGAACTTCTTAGCTGGTGCAGATGATTGGAACAGGGAGGGGAGGGGGGGGGGGGGGAGAGCAGAGCTCTTCACAGCACACAGGGATCATCAACTGTGTCAAAATTCAGGGGCTGCATCCTTTGAAGGACCCAGCCTCTGAAGGTGGGTCCATTAGTGGCTGCAAAGGCTGTGTCAACTGCTGTTAATTTGGACAGTCTAGCCTTTAGATTATTTCTTGGTTGCGTCAACAGACGTTCCTGCCCTTACCATCATGTCACAAATTCTGCCATGTAATTCATAATTCCAAACTTGGTTCTTCATTCAATCAAAATGTTTGACTTAACATAATGCTAATTTATTCCATATACTAATGCATTGACAGCCTCATGTATTTGAACTGAAAGTTAAAATTAAAAGGTCTTCCATTTCTCCTGAAGTATAATGTATCTGACGTTGGATGTTCAAATGAGTAAAAATAAGTATAAACTCAGTAATTACATTTAGAAGTCATGTCCACGCCACTTGATATCACCATTGAGCAATTGTCCCTTTTCTTTTTCAGGAATGAACAGTGGTGGGGAAAGGATCTTGGGCTTTGGGAGGCCGTGAAAGATAGCCATGCGTCCTCCAAAAAGAGGGAAAACAAGGCTGCATTTGAAGGAGCCTTTGAATTTGGACAGCCTTCATGCAGCGTTGTGACGTAATTGGCCTTCAAATGCAGCCTACAAAGGATGCAGCCCCTTAATTTGGACACAGCCACTGTTTCTTACTATATGATAATGAAATGTTATATGTGTTGCTGCTTAAACATCAGCAACTCTGCTTCTGACCAAGGAAAATGTTCTTTGTTAGGGGGCTATTTGGGCACAATATTTCAGGATGTTTTTGGCAGGTTCAGGATTTGGATTTTTATCAGGATTGTTTTTCATATTCAGAATATTTTGACATTCATCAGCTGTAAGGGTTGTTGAGTTTCTGCCGAATGTATAGAGCTTTAACTTCACACAAGTAGACTATGCACAGTCCAAATATATATAGTTTAGTGAGGAGACCTTACTAGACAGACTTTGGTTTGAGACCTTGATAGAAAGTGTAAATGTACACATAATTTAGAACATAATTAATTTCAGTGCCATAACTAATACATTGTTACATGAAAGCGGGGGGCTATGTGAGAATGGACCTCGGGCCTGACTTTGTATGATCTAAACTAGCATCCTTATTTGTGATCTTCACATACTCCAAATGGATTCAGTCACAAAAGAATATCACAGTTCAGACTAACAACAGCACAGTGAGAGGAGAATATGTTTCATTAGATATGAAGCTGAATGTCAGAATCAGATATTTAATGTGTACATTATTAGTTTAAACATAGACTCTCAGAAACACAAAAACATCAGCCAACAATCAGTTCTTTACATTTGACACGTATTTTAGAGAGTTTGAGTCCGTACATGACGGGGTTGAAGAGAGGCTGACAGGTGAGGAAGTATAATGATAAAAAGATCCGCAGCATGTTGGGAACAGCGCTCATGTCAAACCTGTTCTGAACAATCTCAAACAACGCCCCACAAGAGAAGTTGAAAAGAGAGGCCAGGTGAGGTGTGCAGGTAGTGACGGCTTTCTGTCGGATCTGTTTGGAGCCTGAGAAACAGACTCTGAGGATCCTGATGTAGGTGTAGAGGATCAGAAGAACAGGGCATGAGACAGTGACAGAAGCAGAGATAAGTCCATACACATTACTGACTGTTGTGTCATAGCACGCCAGTTTAACTATGGAGTAGTAGTCACAGTACACTTTGTGTATCACGTCCCCACACAGCTGTAAAGGAGCAATCAGTGAAATTATGACCACAACAGCAAGTAAAGGGACAAACCAGCTTAAAGCAATAAGAGTGCACACTTTGCTGCTGGTCATCCGTGTATAATACTGCAGAGGGAAACAGATGGCCAGGTACCGGTCATAGGACATGATGGCAAAGCTGGAAAACTCAACACTACCATATGAGTAGACACAGTAAATCTGCAGGAAACAGAAGGAGGCAGAAACAGTGTGAGAGTCAGAGAGCGTCTGAACCAGGAGGAGCAGAAAGAGTCCAGTGCTGCCATACAGCTCGTTCACAAACAGGCTGCAAAGGAAGATATACATGGGCTCATGGAGGCTCCTGTTCACACAGATCACAACGATCAGCAGAATGTTGGACAGAAGGATCAAGACATATAAAAGCAGAACAATGAGGAAATATAAGTATTTCAGATATCCACTATGAAAGTAACCACTGAGTGTGAAGTATGAAATGTGAGTCGAGTTTACCATCATCCTCCTTCCAACTTTATGATCAACCTCAGCAGGGAGGAGAAGGGGCTCCTGGAATGTTTCCTCGTAAAAACACATTGAAGCTCTTTAAACATTCATGAACACAACTGTCTTTACATTCATTGGAGAGGATTTTCATTTTCAGGAGCAAACATCACAAAGGACACCAACCCTCAGACCAAGGAGTCAGCTCCTCTGAATCATTCATCATTCACTTCACCGTTTGAGCTCAAACATTCAGCTGATTCAGGACATGACATGACAGGACATTTAATCTTCATCAACTTCTTTGAGTGACTCTGTTGAGGCATGGCCCTCCTCATCACACTGACCTCTTTAACATATCTGCTCTACTGAACAAACCCAACCCATTACCACCTCATCCTCATGTTTATGTTTTACTGACCAGCGACAGAATCACCCACCTCCTCACTGGTGTTTCATCAGGTCAGGCCCATGAACCCTCAGGGAGCTTACATTCTTCCTTAAGCTCAATAACCCAGGAAGAGAGAGGACAGAGCCTGAGGTTCTCCCTTTGCGTAGGTTTTTATCCAACCTTATCTGAGTCCACCCACTTCATCTGACTTTGACACTTTGAGTCTCACACCAATCACCCTGAACAGAGATCTACAGAGACAGGAAATGCTGCACGATCATGGTATGCAAATCAACTTAATTTCAAAGTAAAACACCATAGACTGGCTGAACTGAAGCACAATTGCCCCCCCCCTGCAGTGCCATTCCTCCGCTGACCATTACGGCTTGTGGTTACACTACTCCAACATGAACCAGACTTTAGGCATATGCATAGCTTGCCAATGTCACTGTAAGGCATCTGTTTACATGAAACAAGGTCTCATCAGAGTCAGCACAATGAGACACATAGAACAGGATTACACTTTTAGTGACTTTTTGGCTCATGTTAAGTTGTTTTGTTCTGACATAGGTCTTAAACACCTGCGTATTGCTTAAAATGACTGTTGAGAGAAGCAGTTGCGGCGATTGTGTCAGCATTCATGAAGTTTACTGTACTGAAATACACCTCTCTGAAGCATGCAAAAGAGGAGAAGTGAACCGTGCTCATGCACCGTATACTTGCGGTCACAATGGTCAAACGAACTGGACTTTAGGGCTGAAGCTTGCTTAGGCATGGTACAAATGGCCAGTGTAACCACGCCTTTAGTGCCCTTTGTTCCCAAATGCGATGTGTGTCTGTGGAATGTTCTAAACAGGTGTTTTTTGAGCATTTGTCAACTTTCCCAGTCTTTTGTTGCTGGTTAAACAGGATTTGCAAGTCATTGTATTCTGTTTATATTGATGTTTTAACACATTTGTCCCAACTTCACAGGAATTGGGGTTATTTATGTCATCATCTCCTCATCAGATTCGTATTTAATGATAATCTAAAGCTGAGAGATATATCCCACACAAAATCCTCAATCAATGGGCTCCTTTTGAAGTGCAAACATGGCTCCATCTCTGCCATCTTTATGCTTTAAAAAAGGGGGTGGTCTGTCTGGCGTTTCCCCGCTTTTAGAGACAGCTTTGAGTGGCTATAGATGGCTTTGTCCCGAGAGCTTGTCTCTTTTCAAGTGTCAGCAAATCCATCAGCAGTTAAATAAAGCACCATCAAAACCAGCACAGGCTGAATGTCCTCCTTGCCAACAGGCTAACTGCAGTGTTACATGTCTTGTCTGTTTGCTTCAATTGTGTCATTTCTGCTGAAAGGCCTTCATTGTCGTCTTACTGCCCTCTACTAGTCAAGTGCTTTGTTGGCATTTTCACATGTACAAATTTGTTTAGCTACAGAAGTCTCACAAAATGTGTTGCAAAACTCAGGCAGTGCAGATTCATGTGAGAGAAGTGTATTGTGCAGTTGTAGCTGCAAATTTGAGAAGTTGTAACAGTAGAGCTGTGGTTGTAAAGGACTGGTAATTAGAAAAACAAAATCTGAGTAAATGTTATATTACTGTCTGACAGCTGTCATTTCATTTGTGTAAGTATCAGTCTACTCATTTGTGAATATTTTTCTCTGTGACTTTACATTCAGATCATGCATGTGTGGATATTTTCTTTAGGTTCAAATTTTACTCTACAAGTTGACATTTTTTCTCTCCATTTGTGCCATCGAATTGATTTCATGTGTGGATTTTTTCATACAAGTAAGGAGAAAAGGTTGGGGTTTTTTTTTACATAAAAGTTCACTTTTTTCTCCTTTGAGGTTTCACATCACATCCTACATGCTCTCCTGTTTTACATCATATCTACCTTCATACTTGTCAACAAGGACATTAGGTCAAAGGTCATCCCAGTCAGTCAACATGTGTGTCCCTAAGGCAACGCTTTCATCAGCTGCAGCCCACACTAAATCCCTCTGAAGCAAATTACTGCTAATAAGACCTCAGACCTGCACCTTATAGGAAACCTAATGACCTCCCCTCAGACCACACACACACACACACACACACACACACACACACACACACACACACACACACACACACACACACACACACACACACACACACACACACACACACAGTATGTTTGTTTCTGCTAACTTCAACTTCTGCTAACTTGAAGTTGGCACTAAGATAAACAAATGCTCACTGAAAATCTCAACTGAGCTGGAAAACTAAGTGAACAAAATATCAACTAAAATCCAAACTGATAAAATTCTACATGTGACATGATCTGATGGCCATAACACACTAGATGCAGCTCCCAGCTTTGCTCTGTTGCATTCCAGCTGTGTCCCGGCTCTGGCAGGTTGGAGTCCTCTAGATCAGGTATGGAAGCCTCCTACTTCTGCTGGATGCTGTAGCAGTGAAATCTCAATTTACAAAAAGCAGTTTGAAACAGGAAGTTGTGCACAGAAACAGCAGAGCCAGCCAGACCAGGAGTGAACAGGCTTGAAGTTTCGAACCAGGAGAGGATTATCATTGGGGTGGGAATCTAGGTAACCTGTGAGGAAAAAATCAGTTTCCACGGAAATGCTGAGGGACTGGAAATGCTGTAGTATGCACAACAGGCCTGTAGCTGGCGATATATCTGTAAAGTCTTTTGGTAGCCCCCCGCCGAAGAAGAGGTGGGCTGATCATCTGGTGAGTATATTTAATGTGTCTTATATGAGTGCAGAAGTGGTCTATCTATCTATCTATCTATCTATCTATCTATCTATCTATCTATCTATCTATCTATCTATCTATCTATCTATCTATCTATCTATCTATCTATCTATCTATCTATCTATCTATCTAGATAGATAGATAGATAGATAGATAGATTGATGTTTCTCCATATCTTATATGAAGAATCAATTGATCAGTTTTTGTTTCAACACATTACATGAAGAGGTTGCTTTGACGTCAGAAAGGGAAGCTTCAGCAGACTGAGGTATAGTCCCCTGAGATTCTGAAGTTGGTAGGATGGGATGTGAGGTTGTGTCACTGTGGGTATAAAGCAGTATCTCTGTCCACTCCTCACACTGGATGCTGCAGCAGTCTGTCACTGAGAGGCTCTCTGCTGGTGAGTGAATCTTGGAGTCTTTAACTATTTCATGGTTTCATATTTCACTCCATATCACTTTCTTCCCTGCAGGACTTGAAGCATGGAGCTCATCAAACAAGAAGACACGTCTGTGTTTACCTGAACAATGTGGCTGAAACATTTGATCCATCATGGGTTAAAACCGGAAGGACAATTAAAAATTTTAACCTTTGACTTTAAGATAATCCTTTATTGATCCCCAGAGGGGAAATTCAGGAACTTTCAGAGGAATGATGGTGAACTCCACTCTGTACTACTTTGTTTTCAGCACCTATCTGTATGTAGGAAACCTGAAGTACTTGTTCTTCATTTTGACTATGTTGGTGTATGTCACTATCATTGCTCTCAACTTGTTTCTCATCATGGTGATCTGTGTAAACAAGAGCCTCCATGAGCCCATGTATATCTTCCTCTGCAGCCTGTTTGTGAATGAGCTGTACGGCAGCACTGGACTGTTCCCTCTGCTCCTGACTCAGCTCCTCTCTGACATCCACATGGTCTCTGTTCCTTTCTGCTACCTGCAGATCTTCTGTCTGTATACGTACGCTAAGGTGGAGTTCTGTAACTTAGCTATCATGTCTTATGACAGGTACCTCGCCATCTGTCATCCACTGCGCTACAATGCCCTCATGACTTTTAATAAGGCAGTCATCTGTGTGTTTGTGATCTGGGTTTACTCATTCATAAAGTTCTTAATAACTCTGTTTCTAAGCGTTGCTCTGCCCCTCTGTGGGAACGTCATCCACAGTCTGTACTGTCACAACTATCTGGTGGTGAAGCTGGCCTGTTCAGACACGAAAGTCAATAACATTTATGGAATTTTTGGCATTGTTCTCACCATCCTGGTTCCTCTGCTTCCCATTGTGTATTCATATGGTAAAATCCTGCAGGTTTGTTTTTCTGGCTCCACACAGACCAGAAGAAAAGCAGTCATTACCTGCGCTCCTCACCTGGCCTCCCTCATCAACTTCTCTTTTGGCTGTATGTTTGAAATCCTTCAGGCCAGGTTTGATACAGCCAGTATGCCCAGCACACTGCGCATCGTCATGTCCCTTTACTTCCTCCTCATTCAGCCAATACTGAACCCTATCATGTATGGACTGCAGCTGTCCAAGATCAGAAACATATGTAAACATGTCCTTGGTTTTAACATCCTGTTTGGTGAAGAAGAGACTCTGTAAGTGTTGAAGAAGAGATCATTGATAACATCCTGAAAGGAAAGTCGAGAGAATCAGCACCTGTATGTCTGTCAGTGTATGAAGTGTTGAAGTCAAATAAAAGCCTCAAACATCCCAATGTAAACAGAGTCAGTCAAACACTTCATCATGTTCATCATATTCATGCTACTTTCTCAGATATAAGACCCTCTGATTCACAGGCTCTGAGCTTCATCTCTTTACAAATGAAGCAGATCAAATGAGACACGCTCTGATCCTGAGTAGAAATCAGGATCAGCTGAAGAGTTCAGAGAGTGCTAAATTCACCTGATCAGAGAGAAAACTGAAAGAGAGGACACAAAAGAAACACAAGCATGAAGGAAACACACCAAAGGTGTGTACTACAAAGCTGGATTTTCTGTTAGCGAGGTAACTTCAGGTTTAACCCTGGATTTTCTGTCCTACGAAGCTGGTTCACATCATGACGGGATAAATCGCCATGGTAACTTATGTTGAACAGCTAACCTGTTCCAGATCCGGGTAAAAGATCAGCTAGTGGAAAAGCAACACCTCTTGATCAGTCTGCTCTCTCAGAAAATCGCCTGCCCGTTCATAGAAGATCCTGTGGACATTGGTGAACAGATTGTGTGAGGAGCTCTTAGAAGAAAAAAAAAAAGAGTTGTTAAGGATTGATGCAATCCTGTTGATGTCCACAGCGACATCATGTACAAGAGATTCAGATTTTCATCAAATGGTCTACACTACATTTGTGAACTGATGTAGCCATAAATAAAAAAATTTCTGTTGATTTCATCAGAGGCAGTGTGAAGAAGTCACTGACTGCTTTGAAGTATATTTTTGTTCTTGTTCTCAAGTCTGTTTAGCTCCAGTATTTGCATCTTTAATGATGTTAATAATAATGGTCACACATGGCAGAACTGCAGAAACATGAATTTATGGAATACACAACTACTTAAGAGTTTAGGAATCAATATTTATCTTATTTATTTATATTCCAACACAAAACGTGCTCACATGGGTTGCTGAGCCTCAAAAGAACTCGATGGAAAATATAAACGAAAGGAAGGCACTATGGAAGAGCTCTGTTCCAAATGACTGTGCCATAATAAAGTCAAACTGAGTAATCAGAGTGCTGTCTGTTCATATTGTCTGATGCATTAATACTGTTTAATCTCATGAATTTATGCAATAACAGAATCTGCAATTTTCTACCAGCATTCCTCCCTGGCTTTTGCTGCGGCAACAGTGTTGCTTTTGTCCTGGATGATGTGTTTGAATTTTTTGTAGTTTTGAAGCATAATTATAATTGATGACATGCCCATTACCGGAGCTCTCATCGGTATTGCATTTGAAATACAGATCCTAGTGATTGTATGTATAGCCAAAATTGAAAATAAATGATGAGTTCATCTCATAAAGATCTCATGATATGTTGGAGTACAGGCCTCAAACACCAAGATATGGTTATAGCTTGGCCCGTGACAGGCCTCCAGAAGGCTGGCCAATCAGAGGGAAGGGGGTAAAACAAAATGTTTCAAACAGAGGCTGAAATAAGGGTTCACTGAAACAGCAGTGAGAGAAACTGACTTTTTTAAAACTGGAAATCATGTAAAGATACTACAGGGGCACCAGATGGGCAAAATAAAGACTAAAAAAAAGGTAAGTACCCCCCTCTTTTAAGTCTGGAGCCTGTTTGGATTAATGGAGACACTTGTAACTGTGATAACTGATCCCAACAACCAGGACTATGGCTCAGATTTTTCAAATACACATCAGTCAATCCAGGACAGGGACCTCACTTGTCACTGGACCTGAATGAAGCGCTGAGCTTAAGTGAAGATCATTAAGCGTCAGTGGAGCAGGAATCAATAAAGTTTAGTCAGCGTGTCGTTGGATTAACTTTATTGGTGAACAGTTTGAGTTACAGTGTCCTCAGAGTTTAGCTAACATAACATACATGTGTGAATCAGAGTGTGCAGACTCTGTCCCCTCTTCTCTGACCTCAGAGCCTCTAAGGGTCACTCAGCTGTTCTCCAGTTTGTTTCAGGTTGTGGCACAAGAAAACCTTCAGGAGTCAGGAGTCCAGCTCCTGTCCCTGCAGGATGTGTCGTCTTCTCCTCAGAGACCTTTAAATTTTGTCCTCGTCTGATCTCAGTGTCTCTTTTGGTCGCAGTTTTTTAACAGCCAGCCAAAGTCGGTTTAGAGTCCACATGAAGACAAACTCCACTGCTACACGCTAACTTTGGCCTAA
Source organism: Labroides dimidiatus (assembly GCA_030710495.1). Taxonomy (NCBI): domain Eukaryota; kingdom Metazoa; phylum Chordata; class Actinopteri; order Labriformes; family Labridae; genus Labroides; species Labroides dimidiatus. The sequence goes on from CM061154.1 coordinate 15,022,514, forward strand.
GGCTTTGGTCCTAAAGCTGGAAGCTGCCGCTCAGATCCCCTCCCAGTCCTGATCCTGGTCTACCTCTCAGCGCTGATCTTGTAGCGGAGGACAAAGTAAGCAATGAGCCTCAAAGAGAAGAAGAAGATGGCTAGGACGATGAAGTCCAGGTAGAGTTTGGCGTCCAGCATGTCCAGCTCCTTTAGGATGGCTTCAGACTTCTGGAAGTGACACGTGTCGTCCTCGTCACAGTGCAGATCCTCCCGGTCCAGACCGTAAATGGACAGGATGACGCCCTCGAAGCCGTACCTGAAACGCAGCACAGGTGTGTTAATGGACAACATGTCCGTCTCTGTTGGGATCAGACTTATGTGACCAAAATTGATGGACTGTCTCTTTAAAGAGAGTTTCTCTGCAGCCTAAAGTTCCCTTTAACCCACCTAACGTAAGAGATGTAGGACATCCACTGCAGGTACCAGGGGATGGTGTCAAAACTGACGAAGAACCCTGAGAACAGCAGCACCGGGATGGCTGTGACTGGACCCACGAATGTCGCCACCTGTGGGACACGACAAACACAGGTGAGAGAAGCCGGCAGGTGAGCACCTGTGTGCGAGCTCCTCGTGAGGTCAGAGGGGTTCACCTGCAGTGAGGTGGATGCTGCTCCGATCAGCAGACCCAGACTCTGAGCCACCAGAGAGGTCAACACACCCAGAGACAGGAAGAGGAAGAACCGCCCGGCGTCTGGAGGCTGAGCTGTCATCCAGTACACAATGCTGCAGTAGACCACGGGGAACACCACCTGTACACAGCAGACACATAGCACAGGTATGAGTCAGTCTACATCCATTCACTGCCTCCAGCCTGGGCACAAGGTCATTAATAAGGCTTTTATTCTGAAAAAAAGACTGTCAGGAAACACCTCTTTGATGTGGAGTAAACAGGTGTGACACATTACCTGGAAGGGGACATCAGCCATGGTTTTAGCCAGGTAATAAGCCTTCAGACTGTACCAGTAGTTCAGGTGTTCCCTCAGAAAGACACCCATCTCCAAGGGAACTGCAACACACACACACACACACACAAACACACACACACACACACACACACACACGCAAACAAACTACATGTCAGTGATCTAAATCATCTTGAATTTGTGACAAAACTATTTGTGATGAACAAACATGATAAATAAGTACACAACACTGTGTGTAAGTGTGTGTGTAAGAGTCTCACAGGTGAGCACAGTGGGCATGAGTGCGGCGAACATGAGGAACAGCATGGAGAAGAAGAGGAAGCCCGAGTTACTGAGAACCTTCTTGGCCTCGTTCCCGATGCCGAGGTACAGCAGACCAATTAGAACGCCAATCCCGATGTGGGATGAGATCCTCAGGTGAGTCAGCACCTGCCCGACCAATCACAGCACACACCTGTTACTCTGCATGTGTTTTTGTTCTTCTGTGTGTGAGAGTGTGTGTGTTTCTTACTGAGTCTCTGAGGATACTGAGGAAGGTTCTCCTGAACAGGATGAAGAACTGAGTCATACAGCTCGCAGAGAAACTGTGACAGCCTTCAGATGATGATGAGGAGCTCTCCTGACACACACACACACAAACACGCACATGCACAAACACACATGCAAAAATACAGGGAGAGAGAGAGAGTGAAGAAACGAAAGGTTTTGCTACATAATGAAACTAAAAGAGCACAAACACTCTAAAATAAGAAATAAATGTGTGTGTGTGTGTGTGTGTGTGTGTGTGTGTGTGTGTGTGTCTGTGTTATGCAAAGAAAAACTTATGTACACATCTTATGATTTATGTAAACATGTTATGTTCATATAATCGCATGTAACCATGAAGTATATCTCATTGATTTGCTATCCAGGATGTCTTGAGGGTTTGCTGTCTAAAATGTGTACGACCTTATTTTGTGTAAAGGCCTTCATACGAGAGGACTCTCTATCTTCCTCTATGCTTTTTGTTCATAAATAGCTGGACAGACCTTGAAGACTTTGTGTAAGAGGTTTGTGTGAACCTCTCATATCCAGCCTAGGAAGTATTCCACTCTGGATACTGAGTGGCCCAGAGGAAAATAACTTTTTCAACCTCTCTACGCCAGTATGTGAGGAATTTAAAGACTCTTTACACACATATAAAATGCTTGTGTCTGTTACTGTTTGAAAAGTATTATCATGTGACAAGAAGGAAGTTACCTTTGTTGTAAACTACTCGCTCCTGCAGTAAAGTTCAAAACTCTACTCTCTGTGTTCATTCTGCGTTGCCTGTGAGTCAGGGCACAGGAGAAATTTTCTGACAGTGTGTGTGTGTGTGTGTGTGTGTGTGTGTGTGTGTGTGTGTGTGTGTGTGTGTGTGTGTGTGTGTGTGTGTGTGGGGTAAAGTAGAAACAAGTTTGTGGTGTGTTGTCGTGGTGCGTTTGTTTTGTACCTCCTCTGTGCGCTGCCACAGGAACGGGTGGAGGCTGGTGTCTCCATTCAGCTCCGTCTGATGCTCGGCCTCACACTTCCTGTCCTGAACAGCCTTCACCAGCCGGACCATCTGATCCCCATACTCTCCTGACGCCACTTCCATTACTGAACACACACACACACACACACACACGCACGCACGCACGCACGCACGCACGCACGCACGCACACACACAGAACTGATCATAGCATTCAGTTCTGCAAATGGCCACTAGGTGGTGCTGCTGCATCATCAAACATTAACTTAGAGCCATTCTGATTCTCAAGCTCCCAATCAGAGTGTCTCACTAAAGGATCAGACCTCCTCCGAGAGTCAGAGAGATTTTTAGGTATCAACATACAACTCACACACTGCTCAACTGTGCTGGGGTTTCTTACCAAAGTCTGCAGGGTTGTGGTAGGTGGGGCAGTTGAGTCCGAGGTCTCTCAGGTATGGGACCAGACTGGAAACCTTTCCTGTGTAGATACACTGACCCTGACTGAGGACATAGAGCTGACACACACACACACACACACACACACACACACACACACACACACACACACACACACACAGAAAAGATGGTTAGATTTGGTGTAGTAAGATGGTCCCCGTGTCTTCTTTCTGAGAGATAAAGGGGAACTCGAAGAGGCTCATACTTGTGAAATCATCTCTTTTAAGTTTGCAGATCTTCAGACCTGTACAAATTCATATGAATCTGTCTGTTAACTCATCGAAATGCTCCCTTCCAAAAATAATACCAGATCTTCACCAGTCTTGCTGAAATTATGATGTCATAACAAAAGGATTTCCTAAACAATTGATGAAATGTTTACGGGCCTTAAACACCGAGGTCTGCCTATAAAGCCTCCCCCTAACAGGCCTCCAGAGGGCTGGCCAATTAGAGGGAGGGAGGTTTGTGGAGCATCAGAAAGGTTTTCTCAAAAATCAGAGAGTGAGAAAAATAGGGGCACCAGAGGGACAGAATAAAAAAAAAAAGGATAGTACGCCCCATCTTTAAACTCCAGTTCTGCTCTGAGTGTTTGTCTCTGAATGATGATGGGCTTTAAGACTTAATGATCTAAAGGACATCCTCCAGCATTCCTCACCTTATCGAAGAGCTCGAACAGTTTGGCGCTGGGTTGATGGATGGTGCAAATGACAGTTCGTCCTCCCTGAGCCAGAGCCTTGAGCAGAGAGACAACCTGGAAACAAGACGAGCTGTCCAGGCCACTGAGACAAACACACACACACACACACACACACACACACACACACACACACACACACACACACACACACACACACACACACACACACACACATATATTAAGACACAGAGTCTGAAGCCTGGTGTCACTGCATGTTCTCCCTCATGTGACAGCCCGTCGCAAAAACAGACTTGCAGAGTTCTCAGAGGTCCTCACCTGGTTGGCTCATCAAAGAACATGACAGGAGGATTATTGACCAACTCCAGAGCGATGGCCAGCCTCTTCCTCTGACCCCCTGATAGGTGGGACGTCCTGGTTTTAGCACAGTCCAGTAAACCCAGAGCCATTAGGATCTCCCGGACCTGACCACACACACACACACACACACACACACACACACACACACACACACACACACACACACACACACACACACACACACACACACACACACTTTAAACTATCTTTAAGCTATCAGATGGATTTGTAACAGGAAGTAGTCTGGATTCAGAGCTCACCATCTCCCTGCGAGCCTCCTTCTTCTCCTGCAGTTTCAGGTTGGCTGAGACCTGCAGAGACCAGAATCAAGAGTCACAGAGACCCTGAGACCATGTTTTTTTCTACCCTCTGTGTGTGTGTGTGTGTGTGTGTGTGTGTGTGTGTGTGTGTGTGTGTGTGTGTGTGTGTGTGTGTGTGTGTGTGTGTGCGCGTGTGTACCATCATGGCCTCCTGCACGGTGAGGTGAGGCAGCAGCATATCATCCTGCATGATGTAACAGGAAACCTTCCTGAAGGAGCGCAGGTCTCTGGGCTGACTGTTGATCAGAATCTCCCCCTTCATCCCTGTCTCCCTGCACACGATTTTTATGTGAATGCAGTTAAAAAATAAAGAAACTCAAAACATGATCCAGAGGACCAATCACAGGGCTCGTGACTCCTTATTTCAGCTACTGTTTCTTTAAGACTTTCCAAAGTACCCAGGAATTCTACGTTTTAACATTTTTTTTCCCATGTTAGGTATCAACATCCATCATTTGAGTTCTCTGAGAGTCATTCTGAGCAGGCCATGACTCACCTGTACCCAGCCAGGATGTTCATCAGTGTGGACTTCCCGGCTCCTGAGGGCCCCATGATGGCCACCAGGTTCCCGCTGGTGAACTTCCCAGAGATCCCTTTGAGGAGAGTCTTGAAACCTGAGACAGAGCAGAAACAATGAGTTAGCAGGTTCCCAGCGGCTCTGAGAAACACTCTTTGTGCTCCAGTCTTCTGGTTCTGGGGTTCAGATTTCACATAGTTTTGTTACATGCCCACCAGCTCCTCTAAGCTCTCTCTGAAAACTCACAGATCCTCAGAGGTTGTACACTGTCAGGGCTACTTCAAGGAGGTCTGAGCTCAGATTTCGTATTCAGAGAATCTCAAAATTCAGATAACAACTCCACAAACTGAAGTACACATTGAGCAACATATGAAAACAACACAGGTTTAAGATTTAATTTATAACCACTGGCGGAATCAATAACCAACAAACTAACCAACTAACTCAAAACTGTCTAAACAAATGTCTAACAAACTAACCAACATACCAACTAACTAAAACAAAAATGAATCAACTAGCTAACCAATAGACTAACCAACAACCCAGCTAACTAACCAAACAGCTAGCCGACTAGTTAATCAAAATCAAACCAACTGACTAACCAACAAACCAACAAAGGGACCAACTAAGCCAGAAGATTACAAACTAGCTTACTAACTAACTAACTAACTAACTAACTAACTAACTAACTAACTAACTAACTAACTTACTAACTAACTAACTAACTAACTAACCCACAGCAGATTTTTTAGTTATTAAACATATCTAAAACAGCTCAATTGTAATAGCTGATGATGAAAATGATGACAATGATAAAAAAAGATAATGTTGACAATAAAGATAATTATAATGTTAACCTGCAGTAACCTCTGCAGTGTTTACCTGCTGATTGCGGCCGAATGCTGTTTAACAAGATTATCAGATTTAAACTGATGTAATCTGCCCTGACCGACAGTTACCTCCACCATGGGAAAACACACTGCACTGTAAGATATATACACTGCAAGAAAACATTACGCTGCAAAATATACACACTGCACTGCAAAAAATACACACAACATCGCAAAAAATACACAATGCACTGAAAATACATACTACACTGTAAAATATAAATTGCATCATTAAACAGTCTTCACTGCAAAATATACACATTGCGCTGCAAAAAGTATGTGAAATTGCCAAATATACACACTACACTGTTAAAAACACTCTGCACTGCACTGCAAAATAATCACTTCACATTGTAGAAAAACATGAAACTGCAAAATATAAACACTACACTGTAAAAATTCACTGTTCTGTAAAAAAAATCTCACCACACTGCAAAAAACAGTGCACTGCAAAGTAAACTTTGCTCTGTAAAAAGTACACTTTATAGTGTAAAAATATACTGTGCTGTAAAAGGTGTTGTCTACAGTCATATAAAACAATACTTGAGATAACAAAATATACACACCACACTGTACAAATATACATCACACTGCAAAATACATTTTACACTGCAGAACACACCCAATGCATTGTAAAAAACATTACATTGCAAGAAAATACACAAAGCATACTAAACATACATACTATACTGTAAAACCATACTGCGCTGTAAAAAATCACACCACACTACAAGATATTCACTGCATAAAAAAATAAACAATGGACTGAAAACATCCTGCACATAATAGAAACCATACTGCAAGTAATACACACTACACAGCAATTAGCACACTGTACTGCAAATCATACACACCATACTACATAAAATACACAAACTGCAAGCATGCACACTATACTGCAAAAAAATAAACACTTAACAGCAAAAAATCTGATGTAGTGACAAACACACACACCATCTTTCAAAACACACTACAGTGCAGAAAATATACACCGTACTGCGAAAAAAGCACTGCACTGTAAAAAATAATCACACTTAATATTAAAAATAAACACAGTACACTTTAAAATTCATACACTGTAGTGCAGAAAACACAAATTGTACTGGACTACAAAACTAGCAAAACTGAAAAAAAAAAAAACGGAAAAAAAATGCAGAAAAAAATAACAACAAAAAAACCTCTTTTGCAAATTATACACACTACAATGCAAAAATTCCTGGAGGAATAGCCAGTCTTTTTCTTTATGATAAATGAAAACATTTTTTTCAGTCTTTTTCCATCACACATCTGTCTGCTCTCCTGTCTAGGTGATTCACACATTCACACAGAGCAGATACTTTATGTTTAAAGAGCAGGGGTTTTATTGTGAAGGGTCAGACATGATTATAAATATCTACAACAGGACAAACTGAAAGGAGAGTCTTTGTCAGATCTGAGGTGATGGTGAAATGCAGAGTCAGTGTCTGACTGCTGATTCAGAGCCTGGTCAGGATCAACTTTTAGATCCGGATAAGGTCTGTTTTTAGCCCTCAGTTTGGACTTTCAGGTCAGCTAAGGAGCCTTTATTGATGATGATGACAGAACACACTTGAGCTTTCCTGTCCTTCATCACTTTTCACTTTCTTTAATAGATCCCTTCATCTCTTTATTTGACCCTCCTCCTCCTCTTCCTCACGAGGAGCAGTTAGGGAGGGGCGTAAGGGTGTGTGTGTGTGTGTGTGTGTGTGTGTGTGTGTGTGTGTGTGTGTGTGTGTGTGTGTGTGTGTGTGTGTGTTTGGGGGTGGGGGGGGGGTCGGTCCTACCTGAGCAGGTCTGAGTGAAACTTGGGTTCAGGAAGCAGAACAAAGAGTTCTCATAAAGCTGAGCTGTTAAAGCCTCTGACAGCATCTCATTACAGACTTAACAACACAAAACAGCAGCTGGCTGAGGCTTTGTACTCTGAGTGAACACCTTACATACACACACACACACACACACACACACACACACACACACACACACACACACACACACACACACACACACACACACACACACACACAAGCACTCACTCTGGCTGCATTTCTTACAGGAAAACTTAAAGGAGCTGGTGTCTTTACATATTTTTACTCTTCAGCCTGTGTGCCCTGGGTGCCCTGCGTGCCCTGCGTTCAGACTGACTGGCACAGAGCAGGAACTCCAGCGGCTGTTTTCTTCCTCTCTTTGATTTTCTCGGCTGTGAGCAATGGAGCAGCTTCTAATCTGACCTGCAACTATTTACAGCAGCAGACTCTGAGATTAACAGATTACATGCTGATAATCCAACACACACACACACACACACACACACACACACACACACACACACACACACACACACACACACACGCACACACACACACACACACACACACACACACACACAGCATCCTAAATCAGTCTCTGATAATAATAAACTGTTGCATAAACTCTGGTTCTTCCTGGTGTGTTCGCTGCTCCTCGCTGTGACTCAGTGGCTGATGCTTCCACATAGACAGAGTCTGAATCTCCACATCTACTCACTAGTAGATGGAGGACCTGTCCACAGACATGATCTACCTGACAGTGACCTGCAGAAGAGTGGGGAACTGGAGTTCTTTGTCTGACAGTGACCTGCTGAACGTCTCTGATCCTCAGATCAGCTGATCCAAGAGCAATGCTTGCTACAGACTCACGTCTCCACACACCCTCATAAAATCTACTCACTCAGAGGTTCTACAAGTCTGGATGTGTCAGGTTCAGTCTGTACTAGGTGTTTCAACCACAGGGGGCGCCGCTTAGCTCGGACCCCAAGAACAGAAGCTCTACAACCCTTTGTATGATTTGTTATTAAGATGATGTTTTCAGTGAGTCTGACCCGAACTCTCAGTTGAGAAACAAAGCTCCTTTCTGACGGAAGGCTAAAGCCGTGAAACTGTCTAAACAAAGACTTCTTCTCGTCTGCCGCCTGAGGAGTTGACCTGCTCCTCGTGCAGATCCTCATCCTCTGTTTGTCTTTTACGTGTTCAGTGAATGTGATGAAGGTCTGTTAGTGTCTGTCTGGGACGTCACGTCAAGTTATATGATGACAAACAGATAAACGGATGAGTCAGGGACTGGACATGGTCTCTGTGAGGTAGATGGTCACTTCTGTTTGGTGACTCAGCTCAGGTGTAGTTTGTGTGCTTGTTGTGTGTCATTACCTTTCTTCCTCCACCAGGGGCCGTCTCTGATGGAGTATGAGACCTCATTGAACTCGATGTTGACAGCCGGTCGTCGAGGTAACGAGGAGAACCTCTGGGCCTCTGTCAGGTTGTTGTCCACCTTCTTTAGGTGTCCCTGCAGCAGTGGTGTCTGCTGGCTGCCTGTCCGCTGCTTGCTGACCACCTCGTCCATACAAACACACACCGTCCGTGGATCCAGCATGAGATCTGGGGGCCCATTAGTGTTCTAAGGGATGGATCAGAAACAAAGGGGTTGTGGATCTTTGTAGACTGTCTGAAACAACTGATGACATGACAGTGAAGCCAAATCACTAAGAGTTCTCTCTGCTGGCTGTCTGCAGTATTTAAGCCCCACCTCCTCCATGTTAACAGATGGGACATGAGTCAGACTGTTTTTGAAACACATTTCTGTCTTTATAGATCTGATCAAGATGATTTATGTCTCTGAGTTCATGTACACACCGTTTACTCTGATCAGTGATTGGATGATATCAAAACAGGGACTGTGACAACATGAATGACAGCTTTGATGACCAATGAGGCTCCTGAGGGATGCACCACACTTCAGAGATAATGTAAAGATGGGTTTGTCAGATGAAGCAGCATGACTTCAAAATTATTGTGCTCTTTATTAGCCTTTATTCTGTCCCTCTGGTGCCCCCGTAGTATCTTTACATGATTTACAGCTCTATAAAATCTCTATTTCTCTCTCTCTGGTGTTTTAAGAAACCCTTATTTGTCTGAAACACTTTTTTTAAGCTGCTGTATCTTCCCCCTTCCCTCTGATTGGTCAGCTGTCTGGAGGCCTGTCAGGGTGCAGAGCTTTAGGCAGACCTTGGTGTTTGAGGCCTAAGCTGTCCAACATTTCATGAACATCTTAGGAGATCCTTATGTGATGACATCATAATTTCAGCAATGGCGATCTGGTGCTATTTTTAGAATTCAGTGTTTTAATCAGTTTACAGACAGATTCAAGGAGTTCTACAGCATATGAATATGTACAGGTTTGAGACTCTGCATGTTTAGCCTGAACATCCAGCATTGTTTATGCTAAAGCAGAATACCTCCTCTTTAAAGATGTTTCCATCAGCGCTCATCAGACAAGGCATTTTGGTGTCACTCTTGATAACAGGTGGAGGTGGTCAGATGGTGCAGTGAGTCAATCAGAACAAACGGAAAAGAGACTACTCGGCTGCTGCTCTCCTCAAAAACTCCACAGCCTATGAGGTACTCTGATCCCTGAAGTTGTGGAGTGGCCCCTGTGGTGAGAGTCTCTGGAGTCAGGACATCAGACTGTCAGAGCCTCACAAAGAGGTTTGGAGCAGGATGGAGTGATGGACTCTGACAGACGCTGGGAGATTTCAGGCCGCGCTAAAGAGAAACCTCACCCAAAGAAATCCTTTAACAGAATAAAGAAACAGCTGCTGCTGACTGTGAACCTGAGCGGGCCCAGGTAATCCCTCTCAGACCAGGCTGTGGCTGCTGTGGGACTCTTCTTATGATTGTTCCTCTGCTTTAAACACCTGAGATCATCCACACCCTCTGTACACCCACTGACAACAGAGGGTGTACCTCACACCTGCACCAAGACCGACCCTTCAGACTCTAACAGGACCCTAAGAGCCGAAAGAAAAGCATGTCTCTGTCTTTAAATAATCCAATATATATAACCATGATTATCAGATCTCCCAGCATGCATCGTTTCGGAGTCTCAGCCTCCTCGGTCTGAATCAATGTTCTGTCTGACTCTGAGCCTCAGTCCTCTCTCACATGAAACAAACTCAGCTCCTGCAGAGTCAGAGATAAAATTTAAAGTCTGTTACACAAAGAAGTAAAGTTCAGAGAGGAACTGTCCCAGTCTGTCCCCCGTGGTGTCCCCCGTGGTGTCCCCCATACTCACCATGATGATGGAGTTGGTGACGGTGGGGTTGTGGACGGACCAGGCGGCCATCAGACAGGCCATGGCCAAGAGACAGCAGCTCTGACTGTCTGCTCTGCTCGCGCTCATCTGATCCTTGCTCAGTGATGGACAGTTGCTCTGGTCTGATGACCACGCCCACTCGTTGTAAGCCCCGCCCCAATGTGTGTATCACAAAGGGTTTAGAGACTGCTGAGACAGGTCAGACCTGGACCCAAACTGCCTGTTCTGTATGAATGTAGTATGAAGTATATACAAGGTTAAAAATTTTATAAGGTAAAAAATTCTAATCCTTTTTTAAATTTGTTTTACTCATTTAATTGCTTTCTCATCTTTTTTTTGTTTTGTTTCTTTGGGTGGGTTAAACTGAAGTTTTTTGCACTGAATGACCTTTAAAAGCTATTTGTAAGATTTTTTTTTAAAAATTCTGTGCTTAAACAATAAAAAAAATAAATCATGGATTATAAATAGACAATACAGTTCTTGAGCACCTAATGAGCACAGAGCCGAGAGGAGACCTGCCTGAAACCCTGGCTGTCATGTACTCACACTTCCTGCTAGTTCAGACTCAGAGGAAGAAGTATGCTGAGGTTCATGAGACCAGTCCTCAGGATGATTTAAAAGTCAGTTTTATTTACTCTTTTGTTTTTAAGTTTGTTTGGATTACTATCTTTCTGAATCTTTTTGTTTGTTCATTTTTTGGTTTTAATAAGGCTCTGACTGCGGGCATGAACATGTGGAGTTAAACTGCACAGTGCAGCATCACACCACCTGCTGGCTGAGCCATATCACTGCAGCTGCTCTCTATTTGGCTGAGAACAATTGAGAAACCAACACAGGAGTCTCTGTAACAACATCCATCTTTAATATCTGCACAGAGGTCACACAGGAAACAGGAAATGAACTTTCAAAATATGTCTGCTCCACATTCAGTCACTTCTTGCTGTAAGGCATCAACATGGCTGACAGTGTTAGCATCAGGAGTGCTACATGCTAACAAGAAGATAAAGGACGGTTGTGAAATGAAATACTGTGGTTTGTAATCATCTTCAGGACAGTTTCTACGTCGTCAGAGTGAGCTGAGGAGAGACTGAAGACGTGTTTCCTTTAATTGTCACCATCATCTTTGATGTCATCAGACGTCTGAATGAAAAACAACCTCAGGGGAGACAGTGAAGCCAGCAGTACCAGTGATCAGAGCCTAGAGTCTGAGCAGCTTCCATACTTCACCCCTATAGTCCGAATCTGGATCCAGCAGAGTCTCCTCACACACAGAGTTTGAAAATGTAACCGTCTGTGGAGCTGAAACGTGGAGCAGAAAGGCAGACAGCATCCTCTTGAAGGGCAAACAACTCCATCCTGATTTAACAGCAGATGTCTAAACCAGCGAGAAGCTTCAGGAACATTTAAAGAGGCAGGAAAGTGAAAAACAGAAAAAAAAAAAACAGAGAACCAACAAAGAGATGAGAAGTCCTTGGGGAAATCATACAAAATGGGTTTAATGGAACAGAAAGGTGGAGTCAAACCGTTAACTGAGGTCATCTGTGAAACACATCTCTGGTTTCTCTTTCATATCCTCTGAATCTGATGACTGAAGGCGCTCAAATACAAAAATAAAATCCTCAGTGGGCCAGGTCTGCTCCAGAACGACACTCAGGCCTGCAGTTCACTGAGTGTCCACTAGAGGGAGTTAGTCCCCCATAGAGCCTCATGTTAATCATGTTTACAGCAGAAACAGATGTTTGTACAGCTGAGTTTATGAACAGCTCACCTGTTTACAGCAGATTAATGGTTAAAGGGGGAGGATTAGGGGAGTGGATACTTTGACTGACAGCTGGGAGCTGCTTCATTTCACTAACTTGTGGTCCTTCTTCAAAGGTGTAGGGGACAAGATGCTGCAGAGAGATGTGGCTACACTCACTGCTCATATATGGTCTGATGACGGGACAATAACTCAGGAAAGGAGACGAAGACTTAAGGAAAGCAGATGAGGACTCAGGAATCAGAGCTCCAACTCAGCAGATTCTGCCTCCTGAGGTAGACCACACTCTGCAGCCCAAAAATTCTCCCGATGAAAGTGAAACCAGAAAGCTGTGTGACACTGATGACCTTGTGCGTGTGTGTGTGTGTGTGTGTGTGTTATTTGGTCTTCTTGTCTGTGGCCAGTGTGTCGTGGAGTTTAGAAACGCTCTTCTCAAACTGGTCCATCACCAACGTTCCGTTCTCATCGAAGAAAGCCGACACTGACTTGGTAAACTCGGTCTCCCTCCAGGTCCTGGTCTTTCCATCAGAGAAGGAGACTCTGAGTGTGTATTGGTCATCGAACCTGAAACACACAGACACACATAGCATGGTTCATCATCAACAGTGACAGAGGTTTTAGGTCTTTCTGGATCCACATCTGATGAGTTTCATCACATCTTCTGATTGGACGGATTAGGAAGTCTGAAACTGTCAATCAGCTGATACAGTGTGTTTGATTATTAATGAGCCACTTCAACTCTCCTGAAACTGCTGTTCTTTATGTTTCTTATACCAGGACCAGGTTGAAGTCCTGCTGCTGGGGCCCCAGACAGCATTCTGAGTAATGGTTCTGACCTTTTGAGGGAGGAGGAGAGCTGCCAGACGTGGTCCGGATCCATACCAGCCGGGTCCTTCTGCAGTGCCACCAGGAAGATGTTCTTTTCTTTGTAGGACGTGTAGAGGGTCAGGATCCCCATCATGATGAAGTACGTAATGAAGACCAGAGTCAGGGAGAACACACCAGAACCAGAACCACTCAAACAGTTCAGAACCAGATCAAAATCCGCACACACCCACCCCCACACACACCCTCCTTTAGTGGTCCAAAGGATATGAGATGACACAACAGGCCAGGACTGGTCTGGACTCAGGGAAGGGGTGCAGGTAGTCCCAGACCAGAGCCAGCATGGCAAACAGACAGGACACAGTGCAGATCATCAGCCGGCCATCCACCAGGCAGAAGTTCTCCATGTAACCAAACTTCTCCAGCAGCACCTGCAGGGGGCACAGTCACACACTTAGACCTGATCAGACCATGACAGAGAGTCAGAGGACTCCTCAAATCCAGTTTACCTTCTTAGCAGCATCATCCAGAGAGTTCTTCACTGCCGCACCGTCCCACTTATCGATTTTCACTGGCTTCTCATCGATCCTCCACTGAGAGACAAAGACCAGAGGATCAACCTCACTCATTCATTCATTCAAACTCTGGTAAAGGCAGGTAGATAGTACTTCTCACCAATACTTCCTATCTCTCCTCAGTTGTCCTTTCTAAATAAAGGAGGAAATGGACAGAAATACACCTTCCGGTCGTCAGATCACTAGCTAACACCAGTCACTCACCAGGACATCTGCACCGTTCTCCACTGGTTTTCTTCACACCACAACTCCACTGCTCTCCTATGGCCGTTATTCTGCCTACATCTACCCTGTTCCTGGTCTTCATCTTGCCTGACAGGTTCATAATTATAAGTCTGGGGACCATCACATGGGTAGAAATGCAGATTTTCTTCCTCTTCATTATCAGGAGTAACAGTCGGGTCCATGTTTATTAATGTTAAACAGAGGCAGAATCAGCGGGACTCCCCCATGTGACATCACATAGAGGTGGGTGGTATCAATGTCATCATCGTTACTGGTATAATATCCTGCCGCAAAGATTTTATTTTTACCACAGTAAAAGTGTTGTTACACATCATTTAAGCCAAGTGCTTGCATGTGAGAGATTTATTTCTCCCAACAAAGTGAGAGATCAAGTTTTGCTTTGCTACAACCACTCTTACAAGTCCACACACATACACCTTGAAGGCCAGAGATACTGAGTCAGTCACATTGCTTACGAGAGGAAATAAACATTTGTCCAGTGCAGAAAGAAAGAAAAATTAAAAATAAAAAAAAAGACACAAATTTCGATAAAAAGTTTTTATGCTCTTAGGTGGAGGTGTGTGAGAGAGAGTAGGCAAGCTTGAGATATATATTTTTTCAATGTTTTGTTTTACCATGTTTTGAGTTGGCATGATCAAAACTGACAGGGACCAATGAATAAAAATACAAGTGTTCATGAATCATTGCAGCGTCTGGACGGGTGTTAAAATATTTTACCCCCCTCCGCCTTCATCTGTTGACAACACGAGCAATAACATTAACAGTTTACAGTTCTCCTTCCTTCTTCTGCATCCCACAAATTAAATCTCCCCGGACAAGAGTTGAGTTGTGCTAAATTTTAATCATAATGGAAACACCAGCAAGACACAACTTTACTTTATCAAAACTTCAGAAACTCTGCTTCAAGTTTTTAAAAAAAAAAAAAAAAACTGTAATGGAAATGCAGCTACTGACTGGTCTCCTCTTACAGAGGTGTCAGGACATCAGGTCTCAGTAAACCCTCACCTGGACTCTTTTCTCAGCCTGGCACAGGTCACTTTAAGCTCAGGAGGTCGGTTTATGATGAATCCTGTCAGATCAATTTGAGTGGAAATGTGCACGGATTGTCTCAGTTTAATCTCCCTGACAGTTCCTGCCCTGCAGAGGGATTCTATAAATGATATCCGATGCTGTGAAATTGAACCTGAATTGTCTGCAGAGCAGCAAAAGACTGATTATAACTATAAAACCAGGACCAACAATGTATACAGATGACTGTGTTCACAGGTTTTCTGCTCCTGAAGACACAGACTGACTGATGAAGAACTGACTGATTTACGAGAGGTATGAGGAACTGACAGTGATAAAGAACAGACTGACCGACGAAGGACAGAGTGATGAAGACCAGCGTCATAAAGAAAAGACTGATGAAGAACGGACAGTGATGAAAAATAGAGAGGGATGAAGAATTGAGTGATGACGAGCGGACTGATGAAGAAAAGACAGTGATGAAGAACAGACTGAGTGATGAAGAACGGACAGATTGATGAAGAATAAACTAACCCATTAAGAACTGATGGACTGATGAATAGCAGACTCGTCATCAGCTGTTTGAACTCTGAACAGTTTAAGTCTGACTCTTTTAGCCTAGCACGCTAACAGCTGAGCTAGTTGTTTCCGGCTTACAGAGCATTGCAGTCTGCGCAGCCGCAGTGTGAACTCTCTGGCAGAGTGGAGCTTTTGCATGAGTCTGTTAAATTTCTTATAATCAAAATTTAAACTTTTACAGTGACTGTAAATGCTCACCTTCTCCAGCAGCCCGCTCTTCCCGTTCCTCGCAGCAGCCATCTTCTCTAACTAACACCACGCTGTGACCTGTACGCTTCTGATTGGCTGAGGGGATAGCCACGTCTAGCAACGCGACCAACGGGCGCGTGCCAGAGGAACGGAGGCAGCGTTCGCGTGCCTCTTACAGGAGTTTATCCCAGAGTGAGGGATAAAACCAGATAGATTAAAAAAAAGACTAAAACCAGTTATTAGATCGTTTATCGATATCAATACTTTTATATGATCTATA
Organism: Labroides dimidiatus; assembly: GCA_030710495.1. NCBI lineage: Eukaryota > Metazoa > Chordata > Actinopteri > Labriformes > Labridae > Labroides > Labroides dimidiatus. The sequence continues at coordinate 15,038,760 of CM061154.1, forward strand.
TAATAACTCTGACTGTGAGGAGTTGAACCGAGCAGGGCAACATTTGCGTTTATTACATTTCCTCCAGCTGTTACCTTTAATACACTTTACCCATTAAAATCATTTTAACCAGGATACTACGATCAGCACTGATTCTCCCTTATATCATTTTTATTTTTGATCGTGTTTCATTCATTCTAAACCACTCTTTAGTTCCTCTCTGTTGATCTGTTCAGAGGGATTGTGTAGTAAGATCTGTCACATAAATACCACTACACTGAGAAAACTGACATCTAATCAAGTGTTTGTGTCTTATTTTAGTAAAAATGGTTCATTACACATATTCTGAAACACATTCACCTGACGGGTCCAGAAAAATGTTTTATTTCATGATATTTTAAGACAAAAATGAAGCCTGAACATGTTTTTGTCTTGTTTCTTTACTAATAAAGTCTTAATACAAGAAGCTAAAGCAGTACAATTTTACTCTCCATTGGCAATTCAGGCATAATTTTTTAATATCATGAAATAAAACAATATATCACTGTGGCTCTAACATTAATCTGTTGCTTGTGGATGACTTGTTGTTTCAGCTCAGCTCTGCTCAGAGAGTGTGTGTGTGTGTGTGTGTGTGTGTGTGTGTGTGTGTGTGTGTGTGTGTGTGTGTCTGAGAGAGAGAAACAGGAAAGAGACAGTAGGCATGATGAGTCGTCTCAGTTCTCTTGTTGTCAGCAGCCAAAGAGTCCTCTCATATAAAAACATGAAACATCACACACACAACATTTGGCACTCAGTACCCCCCACCCCTCTTCCTTCTCCTGACTCCTGACCCCCAACCCCCTCCCCACACACACACCTGACCTCTTTGCTTCTGCTGACTGTAGAAAATGTGCATAATAGTGTCGTGGAGAGTAAAAAGTCCTTCAGAGTGTCAGAACTTGGAACCAACAGGATCCAGCTGCAGGCACAGTTGATCACCTGGAACACCCCCCCACAGTCACTCACACCACGTTAATCTGCACGAGCAGAATCTGTCCTCAGCATCGATGAAACGAAAGATACATTCTGGACCTAAATTTGTGCAGGACCAGAACCAGATCATCACGGGATTACGACCAGATATTAACCTTTTAATAACCAGATTATAGGATTAAGATGAGTTTGCAGGGCGGGCTGTGATCCAGGGTTGAGCTGAAGATGTCAGTCTCAGAGAGGGAAATAATCCATGCTGTTCATCTCTGCCAAGTTCAGATTTCATTGGATTCAGAACCTGAAGGTCCAGATCCGAAACTCTCAAGGCTCTGACACACTGACACACACACACACGCACGCACGCACACACACACACAGGATGGTCTGATGTCACACAAGAATCCATCTGTTGAGCATCTGAGACTACATTACCCATGAGCCTCTGCAGCTATAGAGCAGACTGCATGGTGAGTGCCGCTACTCCTTCAGACTGGAAGACTGTGGCCTGAGTCCAAACACAGGGATCTGTCTCTGTGTAGCAGGACTTTGTCCTCCAGTGGCCCCCTATCCTCTGTGTCTGTGGGAGGACCATCTCTGGTTTGTTTCCTGCAGTTTAGACCGTCAACACCTCATGGTGTTCCCTGTGAGGACTCAGCTCTGTAACCTCTCCATCAGAATCAAGGAAACACACAGAGGACCTGAAGGGGGACAGTTCAGTTCAGTCTTCAGAGTCCTGCCCGGTTCATCTTTAAGGATCCTTCAGCTCCACAGACCCGGTCAGATCTCGTGATCAGTCCTTCTCGTCAGATTTGGTGATTTGCTGGTGAAGACATCGGAGTGGAAGTACAAACTGTTTCTCCACGCCGTCTGAATAAAGCAGGAAGTGTAGAAACATTCAGAACGTTGGTCCAACCTCCCCCTCTTGTCTCTTTGCATATATGAACTCCTGCATCCCGTCACTGCTCCTCTCTAGTGCTTCTTGTTGATTCGTCGAGATCTCCTCAGGCCACACCTCTTGCGATTCTGATTGGACATCCAGGACCGCAGGAAGTAAGAGTCTGGGCTCCTCCTGCAGCTGCTGGTGTTTTCCCGGTCAAACTGCCTCTGCAGCTTGAGGGCCAGCGCTCGGTCTTGGCGCTCCTGCTGGATCTGATGAATGTACTGCTCATCCTCCTGCACGACAGACCGGGTCCTCTTCAGGTCTGGGTCCCGCTCTGAGTCCAAGTGTTTGGTCTTCTGCTCCCTCTTCTTACCCCTCCTTGAGGTAGACTGGTTGTGGAGGCTGCTGTCAGACTCCCTCCTGGGACTCTGGGAGTCCTTTGGCACTAACTTACAGGACTGGAATCCAGAGTTTTTAGTGTAGGGTGAGAAGGACTGTCTGCGACTGAAAAACGCTCCTCCACTGAAGGACTCCGGAGCGCCACCTGTGTTCTCAAAGTCTGAACCTCCTCTGAAAGTCGTTTCGCTGTTGTAGCGGATAGCGGGGACTCTAATTTTCACAGGTTTCTGCAGGGAGTCCGTGTCTGCAGGGTCAAATAGCAGCCTTCTCTTATTGGCGCTTGTTACCGTGTCTCCATCTCGCCCCGCTGGGGACCTACGTGTCCTTGCGGAGCCCCGTTGGTCGTCCTCCCCTCCTGCAGTCTTGCTGAGGATTTCGTTGATCGGGCTCGTCACCGTGGCCTTGGAGTTCACTTTCAGGTTTTGGCGGTCGAGTTCAATCTGTCTCCACTTCTGCAGGACGGCGGGGCTAGCCTCGTAGCTGGTGGCCTTCTGTAGGCCCCGGGTCAGGTTCCTCGGCGTGGACTTGACAATGGTGGGCTCCATCAGACGGCCGTCAGGAAGGCGTTTAGGCGGTGTGCATGGTGAGCAGACAATGGGTTTGAAGTGGTTGAGCTCTTCGGAGATGCTGTCGTTGCTCTCAGGGCTGATGGAGCGCTCGGGCCGCGGCGGAGGGAGGACCAGAGGAGTGGAGGAGGACGTTATGACGGCTCGCCAGGGGAGCCGGCGGTCGGGGGCAGTGATGGGGGCAGAGACAGAACGACTGTTCTCAGAGGAGAGGAGGATCCCTGCCGTGAAGCTGTGACTGATCCCAGCCTGATGGAGAGGAAGGAGACATTAGAGAGAGTCGAGACGCAAAACACATTTGAAGTCAGTACATTTACTGAGCGGTGACACTAACAAGCTGGTTATCTGTTAACTGAGGTTCACTTTAACCACTGCTGCTACAGAGACAACAACAACATCAACATATCATAGCATCCAGCAATAGAGATGATACACTGCTGCAGCTTCACAGCACAAAAACAAAGCATGTTCAGTATATTCCAGTGGGTCTAACTGAGCTGTGCAGCAGTCAGGTAGAAATGCGTCTCCAGATGGGAAGCACAAGAACAATACAGCCCACAAACATGCTGATAGGCAGTCACCATCAGAGGGATCATTCTCCCACCACATTGTGGGACAAACACCTTAAACACAAAGCCTCTTCAACAGTCACAGGGAGTGTGGGAATCTATAGCAATCACACCGTGGAAAAATTAGGGTTTTCTAGATGGGTTTAAGGCCTTGGCCTTATTTTAGCAAAAACTGTTTTATTAGACTTAATCTGAGCCACATTCACCTGACAGGTCCAGAAAAATGTCTTATTTCAAGATGACCCCTGGATTGTTTGGAAAGATTAAAAAGAAAAAGTGTACTTTTTTGGTTTCATGTCTTAAAACATTAATATTATTATTATTATTATCATTATTAAAAGAGTTCAGGTATCCTTTTTTTCGGAGGCTCGGCCATGCAGCTCGTCCTCAGAGCGTTAAAATGAGTCCCTAATCTCCGTCTCCAGCTGGTTTAAACTCAAGGACATATTCTCTCATCTCCTCTCCTTCTCTGTTTCACTTACTCTGTCCATCAGAGCCGGCTGCATGACCACCTTCAGCTTCCCTCCTCGTTCCTCCACCGACTCGGTGCAGCTCTGGCTCCTCTGAGAACCACTGAAGAGGAAGAAGAAGAGTTCAGAGGTCACACGGCTTCATGCAAAGACTCTTTGTACCCCTGGGTTTGTCTGTCTGAAGTAATGATGATGATGAGAGCTCACCTGGTGAAGGCTGCAGAATTTTTGGTTTTCCTGATGAAGGCAGAGATGTTCCGGATCCTCCTGCTGATTGGCTCCTCATTCTCTGAGTCGGACAGTACCCCCTGAAAACCAGAGACAGGTAAACAAAGGTGTGAGCCTCTGCAGCAGGTTTCTCCTCCTTGTTTGTCTCCAGGCGGGTTAAAGACAGGGGTTCAGACTCACGGGCTCGTCACGGTGTCGGATCGGTTCATCTTTACAGCTCAGAGTGTTCCTCCTCTTCGCCTCCTCTCTGTCATCGCACGACAGCAGCTGAAACCAGCAGACAGATGTCAGAGATCACAAGCTGTGCTCACTGACCGCCCAGACAAACCCATCATAGACCCACACTCACCTTGTGTTTCCCACTCAGTGCTGATAAAACTTCGGAACATTTTGGAATGAAGGCAGGAGAAACGAAGAACTCTGAGGAAAGAAAACACCACAGACACTTCACAAAGTCTGACGGACTGAAGCCCCCGACCAGTTCAGGGAATAAATCTAGAATCATAGAGCTTGAGACACCAGGTAACTTCATCAAACTACAGGTGATTAAACACAAAACAGGTCAAAGGTCATGTGTTTATCAGTATACCACGGTCTGATACACTCACAGATAAAACAGCAACAACGAAAAACAGATCCTATCAAACGGGCCTGTAGTCAAATCTCTAATAAATAAAGAGACGACTACAGGAGGGAAACACAGACCCCTCACTGATACCGTCAGAGTTAAAGACAGAGTTCAGAGCTGAGGATGAACACAGGTACGATAACAGTGAAACCACGTGACCAGCTGGCGACAGACAGGCAGACGGACTTCAGCTCCTCCTACAGCAGCACAAGCCCGGACAAGTCCTCCATCAGCAGACCAGACTACACACAAACCCTTCTCCTGAGTGTGAGTCCAGGAGAGGACAGAAACACCAGTTGAGAGATGTCAGGTGTGTTCCTGTCCGTCTCAGTGATCTGACTGAGGGTCAGTTTCAGCAGCTTCACAAAGCTCTGATGGAAACTCTGTGAGTTATTCTGATGTGGTGTAAACGCTCCTCGCTGACTTTGAATCAGTGTTACCTGTCAGAGTTGCACCTCCTCAGGCCTCCTGCTGACGGTGAAGTTAGAGTAAAGTGAACTCTGAACCTCCGACTGCCTCTGATTTCCGCTGTTAGTGAAAACAAACGGCCGGCGGCGGAGCTCGACCAGCGGGTACAGTGCTAAATGTTCCCAGTAAACACACTGACCTTTCCGGCTGTCGCAGTCCTTCCTGGCCGGCCTGCTGCTGCTCCTCTCTGGGTCGCTCCTCCTCCGGAGCCGCTCTCCGCTGCCGGAGTGTCTGTGGGCCAGGCAGAGCGGACAGGCCGGGTGTCCGCAGGGCGGGCTGCCGCCGGGCTGTCCCTCAACACACGCCGAGCACTTCCTCCCCTCATTCTCTGACGGGCTAGACCTGGACCCGCAGCCGGGACCGGGGCCTGACCCGGACCGGCACCTGCCGGTGGCGGCTCTGGCTAAGGCGCCAGGCCGTTCGGCGGACCCTGCGGTCGCCATCTTCCCTGGTGAGTGTTCTCTCTCCGGGCTGCTCTCAAAACAAACCCCGCCCTGCTCCCCGCGAAACAAACCCCGCCCTGAAACACTCAGCAGTCCTGCTGCCTTGGGGGCGGAGTCAAATCTCAGTCCCCGCCCATATCCCCCAAAACGTCAGCTATGCCCTCTTCTTGTAGGAGTGGGAAGTTTTACGCTCCGTGTATTTAAAGTCTGTTATAGAACGTGTGGTTTCCTATTTAACTGTCTTTTAAACGTGTCACCTTCTCATGAAACACTAATAGTTGATAATGAGCTGTAAGGGACGATTAAACGTTCAAATATCCGTTCACCGTGTCTGTCGATGTGTCTGTAGATGAGAACACAGACGCTTCCGAGCACATCATATTCATCGAAGCAAATAAAATCACAATCAATTAAATAAATGAATTTATACATGCTATTGATATTATTGCACACTTTAAATGGAATTAAATGTGAGAAACGTGTCTACTAATGTACGTTATTCAGACAAAAAAGCTTAAATTAGGATTTTAAGACGTTCCGTTTTTCGGTCAGCAGAGGGCAGAAGAGGAGTTGCTCATTTTTCATGACCATCGAAGAAAAAGAGGTCAAAAACAACAATGGCGGCGCCCTGTGAGAGCAGCAGGTAGAGAAGGATCTGTGACGCCTGAAGTTTGAGGTAAAGTCTGCCACAATGAATGGATTTAATCTAACAGACCTGTTTAAAATAGAGATTAAAACCTGAAATCAGTCACAGAGTCGGGGTCCGAATCTCAAAGAGTCTCTGCAGAGATAACAGTTCAGGATTTATCCTCAAACCTGATAAACTCAGAACTTAACGTTTAATGTAATGTAACAGAGGAATTCATGACGAAGTAAATACATTATTAAACTATTTTTAATTCTACTTATTATGAGTTTAACATCAGACACTTTGGTAATAGGTGATCTCAGGGGTTACATTTTATTTCATTTTAAATGAAAGCACTAACAAAATTTGAAGTAGAAAGTCAGGATCGGTCTAAATGCCCGAGGTTCATGAAGCTGTTTAAAGAGAAATTAAACATCCGCCAGCATCAAACAAATAAAAACAAAACATCAAAATATTCTGAACATGGACATAGCTGGAGATATAAAATGTCAAGAAGTGGTAAATAAAAACACACCTGAGGGTGAATATGATGTGGACTCTTCTGAAACACGTTATCTGTACCTTACCCTGTAGCTGAATGTTGTCTGGTTTCAGTCCTGGTCTCCTGGTCCTCGTTCTGGATGCAGGCCAGCAGACCAGTAGTGGAGGTGGTCCGCCTGGGCCTGGTCTCCTACCAGGAGGCTCTGCAGCTACAGCAGGTCTATGTGAACCGGCACCGGTCAGGTCCAGCCCATGCTCTACTACTCTGTCAGCATCATCCAGTCTACACCACCGGAATCCGACACAAGCCATACCCCGCCCCTTTGCTGGACAGCCTCCGTCAGCTGGGGGCGGACGTCCACCGCACCAACCGAGGAGGACTTATCACCTTCCATGGACCGGGTCAACTTGTCTGCTACCCAGTCCTCAACCTGAGCAGCTTTAAGAAGGTCTGTAGATCAAGTCCTGAGTTTCCTGTGTCTAGTGAATGTAAACGTGTTAACCTCTGATCTGCTCTCTCAGAGTGTTCGCTGGTATGTCTGTGAGCTGGAGAAGACCATCATCTCTGTCTGCAGCCGCTTTGGCATCCGAGCATCCACGTCTCCTCACACTGGAGTCTGGGTCGGAGACAACAAGATATGTGCCATGGGTACACCAACCTCTTTCTATCCGACAGAAACCCTCATCCTCTCTGACTGAAACTCTCGTCCTCTTCCTCTCTGACACTTTTTCTGAGGTTTTTCAGGATAGTTTTATCAGCTGTGTTTGTCTCCCTTTGGCACCACCTGTGGAGTTTAATGGGTACTGCAGGCATGTATTTGGACCTGGGACGTATCTAAACATCTTCCCCACAGTGTTCAGTTTAATTCTGAACGTTGTTTCTCTTTCTCTGTGTGATGTGTTTACAGTCACAGTTTTGTTTCCCTCTTTTTTTATGTTTTAATGTCAGTCTGTCTCATTAGGAGTTCAGGTGATCTGATCCCTGACTGGATGTTGTTTTTTTTTGGTTCTGACAGGAATCCACTGTGGTCGATACATCACGTCTCACGGCCTGGCCCTGAACTGTAACACGGACATGTCATGGTTCAGTCACATTGTGCCATGTGGTATAGAGGGTAAAGGAGTGACGTCACTGAGCACTGAGCTGCAGCGGGATGTCAGTGTAGAGGAAACCATCCCTCACCTGCTGGATGCCTTCAGAGACCAGTTCAACTGTCACCTGACAGATGAGCAAATACCTGAACCTGATCCAAATAGCATCATCAGTGATCGTCAGTGAAGAAACTGAACTTTTTTTTTAATCAGATGATTGAGAAGTGCAGCTCAATATGTGTTGTTCACTTGTGTCATGTTGTTCACTTCAGGTCCTTTAACTTCTTTAAATCTACTTATTTCTGTATTCTGAGCCAGAAATTCCCCTAAAGCTCCTGTGAGGACTTTAATCAGAAGCTTTAATTTGTTATATAAGGTTCAGAATCAGTGCCACCTTCACTGCTGATTAATGTTATGCTCATATTAGAATAATGAAAACCTGTTAATTTAATTAACTCGTAATGTTATAATCTGTGGAAGTAAGGGGACTTTAAAGACAACAAAAGTGATGGATGACTGAATAAAACGCCTCTGTGAACCACTTTACCTAATTTTACAGTTTTGATTTTACTTTTCATCAGTGAAAACTTTTAAACATAGTGTTTACATTATGATCTCTTCATCCTCTGTTCTGCTGGAGCCTGCAAAGTAATGTTAATGAAATCATTATATGAGAAATAGCCTTGGTGGAGTAAAATGTGTTTGATTTGAATTTTCTACTTTGTATCTGGTTCCATCCCTTAACACAGGGGAGGCAGACAGATAAACTAGGAAACAAACGAACGTGCTTTTATTTTGAAAAGACTCTGAAAGTCCTGATTACTTTCTCCGTGTTTGTTGGCATTGATGTTATGGACGTTGGTGGTTTCTGTTTCTTTTAAGTTTCACTTCACAAAATAATATTTGAGAGTACTATTTATGTTAGCATCAGGTTAGCTGAATGCTATCAGCTAAGTATAGGGTTAGCCCGCAGTTAGCATTAGCCTGTGCGTGTGAAGTTCGGGGCAGTCACGCAGACACGCAGAGTGGAAGCTGAATGGGAGCTTTGGGCTCAGATGAACTGAGTAAAGGTTTTAAGAGCTGGTGAAGCTAACAGGAGGTAACACAACCTGCAGCTGCCGGCTGTGATTTCTACTTGGACCCGCAAACTGTTGTCTCTGTCTGAGTGGACCGGGTATTAGCCGCTCGGTCTGCCAGCATGGGAGACGACAACGGATTTAACGGAGACCTCAATGCCAACTCCAGGTACCAGGGCACCGGAGACCAGCAGCTGGACAAGTTGGTGCACCAGTGGCTGACCTGGGACAGGGTGGGTAGTTGCCCGAGCCACGGGGGGCATCTTTGATTAATGTGAGCTGTTCGTGCCTCCAAACTCCTCTTAGTAACTCAGCGATCCGAAACTGCTTTGCATTTCTGCAGAGCAGTATTATACTGCTTACTTAAATTCCTGTGCTAGGTTTACGAGTATGATATTTTAGTTAAATCGGCCCTAGAATTCTCGGTTATGTTGTTCATAATGTGATAAATGACAAACTTTAACCATCCTTACTGTTTGTTTCCGTTCATGGGGGGCGTGTAGGAATAATTGACGCAGCAGCTACCAAACACTCCAGTTATGAAAACACAACCATCTAGGCACTCAGTCTGTGTGCCGATTTTTTAACTCGACTTAACTACACCAGGCAGTATAAAAATCCCCGCGCCTATTATTATTAAATTAGTTTAAATCCTAGAACAACAGAAATGGTCCGTTTTTTTGAATGGAGTTCTGAATGCGTGGGCTGGTTTCATCAGCTAACCGGTGTTAGTGAGTGCGTGTTGCCCGCAGTGCGGACCTGCAGGCCGTCAGGAGCAGAGACCTGTGGCCATGTGGGTGGTGGAATTCAGTTTAATAGATCAACGTGACTCTCTGTCGCTCCCTCTTTTTTAAATTGAATTATTTTTTGTAATGAGACGCTAGAAACATGCATGTACCCTCAATGTGCTCCTATACTAATAATTAACTAATGCTGAATTCACCCAAAAATCACAGCCTGTATTGTAACAAACAATGATTATACTCAGACAGAACAACTGCTGTCATCATCCATGCAGTAAATAATGGTTATTTAAAGAGTCACATCGATCATTTTATCTTTCTTATCACTTACATATTTTTACTTCTTCAGACCTCTCTACTTTTCTATTTTGATCTCATTCTATTGCTTTGATCTCGTTCTGGTGTCCAGCAGGGGGCGTCTGAGTGTGTGTCTGGAGTTCTTACAGGTTGTCAGTCAGTCAGCTGGTTTAAACCCATCAGGACTTAATGTTCACACTGACGCTCTGGATCTGAATACATGCAGATTGTGTGACTGGCATGAAGATGATGCTTTAACACGCGCGTGTGTGTGTGTGTGTGTGTTTGTGTGTGTGGTCATCACACACACAGACACACATATTTGACCTCCTGTGTAAATGTCAACAGCCGGGAAAAGACACACACACACACACACACACACACACACACACACACACACACACACACACACACTGCTTACTTCATATGTTTATAATCCTAATCCCATTCAGTGGTTTTGACACACCCTGGAGCTTTGATCAGATTATCCATTCTGGTTTAGGATCTCCTTTCCCAGACTCGATCCAGTCTGAAAACTTGAACCAGGTTTTTCTGATTCAGACTGGCTGCTTCTCCTCCTCTTTGTGCAGAATGGGAGGACTCGGGCTCAGGTCGAGTCTCTGGTGGCAGCTGGCCGTCTGGACGACTTGAGGAAGAGACTCTGCAGCAGGATGAGCTTCGGAACGGCAGGACTCCGGGCGCCGATGGGAGCTGGATTCAACCGGATCAATGACCTTACTGTCATCCAGTCCACACAGGTCAGACCAGTTCAGATAAGAATGAGTGTTCCCTGTCCATAAGGCTGTTTGTCACACACACATCAGTCAGTAGATCATTCCCCTCATGGTGCAGAGCAGAGATCCATCTCTCCAAACAGAAATGCTAAATGAAACCTGCTGCACTCAGCGTGATCTCTGTACCCTTAAAGACCTGAAGATAGAGTGATCCAGTGTTTGGACAGACATGACAACACATCTAATGACTGTTTAAAGGAACCTCTGTCTGTGTGTGTGTGTGTCATTTCAAACCTCACAGAGATGATGTAAAGTCCTCCTATGATGAAACGTTCTAACACTTGGACCAAACGTTTCTCTGTATGTCTGTAGGGTTTGTACTCGTACCTGTCCAGGTGTTTTGCAGACATCAGCAGCAGAGGAGTGGTTGTTGGATTTGACACGAGAGGACAGGAGGAGAGCGGCTGCAGCAGTGAGCGGTGAGAGACACTTTCAATAAACTCTGGAGAAAGGACCAGTCTTTTTCTCTCTGAATGTGGGGCACTGTAGGTGAGGTGCCTTTGACCTTTTGGGTCCTGTTAACAGGACAATGTTCCCAAATGTTTCACTCTAAAATGCAAAAAATTCACTGAAAAAAAAACAAACAAACTCCAGCTTGGTGTTTACACAGAAACGGTGGCAACAGTGTTTCAGGAAAATTCCACTGTTGAGGCTGTTTCCAAAAATTTGCGTTTAGGTCAGCTATAACGCAGTTTCTATGTAAACGGGGCGAAACGCAACAATTCTTTTGCGTTTCATCCTTAAACCGTTGTCGTATAAATGGGGTGTTGGTTTAGGTGTGCGCCCCATGTACAGAGGCTGTAGTTCCTGCTGATTCGACTCCCAGTCACAGCCATTTTCTGCATGTCGTCTCCCTGCTGTCCTGTTAGTAAAAGCATAAAACTAACTTAAAAACTCTCTGAGCATGTGCAGTAGGCTGTAACATCTCTTAACTCAACCTTTACAAACACCTAACCTGAAAAATAATCACTTTGTCCTCTTTTAGTCTTCATCAGTCTCTCTCTGTTTCAGGTTGGCCAAGCTGACAGCGGCTGTGATGCTCAGCAGAGACATTCCTGTTCATCTCTTCTCCATGTTTGTTCCCACACCATATGTGGTGAGGACACGCCCACTCATCAGCTGAGGATTGGGGCTAGGGTGAGTCCTCCTCTGCAATGGAAGGTATTAATGAGTTGTAAAATCTGGTTTCAGCCGTATGCCGTGAAGAAGCTGGGCGCTGTGGCCGGAGTGATGATCACAGCATCTCACAACCCAAAAGAGGACAATGGGTACAAGGTGAGGATGGGTTAGCACAGGTTGAGGGGGGCACAGTGAAGGCTCTCTGTTGCAGAGACTTAACATGAAGTCAAAGGTCTTAACCTTCCTTTTACGAGACTACAGTTAAATACTTTAAGACCCACCTTAGGTCCATCTGAAGAGTCTCCATTGTGCACTCGGTTCAGTTCTACCACCAGGGGGTAGAGGCCTCAGATCTGGATTGGTGTCGCCCCCTGCAGGTGTACTGGTGCAATGGTGCTCAGATCTCTTCCCCTCATGACAAAGAGATCCTGAGGAGTATTGAGGAGCAGCTGGAGCCATGGAGTGCCTCCTGCTGGGAGGAGGAGCTGGTGGACAGCAGCTCCCTGAGAACCGACCCCCTGACCCAGATCAACCACTGCTACATGGACGAACTTACCTCCCTCTGCTTCCATAGGTGAGCAGGAACCTGGCAGGTCTGAGTCCCTTACCTTTGCAACTAGTCCTGAGACCACCGTTAGTAGTTCAAAGGCTTCTCTTAGTCCCCAGACCACATCATTCAGTTCTCCGATTGAAGGAGCTAGTCCAAGGACTGTAGATTTCTCCCATTAGTTTCAAGATCTTAGATCTTCTTAGGTGGTCCCTGGCCTAAGTCTACTAATCCCAAGATTTTTGCAGCTAGCACCAAGAACTGTGCAACTACTCCAGAGACCTCTGCAGGTAGTCCTGAGACCTTAACTAGTCCCTACACTTCTGCAACTACCCCCTAGACCTCCTCAATCAGTCTTGAGACCTTGGAGCTCTGCAGGCAGTTTTTTGTGTGTTTTGAATGTTTTTGTGAGTTCTTTTAGAGACCACGTACTCACGCATCTCCAGAACAGAGAGCCAGGCTGTCTGACATGTTTCTGTCCCTCAGGGATCTAAACAAAAGTTGTCCGTTGAAGTTTGTCCACTCGTCGTTCCACGGCGTTGGACACATCTTCGTCCAGCAGGCCTTCCTCACCTTCGGCTTCACACCTCCGATCCCCGTCCTAGAACAGAAGGATCCGGACCCCAACTTCTCCACTGTCCGCTGCCCCAACCCAGAGGAAGGGGAGTCGGTGCTGGTAAGACTCTGGTCCCAGTTCTCCCAGATCTTCCGGAGCTTCCTGAGGTTCAGGTTTTATAACTGAAGTTTGTTTGTGTGCTCTGCAGGAACTTTCTCTCCTCCTGGCAGAGAAAGAAAATGCTCGGGTTGTTCTGGCAACAGATCCTGATGCTGACCGCTTGGCTGTGGCTGAGAAAATAGACGGGTATGTGATGTTTGCTCAAAGACACTGAGGTTTAGCAGAGACCAGCTAGCAGACTTTAATCTGCAGCTGAGGTATACTTGGTTCTGAGGGGTGCTGAGGTCTCTTGTGTCTGTCTCAGGTGTGGGTGGAAGGTGTTCAGTGGGAATGAGCTGGCGGCTCTGTTGGGTTGGTGGATGTTCTTTAATTGGAAGGAGGCCCACCCAAATCCTGTAGACTCTCAGAAGGTCTATATGTTGGCCACCACTGTGTCCTCCAAGATCCTGCAGGCCTTCTCTCGCATCGAGGGGTTCCACTTCGAGGTCAGATGGTTATAATTATCTAAAGATGGTAGAAATAAGGTACGTGATAAAGATGATGATGGTCTGTGTGTCTGTGCTCTTCAGGAAACCCTCCCTGGGTTCAAATGGATCGGGAACAGGATACACGAACTGTCCAAAACAGGAAACACTGTTCTATTTGCCTTTGAGGAGTCGATTGGTGAGTAAAGGTTTTATTTCCAGTCCCTGGCCTGGGTCAGCTGACAGAAGCTCATCCCTAAACCCTCAACCTACTTAAATCCATCACTTTCATGAGGTGTAGAGGAGAGGGAGGAAAAGTAGAGACACGGCAGAGAGAAGAGAGAGTCTAATGATCCAGACTCCAGATTGTTTCTGACCCTCTTTGAATGCTGCAGATTTAAGGAGTTGTCATCTTAAATGTGTGTCTCTGTGTCTGTAGGTTTCCTGTGTGGAGGTTTGGTCCCTGAGAAAGACGGCGTGAGTGCAGCAGTGGTCGTGGCTGAAATGGCGTCGTACCTCAACACCAAGAATCTGAGTCTGAGCCAACAGCTTTCCAACATCTACCAAACGTGAGCTCTCCTATTGGCATATGTGTGTGAGGGGATGGCCTGTGCTCAGTGAAGATGTCTGAGGAGGAGACGTGCAGAGAGTTGATCCTGTCAGGCTTTCACTCGTAGATATATCCGATGTCTCTGAACTTTTCTCCTGAACTCCAAGCTTTTACTTTATGAACATTTGTTCAGTTTGATTTCCATCAGTGTCAGGTTATCACTAATCTTCTACTACTAGAGGGCAGCAAACACCAGCTCTCTTCAGATTTCCTGGGTAAATGTCTGTGGGTCTAAAGGTAAAGTTCTTTAGGCAAAGGTCTGTGGGTAAGCGTCTGAGGTTCTTCGTCATTGGTGCTCACCTCTGTCTCTCAGCTGATGGTGATTTCCTGTTTACAGGTACGGTCACCACCTGTCCAAAACCTCCTATGTGGTCTGTAACGACCCCCCCACCATAGAGAGCATCTTTAGTCGGATACGAAACTTTGACGGCAGTGGTTCTTACCCCAAGACGTGCGGCGGTGTCCAGATCATCCATGTCAGAGATGTAACCAGGGGATATGACAGCAGCCAGCCTGACCTGAGATCAGTAAGATGCCATCCCCTTTCTCTATAGACATCCTGAACTACAAACACACAAAACTACAGTCTGTAACTTCATGTTTCCTGTGGAGGTACTTCCGGTGACCAGGAGTAGTCACATGATCACCTTCACACTGCAGAATGGCGTTGTGGCAACACTGAGGACAAGTGGCACCGAGCCCAAGATCAAATTCTACACGGAGTACTGTGCCGAACCAGGGGAAAGGTCAGCTGACTGTTGACTTACACACACACACACACACACATACATAGATGATATCATTGATGATTTCATATCAACTGAGACTGAGACCATTCTGACTGTAGGTTTTATCATCCAAACTGAATCTGTCCATCTAGTTTCCAGGCAGGCATGCTCCTGACTGTATGCACCATGACTGTGAACAAGTAGCTGGAACCATGTCTCATGTCCTAAATGGTTGCCATGTGTACAAATGGCTTTATGCATGCGTGGCAGAATTGTGGACTTGATACCAAAATATATCTCATCCTCTTTCAGGTCCTCCGTTGTGCTGCACAAGCACTCTGGTGTAAAGCCAAGCATGTTCAGTCTGTGTATTGATGACACTCTGTTCTCTAACATCTCTGCTCCGATAAGCTTTTCTCCCGATTGGATTCTGTTATGATTTTTAGGGTGCTGATTCAATTTAAATTGCGATCCAGCCTATGCAAAGTCAAATGATGAGGATGTCTACAGACTATCAGGAGCCATAATCCCCCAAAATATGAACTTAACATGTAAGTCAGTTTTTAAGATGTATTCAGGGAATCTTTCGTCATGCTGCTAGATACTCAAAGAAAAAAAAATTGCCCTCTGTTGAAGAAAAGCGGTGATGTTTTTTCAACCCAGCTTACAAACAAAGACTGAAATGAAAGATTTAAATTTTTTAACAAAAAATACTGATACCTATGTGAGACGATTTTTTCCCTCACCCCTACAGTACGTCTGATGTCGTTGTTGTGAGTGAGAGTAGCAGAGAGGTGTTCATCCTCACGGTCGGTGTGACTTTCCTGACCAAGATGCTGAAATACCAGTAGCTGCAGCAGATTATCTCACAGCTTGGCTACAAGGCTACAACTTGTAGTCTTTATGTTTGATAGTCTTGGTCGTGTGCATAAGTTGGTAGTGAAGAGTTTTCAGATGCAAGGCCTCTCCAAACGGAGAGCTAAACAGTTAGCTAGATGTTGTTCAGTCTCAACTATTATAAGCAGCTGCTCGATCTGGAGGAGATGTTTTTCTGTACCCATGAGAGGAATCTGTGTGGGTCATCATATATGTTACTTTGTGATGCTGTTCAAGCTCATTGTGTCTGACTATTTTCCACTGTCTGACTGCACCATCAGTGTTTGTACAAGTGCCTTTGTACTGTCTTCTATGTGGACATCAATAAATATTTCAAATGTGTGTGTGTGTTGCAGCAAGGTGTCCCTTCTGGAGGACGAGCTGAGGAAGGTCACAGCGGCTCTGCTGGATGACTTCCTGGAGCCTGAGAGGAACAACCTGATTCGCCGCTGCGTGTAGCTGTGCCGCCAGCATAACCTACCTCTTCCAGCTGTTACCTGTTGATGACATCACATCCTGTCTTGCTTTTAGAGGAGGAGAAAAATCCTTTTAGACGCAGCTGCTTCCTTGGTGTGTGTTCAGAGTCTACACAATTAAAACATGTCTGAACTGTGTCCTTCATGCTTACCACCCAGCAGAGTGCATGATGGGTAAGAAGCGCTGAGACTGAACGGGTGCAGGAACACTAAAGTATTTTTATGGAGAAGAAGAAGAAGCCTTTTAGAGGCTTCAGTCTGAATCTTTATTTAGATTATTTACAAAAAAAACAAACAGCTGATCAAAAAAAACTAAAGTCAGCAGACGCCTAGTATGCTGGCCTGCTGTAGCCAACATGACCACATTATGTACTTTATTATTCCTCTACTGAACAAAACTACTCCAGTTCCTCATTCCTCTTGTGCGGAAAGGTTTCAGAGCAGTGGTTCAGCCCAAAGAAAGCAGAGTTCCTGCAGCAGACATGCTGACCACGGAGAGACATTAGAGGAGAGAGAAAGAGGAGAATAGAGTTGTTAATTTATAAGATCACGGTCGAAAAAATCCAAAAGGATCATTTGGTCTGATCCTGTGTGTCAGAGTTTGTGTGTTGACATATTTGGACTGCACACTTCCTGCAGCTTCCTCAGAAGATACACTCGTTGTTGTTGACACGCCTGTCAGCTGATTTATACAGCTGGTTCTACCTGAAGCAGTAGGGTGACTACACCCCTTGCTGGCTGACAGCCTCTCAGATACATGTAAGCATTTGATTTATGAAGCTCTAGGCCTCAACTGCACCAAAACATCTCTCAGGAAAGACTGAGAAAGATCTGGAGCAGAGACATGTGCAGACCATAGATTGTATGACCTATGGATGTGGTCACTGTGACATCACTCATCTGTTTCAGTCGGCCTGTCCGTCAGCTGATTTGATTAATTAAACTCCTAATCTAATAGTCTTCTAAACTGTTGAGTTATAAAATAATCCTCCCCTCCTACAGTGTGTGTTGATGGAGAAATGAGGGACTCAGACTCGAGCTGTTTTCTGAACCAGGATGCAGACGTGTTTTTTCATTCTGCAAGTCTTTTTTTTTTTTTGGCTTGGCTTGGCTTGGCGTGTATGTGGTTTCTAGTCTTCCTGTAGCAAGTCTTAAGCAGGCTAGAGCTTGCAGCTCGATACAGACTGAGAAAACTTAAACTCAGCCCCTCAGAACCAGGAAAAGGCCAAGATTGTGCACTTAGAGGGAAACAGATAACAGAGCTGGATCAAAGAGCCCAGAGGATGGTAGACCAGGATGAGGGAGCCTACATGCTGTCCAAGCAGAAATCCTGGTTCAGACTGACAGGCCGACAGACACAGATGGGTGATGTCACAGAGACCATGTCCATGTGGACGTAAGTCAAGGGGTCATGCAGCAGTTCTCTCGGTCTTTCCTGAGCAATGTTTTGGTGCAGTGAAGGCCTGAAGCTTCATAAATCACATGCTGACGCGCACCTGAGAGGTTGTATGCCAGCAGGGGGCGTAGTTGTCTTGCTGCTTCAAGTAGTATGACCAAACCAGCTTTATAAATCAGCTGATGGATTTGTCATAACATCATGTGACTTTTCTGAGGAAGCTGCAAGATGTGTGCAATCCAAACAGAGGACTGGGACAAAGTCAGAAGTTTAAGATCCACTTTAAATGTCCTAAAAGAAATAGTTTGCACATGAAACACAAAGTTAGTGACTGTAAAAAAATATCTGCAGTTTCTGTTTTATTTTGAGGCAACTTATTAGTTATATTTCAACACTGAAGAACAGAAACGGATTCTTCAACTCATCAGCACCACCATGTGGTGAGAATGATGTACACAGATTAATATGAACTGCTCAGCACAACTTGTCGCCAGAAATTTGAGTCTCTACATTTCAGAGTGTATTGTATTTTTTTTTTGTTTGTTTGTTTTGTTTTGTTTTTTTGCCAGGATGTAGGCGTCTATTT
The DNA here is from genome assembly GCA_030710495.1 of Labroides dimidiatus. NCBI lineage: Eukaryota > Metazoa > Chordata > Actinopteri > Labriformes > Labridae > Labroides > Labroides dimidiatus. Next base: position 15,056,971 of record CM061154.1, read on the forward strand.
CTGGAGACAAACTTGGGCACATAAGTCAAACTTTAAACCAAAGAAGGAGAGTGTGGAAAACATTCCATGTCTCAGATTTATTTTATTTACTTTAAAGAAAGTGTATTTCATCAACCTAAGATCATTTTAAGAAATTCAAATTCAGCAGCTTCAGCTTTACTTTCGGTTTAAACAGCACATAGTTTTTTTTCTTTTACGGGTCAAACTCCAATATAAAAAGTAGAATGTCCCTTTAACTTAACAGCGACTCAGCTCTTTGTGTTCTACTTTCTTTGTGTTGGTGACGTGGAACTGAATGTTCAGGATCTTTATTTTTATACTGTTATTTATGAGGCGTTTAGAGGACACTGCAGAGTGGGAAAAATTTGTTTTTGTTGTTTGAAAGGAGAGCAGAGAATGTGGAGATTGATCCTTCGACAATCCACCAATAAAATCTGAAAAGAGTGTGTTTTCATGTGTCATAATCACTCAGCATTTTTTCTTTCATGTGCAGAGATTATTACATTCTGGGGTGCATACTGAAAACAAAGAGAGCCCCTCTCTCTGAATTTTAATATGAACACCAGAATGCTTTTTTTTTTTAAACTTTGTTTTTAATTTATAAACATCGTTCTGGTTTTTCAGGGTTGTGGTTTTAGAGCCTCTGGTTTCAGGCTGAGGTTGTGCAGGATCCTTGAACGAATCTGGTGCAGGTTGATGCCGTAGATGATTGGATTAATGAGAGGCGGGACCACCAGGAACTCTGCGGCCAACATGTTTTGCAGCGTCTGCAGTGAGCCGGCGCTGCCACTGTAGCGTGAGTACATGACGTCAAATACCAGGGAGCTGGTAAAGACCAGCAGCGTGATGAGATGCGGCAGACACGTCTGTATGAACTTCCTGCGGTTGGAGTGCAGGCGCAGCGAGGCGCGCACCAGGTGTGTGTAGGACACCAGGATGAGCACAGTCTGTGAGACGTGCAAGACAGTGAGCACGAAGCCGTAAATGTTGTTGACAGTGGTGTCGTTGCACGACAGTTTCACCACCTCCCAGTTGGTGCAGAAGAGCTTTGGAATGTGGCGTCCGCAGAGTGGCAGGCGAGCAGTCAGGGCAACGCCCACTGAGATCTCCACTAGTGAGAAGCTCCAGGTGAGCACCAGGAGCTGTGCCACTCGCCCTGTGGTCATAAGTGTGTGGTACTGCAGGGGTTTACAGATGGCCAGATAGCGGTCATACGCCATGACAGTCAGACTGGTGAACTCAACAAACACGTAACTGTAAATGGAGAAGATTTGAGTCAGACAGCCAGTATATGTGATGACATGAGCATCGGCCAGGAGGTCATGCAGAAGCTTTGGGTAGAAGGTGGAAGCCCCGCAGATCCCATTAACACAAAGGTTACACAGGAAAATGTAGATGGGCTCGTGGAGCGACTTCTCCAAGCAGACAACCACAACAAGGGTCAGGTTCACAAAGATGGTGAAGAGATACGACAGCAGAGCAAAGGAGAAGTAGATCTGACGGTTTGTCAGAGAGTCATTCAGACCTTGAAGGACAAAAACCAGCTCAGACTGATTTTCCATCATTAGACCTCAGAAAGGTAGACAGAAAGGACGTGAACAAGATGCCGTTGTCTCTAATCGGAGAGTCAGACAGGACACAGACGTTGATCACAAAAACACTTCATGAGATCATTGACGCTCAGCTCTCAAACACAACACGACAGTTCCTCTTCCTCACTCTGAACTCCATCTCAAAGAGAAACTCAGACTCTAAAGTTTCATTAGTTCAATCCTTTACCTGACTGGTTTCTAAAGATAATTTTAAGATGAAACCAAACAGCAGAGAATCTGACACAGCTCGATGAGGAGGACCTCAGCTCCTCTCAGCACAGACACATATTCAAACATGTTCAAACTTGTTGACGGTGAATCAGCTGTTTCTGTCAGACTCATCACAGCCTGAGACAAACACATGATACCTCCAGAGACAGCCTGTCCTCATGTGCTGCTGGAGAAAACATAAAAAAAGAAACATTCATAGCATCTGCAGCATCTCAGAGCAGAGAGAAAGAGTCTGAGGTTCAAATAATCACCAACATGACAGACACAAGGGGAGACGCTTGGAAACGATGGATGAAGAGAACAGAGCAGACTGATGAGCGGGTCACACCGGCGTCAGCGCAGGGACCGAACCTGCAGCATGGACATAAGTCTCCCCCTTAATGCGGACTGCAAATTAAAGAATAAACATCAAACAGTGAAACTTAAACAATCACACAGTGCGTCACAAACATCAAGACGGAAGTGAGCCGTGGAGGAGCAGCAGCCTGCAGCACAGCCTGCACACACTCTTATACATGTACCCTCACTCACACCACAGTGTGCTGACGACATACACCCCCACTCCCCCATCCCTCAGATGACCATGGACTGTCAGTCAGAGGCCATCAGTCCTCCTCCTCTGTCCTCCTTTCTTTAGGACAAGGGAGAACAAACAGTTCAAACACAGATGAAAAGCTTCGATTCAGAGGTCGAGGTTCAGTACTTCAGCTTTGACCCAGAATTCTTGGATCACTGTGCCATCATCCAAAATAATCTCAGCTCAGATAAATAAAACACAAACTCCTCTCAGAACCCATACCTGTGTCCTTAAAGTCACAGCAGCAACAAGACAAACAGAGCCCAAAGAGGTCCGATCGGATGGTCCGATGACACTCAGAGGACAGAGGAATGGGTTCAAAGAGAGACTGGGAAGAGGGTCTGGGAAAGGGACTAATAAGAGGAAAAGAAGAGAGAGACAGACAGAGGAAAGAGGCTGAAAAGAGGGTCTGAGGAGAACTTTAGTTGTTACTTTAGTCCACTTGTCCTCTTTTACCCCCTTCTTATGCCCACACACCCAACACAGCATCGTGTGGATTTGCTGTTCTCATGAGACTGGGGTCCACATTCAAGATTTCCCGCTGCTTAACAGAAGGTCCATCCATGCATATATGTGTATCCACAAAATGATGAGTTTTATGCTCAATTGTAAAGTGTCTTGAGATAACACTTGTTATGGATTGGCGCTATACAAATAAAGATTGATTGGTTGATTGATTGACTGAAAAGAGGGTCTGAGGAGAGGGACTAAAGAAAGGGACTGAGGAGATTAGATTTGTGTTCGCTGTTTGTTAGCTCAAGAACACTGAACACAGAAAACCAATGGTTTTCTGAAGTGTTCCTGAGCCCACTTGGCGATGTCCTTTACACAATGATGTTGGTTTTTAATGCAGTGCTGCTGAGGGGTCGAAGGTCACGGGCATTCAACATTGGTTTTGGCCTTGCGGCTTACATGCAGAGATTTCTCCAGATTCTCTGAATCGTTTGATGATATTATGGACTGTAGATGATAAAAGCCTTAAGTTCTTTACATTTGTACACTGAGAAACATTGTTCTCAAACTGTTGGACTATTTTTTCCGGCTTTTGTTCACAAAGTGGTAAAGTGCTTCATTTGAATTGGGGTTGTAGATCCTCTCTCTGTCAGGTGATTTATGAAACTTCATGACTTTTTCTTTTCATCCTTAAATCTTTACCTTCATTTCATTTTCTGTTCGTTCTCTGCAGCTTTACAGCCTCTCATAAATGTGAAGGCTGATATGAAACTTTGTAAATGTAGAGTTTATTTCCCTGTGTTAGAGTTTCACCTCTCTGCCTGCTCCTCAGCCTCTGGAGGTTTGTGTTGATGTGAAGTCTGAACTGATGTCATCCTCACTTTCATAACATTTCAAAAACAAACTGACCCCAGAGTCTGGCTCCACAGGCCCTGAGGTCAAAGGTCATCCCAGTCTGTAAACATGTGTGTCCCTGAGCCTCCCCACACACCCTCACCAAATCCCTCTGAAGCAAATTACTGTTAATGAGACCTCAGACCTGCTTCTTACAGGGACCCTAATGACCTCCCCTCAGACCAGCACAGGACAAACCAACACACACACGCACACACACACACACACACACACGCACACACACACACACACACACACACACACACACACACACACACACACACACACACACACACACACACACACACACACACACACACACACACCTTAGACCAGTACACACACAGAGGGTCAGAGTGGAACTCATTTTCAGCCCTGGAGTTTTGTGCATCAGACTGGCCCACTTTATATCATGACTAATTATATCAAAATAATGTAATAACAACCGTATATGTGTTTGTTTAAAAGAAAACAAAAAAAACAATAACCTTATATGTTAAGTCTGTTCCCTGACCCCATTGTAATTTTGTGTATTATTCAGTTGGCATCCCTTGATGCATTGAGAGAAGCATGGCATTTGTCCAAGACTCTCTAGTTACTGGTTCTCTGTATTCAGTGACCTATCTAAGATATTAAAATGACCAATAAACCCAAACCCTCTCACAGCAATATTTGGTATCCAATGTGAAGATGATCATCTTCCTCGAGCACAATCTGGTTGCAAAACAGTTAACACACAGACCAAAACAATGGCATTTATGTTGGAAATGGCACATTTCATTTGCAAAAGGCCCTGACTGCGCCAAAATATTTAAAATATGCAACGAAAGCAAATTTTGTCCTCAAACACCACAACTTGCAAACAAGTACATGAGCTCTTCCAATCAACCATTACACAGTGGACAACAAAACACAACATACAGCACTCAGTGGGAATCAGTCCACAATTGCCTGTCACTGTAACCTAGTACGAAGCGTTCACCAGCGCCACTTGTTGTCAAATTTGCCTCCTTCAAAGAAATGGATTCAAGATTAGAGATGCTTTGATGCATATTTTATTGATTGCATTGATTCTTTTTTTCAAACTGTGGATGAGAACTGAACTAACGCACACAATACATGTAAACCAAAAATACAATCTATTACAGTAAAGAACTATAATCTATTAAAGAATAACAAATAGCCACTACTGATACTCAGTCTCTTCTTCATCCACATCACACTCAATATCCTCTCTTGCAATGCAACAAGGGAAAAATCATCTTGCATGCCTTATCCAACCTTGACATTCCTCTGCACTTATTTCTTGGGCAGCAGCAGTCATTGCACTCAGCAAGGGCCTCTGCTCATAGGGCCGGTGTTCATAAACCTTCCACCTCAAGCACTGAAGAACTCCTCTATTGGATTCAAAAATGGGGAATATGCTGGAAGGAGCTGCATCATCATTCGAGGGTGTACTGCAAACCACTCATTGACAAGATGAAAGTGGTGGAACGCCACATAGTCCCAGATAATGAGGAAGAGCATCACGCCAGGCCTCAACAGCCCTCTCTCCTCAGGTGGGATTAGCCTGTCATGAAGTGCATTCAGGAATGTTATGAGGCGCACAGTGTTGTATGGGCCAATAGTGGAGATGTGGCACAGGACACCATCATTGGAGACGGCAGCACACATGGTTATGTTGGCACCCCTCTGTCCTGGAACTGTGATTGTGGCCCTGTACCCAACGAGGTTCCTTCCATGTCTCCTCACTTTACAGAGATTGAAGCTGGCTTCATCAACATAAATGAAGACATGATGTGCCACCTCAGCTTCAAAATCCATTATTCTCTAAGTAAAACAGGGAAAATGACAATGTAAAGTTACTCCAGCTGACTCTAACTGCATGACATGATGAGGCATTACAGTATACTGTAGTATGGAATGGTAAATGGACCAGTACTTATATAGCGCTTTTCTAGTCTTACTGACTACTCAAAGCGCTTTACACTGCTAGCCTCATTCACCCAATCACACCACATTCACCCAGATGGCCGACTTAAACTAATCACACCATCAGATATATCTAACATTCACACCACATTCATACACCACTGAACAACAGTGGGAGCAACTTGGGGTTCAGTGTCTTGCTCAAGGACACTTCGGCATGTGACTGCAGGAGCTGGAATCGAACCCACAACCTACTGATTGTGGGGGCGACAGTAATGTTTTCTTACCATCAAATATTGGAATCTGGCCTCCTTTAAAACGTCAGAGTTCCTCTAAAATGGAACTTTATTGAGCTGCTTCATGGCCATATGGTTCCTTCTTAGGATGTGGTCAATGGTGGTCATGCTCACGTTGTTGATGTTCACAAACATGCCCTGATCTGCGATCACTGCTGCCCTGATTGTCACAAGCATGCTGAAAATGGCTGCCTCCTGTTCAACACTACAAATTCTCCCTCTACTACCACAAAATGGTAGCCTTTGGATTCTGTAAAGAATACATGTAATAGGAATGAAGAAACAACTACATTAAGTATAATAAAGTATAGTAAATTGTGTCAGTCCAATGAGAAGAGGTTCACACATTTGCAAGAGGTGTCTTATGCTCTGCTAAGACAGTGATGATGAAAACTGAGTGGATCCACGTGTCTTTAAGAAGGCCAAAGCAGTCAAGAAAAACTGTAAACTGTGGTACAGGCCAACAGAAAAAAAGTTTGCTTGTTGTCATGTTTCAAACAACAGTGCTGTGTAATTGTTGATAAACACCTTACCTTGTTGCATTGTATTTGGTAAAAAGTTGTCTTGAATAAAGAAAAGTAGTGTTAAAAAGAAGATCCGATCTCCATTCATTTCCAAAACAAACACACGCCTTGGTAGGAGTCATGTCGTCATGACTGTGTACATGCCATTTCAGCCAGAAAGTGTCATTGCAATCCACTTTAAACAGATAATCCTTACAGCCCCTTTAAAAATAATGTTAAAACACATTTTCAAACTTTCTCTTGATTGTGGATTGAGTATGATTCTTTTGTCCAGATTCAAGGAATCCTGGAGCAGTCTGGGGAAAAAAAATCCCCTTGTCACTATCAGTTTTGCCCCTTCATGTTTTTTTTTCACTTCCCTTAGACATGCCATCACTTAGATAAGCTCATCTGTTCCAGTCATGAGACCGGCGTGGAAGGTATTTAATCACCAGCACACTGGCTCTGCAGTAGAGTCAGCTGCATGTGATGTGCTGCTTGACTGGACTCAGGGAGGCACAGTTGATCTCTGTGAGTATCTGGACTTAGTGTAGCACCTCCATAAAAATCCTGCCCCTGCTGCAGGTCCTGACTTCATGCTTCACAAGGTAATGGCTTAGGATAAATCATGATCAATGTGACTCAGTTCTCTCATTTTAGACTTGGTGGCTTTTCTGAAACCATGATTTTGAAGCATGTCTTTTTCCTGGTTGTAATGTTGATCTATATGTTGATACTTTTTGCCAACCTGTTGCTTATTGCTGTAATCTGGAGGAACAGGAGCTTACATGAACCCATGTATATATTCCCGTGCAGCCTGTTTGTAAATGAGCTGTTTGGTAGTATGGCATTCTTCCCCCTGCTCCTGGTTCACATCCTCTCTGACACTCACACTATTTTTGTTCCTCTGTGTTTCCTGCAGATCTTCGGTGTCTACTCTTATGTGAATGTGGAGTTTTTGAATCTGACCGTGATTTCTTATGACAGATATCTTGCTATCTGTTATCCTCTGCAGTATAACTCTCATATGACTTTTAAAAAGGTGAGAATGCTTATTGCAGCGGCGTGGTTAACTGCTTGTCTTTCTGTAGCTTGCACATTATCCATGAGTTCTACTTTGCAGCTGTGTGGGAACGTCATCGACAACATTTACTGTAATAATTACTCCGTCGTCAAACTTGCCTGCTTTGACACCAGAGTAAACAACATTTACGGCCTCCTCATTACTGCAATTACTGTTTTAGTTCCCCTGACTCTGATCTTTTACACCTACATTAGGATCCTTAGAGTCTGTTTCTCGGGCTCCAAACAGACTCGAAAGAAAGCTGTCTCTACCTGCACGCCTCACCTGGTCTCTCTCTTCAACTTCTCTTTTGGAATTTGCTTTGAGGTGGTCCAGAGCAGGTTTGATATGAGCCGTCTTCCAGCTCTGGTGCCCATACTTCTATCCTTATACCTTCTTGTTTGTCAGCCTCTCCTAAACCCCATCATGTATGGCCTGAAAATGTCCAAAATCTATGACTTGTGTAAACGTCTGTTTTGTTCTAAGCTTTTGTTCATCCAGCTCAGATAAAAACATGTATGAACACTTTGAATGAATGCTTCATGTGTCGTTGATTTCAACTTAACCAAGTTTTTGTAAAGTGTCAGAAAGCTTCACTGTGTAATGATAAATAAATGAAGTGAACTAATGAACAATGATTGTTCCAACAGAGTCTGTTCTACATCTATTCTGTATGTAAAGTGTGTTTAGTGTTCTATGATGTGTTTTAACATGTCATAGTATACTTTACAAAAAGACGCTTTAAACATGTCACAGAGTAACTAAGAATATATAATTCACATCATCTGAGGTTATGACAGCTGTGTCATCCTCTAATTTTTCTCATAGTGCTATGAAAAGCTGTCATTTCATCAAAATTCATCATACAAAACACAGAATCAGGCTGTTGGTTTTAACATCAGAACAACTCTAAGGCTGCATTTGGACCAGCGGTTCCAGAAACTTTTAGTTCCTGTTTAAACATTCCCCAGAGCTAAATAGTTCCTCTGGCCCATCGGGACTGACCAGCAGAGCAAAGCTCTTCTTCATGCTTACAAAACTGACATGAATGGCTCCTTCCTACCTGGAATCACCATGATTTTTGGGGCTGATGCCGACACCATTAGTGGGGGGGAAAAAAAAAAAAAGCAATCCAGTATATTGGCCAAAACATGAAATAGAAACATTGATAAACAGGATATATACTGTACATGAACACAAATTCTTGTAGTAGCAAAAGCAATGTGTGTGTGGTGGGGGTCGCTGGCTTGTCTCACACACGTAGGAGGGGGCGCAGTCACACTGGTCATCCAAACCATGCCATACTCAGGCACAATTCCCCGCCCCCAACAGCGCTGTTCACCTGCTGGTCCTTGGTCACACTACTTCAATATGAACCAGACTTTAGGCACATATATGGCCCACCTTCATCACCATGAAGCGTCTGTTTAGACAAAGCAGATTCTCATCAGTGTCTATGATGATGAACACAGAGAACACTGCTACAACTTTAGATACTTTTTACCTTAGGTAAAGTCATTTTGTTCTAACACAGCCCTCTTACACCCGCATTATTGCTTAAAATGACTGTCAAGAGGAGTGTTCACACCAATCGTGTCCGTGTGCTTGTACTCATGCATGAAGTGTATTGTGCCAAAGCACACCTCGCCAAAGCGTGCCAAAGAGAAGTGAACCATGCCTGAGAACATTATACTTGCAGACGCTGGCCAAAGGAACTGGCCTTTAGGGTTGAAGCGTGCTTGAACACGTTATGGTTGGCCAGTGTGACCGCACCCTTAGTCGTGCTGCTCGTTTTGTCCTGCAGTGATGGGCAGCAGGTGAAGTGTGTCAGCTAGAGAGGGCACTTGTTCTTTAACTGAGATTAAAGATAAGAGACAGACAGAGAGAAGAACACCACCTACACTCATCGGCCACTTTATTAGGTACACCTTGCAAGTACCAGGTTGGACCCCCTTTTGTCTTCAGAACTGCCTTAATCCTTTTGGGCATAGATTCAACAAGGTACTGGAAACATTCCTCAGAGAGTTTGGTCCATATTGACATGATAGCATCACGCAGTTGCTGCAGATTTGTCGGCTGCACATTCAGGATGCGAATCTCCCATTCCACCACATCCCAAAGGTGTTCCATTGGATTGAGATCTGGTGACTGTGGAGGCCATTTGAGTACAGTGAACTCATTGTCATGTTCAAGAATCCAGTCTGAGATGATCCAAGCTTTATGACATGGCGCGTTATCCTGCTGGAAGTAGCCATCAGAGGATGGGTACACTGTGGTCATAAAGGGATGGACATGGTCAGCAACAATACTCAGGTAGGCTGTGGCATTGAAGCAATGCTCAATTGGTACCAAGGGGCCCAAAGTGTGCCAAGAAAATATCCCCCACGCCATTACACCACCACCAGCAGCCTGAACCGTTGATTCAAGGCAGGATGGATCCATGCTTTCATGTTGTTGACACCAAATTCTGACCTTCCATCTGAATTATGCAGCAGAAATCGAGATTCATCTTCTGTTGTCCAATTTTTGGTGAGCCTGTGTGAATTGTAGCCTCAGTTTCCTGTTCTTAGCTGACAGGAGTGGCACCCGGTGTGGTCTTCTGCTGCTGTAGCCCATCTGTCTCAAGGTTCAACATGTTGTGCATTCAGAGATGCTCTTCTGCATACCTCGGTTGTGACGAGTGGTTATTTGAGTTGCTGTTGCCTTTCTATCAGCTCAAACCAGTCTGGCCATTCTCCTCTGACCTCTGGCATCAACAAGGCATTTTCACCCACAGAACTGCAGCTCACTGGATATTTCTCTTTTTCAGACCATTCTCTGTAAACCCTAGAGATGGTTATGCGTGAAAACTTTACCTTTGAATGTTACACACGATACCTTCAAATACACTGCACCTTTAAATGCTACACACTGTACTGTACATTTAACACATGATACCCTCAAATTCTACATACTGCTCCTTTAAATACTACAATCGTACCTTTAAATACTACACACAGGAACTTTGAGTGTATTTCTATTACAGCAGTTTATTGATATAATAATATAAAATGAAAACAGTTGTATAGTGTTACTTTGGTTTAATGTTACAGTGTTAGAGGGTTACATTGGTACAGTGCTGTGTTTGTATAGTGTTACAGCGTTACATTGGTAGATCGTTACATTAGTACAGTGTTACAGTGGTACTGTGGTACAATGTTACACTGGTAGAGTTGCACATTGTTTCAACCCCCCTACCGCTGTGCTACTGTAAGTAGTACAGTGGTAGGGGGATCTAATGTTATGGTGGTACGTGGTAAGGTAGTACAGTGGTATGGGGTTCAGTGGTGCAGTGATGCAGTTGTACAGTGTGTAGCAAAAGTTTGGATGAGCTAGAGGATGGTTGAGCGTGAGGTCAGAGATGCTGCTTAGGGACTCTCCAGTTTGTGAAGCTTTAAAGAAGCAGACACTGCAGGTGAACATCAGAATCCTCTCTGACACTCAGCTGTGGTGAATCTGGGGAGTGTGTTAGAGGTGTTCAGTGTATGTTTAATGCTTGTGTGTCTCATAGTCTAAGGTCTTCTAAGGTGGTCTGAATCCTTTTTCAGACATCTGGAGGGAAATGTGCAGTGGTTGGTTGATTCTAAACTTTTATCTTTGACACAGGAGGATCATGCTAAACTCTACTCAGGTTTCATATTTCATTCTAACCGCCTACTCTGAGAGCAGGGGTTTGAAGTCTTTATATTTCATTATTATCATGTCTCTGTATGTGTTAATAATGTTTTCTAACCTGCTGCTCATCGTGGTGATCTGTCTGCACAGGAGCCTCCATGAGCCCATGTACCTGTTCCTCTGCAGCCTGTTTGTCAACGAGCTCTTTGGGAGTGCAGGGCTGTTCCCCTTCCTCCTGGTTCAGGTCCTCTCTGACACGCACACTGTCTCTGTTCCTTTCTGTTACCTGCAGATCTTTTGTGTCTACTCTTATGTGTGTATAGAGATTTTAAACTTAGCCATTATGTCTTATGACCGGTATCTTGCCATCTGTCATCCTCTGCAGTATAACACGTGTATGACAGCTAAGAGGGTGGGCATGCTTATTGCTGCAGCATGGTTATTCCCATTTCTTGCGATTGTTCTTTTGATTTCTCTGAGTGTCCGCTTGCAGCTGTGCGGGAACAGCCTGAACAAAGTCTTCTGTGGAAACTATGCCATCGTTAAACTGGCCTGCTCTGACACAAGCGTGAATAACATCTATGGACTTATTTATACCGTCATCTCTGTCATTATTCCTGTCACTCTCATCTTCTACACATACATGAAGATTTTAAAAGTCTGTTATTCTGGCTCAAAGCAGACGCGACAGAAAGCAGTCTCTACCTGCACACCTCACCTGGCCTCTCTCTTAAACTTCTCTTTTGGCGTTTGTTTTCAGATCTTACAGAGCAGGTTTGATATGAGCTTACCAAATGTGTTGGACATTTTGTTATCATCATACTTTCTAACATGCCAGCCTCTCTTTAACCCTCTGCTCTATGGACTGAAACTGCCCAAAGTCTATAATGCATGTAAGCATCTGCTGTGTGGGGAGGTGTAAGCTTAGGGAGAAGTTTCCCCTCTAACTTCTCTTTATTGTGTGAACATCCTCTGATGTTTGTCCGTGTGTGTGTGTGTGTGTGTGTGTGTGTGTGTGTGTGTGTGTGTGTGTGTGTGTGTGTGTGTGTGTGTGTGTGTGTGTGTGTGTGTGTGTGTCTGTCTGTCTGTCTGTCTGTCTGTCTGTCTGTCTGTCTGTCTGTGTAATAACAGCTCGGATATATGTTACAGTGGTGAAAATACATCCTGTTTGTACCTGTGGAGGACAAAATATTGTGACAGTCATTGCCAGACAGCTCTATGTGGCAGAATCTCATTCTATCTTTGATGAAGATGATTGATTAAAGAGTCTGGATAATCATGATTTCACTGTACGATCTGTTCAGTGGTGGACAGTAATTAAGTAAGTTTACAGAAGAATATTATTTAAGTATCTGTTCTTTACTTGAGAATGATCTCTTTGATGAAATTGTGAGTTAAATTTCTGTAGCTCCTCTAAGTTTCAATAAAAACAAAGAACAGCTCTCATCACTGTCTGCTTCTCTCTGAGGTCAACTTGCGACTTTTCCTTTCTGGTATTGTTGTGGTACCTTGTGTGGTTTGTCTCAGTGGTCCGCTGAGACCACTGAGACATAGAACAAACAGATCAGATGTTCATGTAGTGAAGGAAATGATGGCTGCGATTCTCCTCCTGAGCACTTTGGGGTCGTATCTTCAGCTCATAGTTGAAGTTTTTAAAATGAAGAATCATTGTGTCATAACCTGACCAAGCCACTTCTCGGTGAAACGGTGTAATATTTGACCTGGAGTATCTAAACTCTGATTTCAGAAATGAGACTGAGTCCACTTATGGATATTTACATGCTGTGTGACACGCTTTGAACTAAGATGAGATGTGTGTGATGTATCACATTTATGACTTCAAAAAGAAAAAGGTGATATATATATATATATATATATATATATATATATATATATATATATATATATATATATATATATATATATAAAAACACATCACTAATATAAAGAAATCTGTTTGGTATTCTTTTTTCTGACAATGACTCTTAGAAATAATTACAATATTTATTTAATTATTTAATTATTTGATTTGAAATTAAAGCAGCTCAATTCCAGTAATAACTTGAAAAAGTACAAAAGTAAGGGCTGAACTGCCACAGATTAAGAAAAAAAACGGTTAATTTACTCAGAACTGAAAAATGATAAACATTTCATAATTCTGCAAAAAGGCCTTTTAACAACTAAAAGTTTTCAATTGATCAATGGAGAGTGATCAAGCTCCATTGCACATGAGCGCACGAGCATTTATCCAGTCACTTTCAGCCATCATTTGTTGCTAGGTTCAAAGAAATCTGCCTGGACCTGTGTAATTAAAAGTCCAACGGATGTTGATGGGACACATAAAATAAATGCAAAATAAAATTTAATAAATAAATAAATAAATAGATAAATAGATAAACAGATAGATAGATAAATAGATAAATAAATAAATGAATGAATGAATAAATAAATAAATAAATAAATAAATAAATAAATAAATAAAACTGTCAAAACCTGATGTCTGCAGTAAAGACCCAACGGAGCGGAGCTGGATCAGAGACTTATTTAATGATGCTTTTTTGTGTCACAGCTGTAGCTGCAGTAGAAGGAAACTTGTGCCTCCTGGGTTTGATTCTTCAGTAAAGGCACTTATTCTGGTTACTTATTCATCCAAGATGCCACAACCCTTAATACTGCATTTCTGCATAATAGGATGGTTTCTATAGCCACAATGAGTTTGTAAGAGGTGGATTAATTCAGATGAAGCATAACTGAAGGCCCAGGTGTGAAATGAACAGCCCGCCACTGGTCATTACAGACGCAGCCTGACATAATGTGACAGAGAATCAGTCTAATCTCTATGAGCTCATGTTTTCTTGCTTCTTCCTTCATGCCTGGTCTCCATGTGTCACTCCATGCATTCCCGAAGGGCAGGATGGCCACAGATGAGCCACGGAAAAGAAAACATGGGCAGGTTCAAGAGATTTAAGTTGGAGGGATTCAGTCTGAGAGTGCCGGGGTGAGCTGATCACATCCTGAGTGGATGACAGGAGGGATGTGTGGTGTATGTGAACTTTTTCTCTTCTATGCATTCTGAATGAGACTCTGAGGTGTGTTTGTCTGTAAAGTAGATACATCTTTTCTTTGGCTGAACTGTCAGGCTGTTAAGCACGTGATTTTTTTTGCTCCAGGATGTTGATTCTCTGTGACTAACTGAGCCTGTCACTACCAGCTGCAGACACCAACAGGAGGGATGATGTCTAACTCTACACAGATTTCATATTTCACCCTAGGCGCCTACTTTGAGATGGGTTTTTTAAAGTATTTATATTTCTTAATAGTTATGTTGTTTTATATTTCAATTATTTGTGCTAATTCTTTTCTGATCGTGGTGATCTGTGTGAACAGGAGCCTCCATGAGCCTATGTATATCTTCCTCTGCAGCCTGTTTGTGAACGAGCTGTACGGCAGCACCGGACTGTTCCCCTTCCTCCTGGTTCAGCTCCTCTCTGACCCTCACACTGTCTCTTTTCACTTATGCTTCCTGCAGATCTTCTGTCTGTACTCTTATGGAGGTGTAGAGTTTCTGACTTTGGCCATCATGTCCTATGATCGGTACCTGGCCATCTGTTATCCTCTTCAGTATAACACGCTGATGACCTTCAATAAGATTGCTGCGCTGACTGCTTTGATATGGCTGTACCCTTTATTGATCAACATTGTGATGATTTTTGGCATGACCTTTCCTTTACAGCTGTGTGGAAACCTCATCAACAAAGTGTACTGTGATAACTACAATGTAGTGAAACTGGCATGCTCTGACACATCGCTCAACAACATCGTTGGACTGTGTCACATATTCACTGTGATCCTTGGTCTAATCCTTCTCATCCTCTACACCTACATCAGGATCCTCAGAGTATGTTTCTCAGGCTCCAAACAGACCCGACAGAAAGCTTTGTCCACCTGCACACCTCACTTGGCCTCTCTGTTAAACTTCTCTTCAGGCGGTTTCTTTGAGCTTGTGCAGAGCAGGATTAACCTCCACGGTTTACCAAACTTGCTGCGGATTTTTCTGTCTTTATACTGGCTGATAGGTCAACCGCTTGCCAGCCCACTACTGTACGGACTGAAAATGTCCAAAATACGCATGACTTATAAAAATATGTTCTTCAGGAAAACAGAGGGGTCAGTTTGATCAGACTAAGAGCTATAGTTACCCAGCAAACATCTTAAATCATCCTCTTCTTATTACGTAAGAATGAAGAATTAACACTGTCTTTGTTCTTATCTTTTGGATTCCTTGAAGGAATATTTAACATTTCAAATACAGGCCTCAGTGGCCTGACAGACAGCAGACTGATCCCGCTGAGTCAGCAAGAACCAACACTTGATTATAAGACATTTATTTACATACTGAACGGGAACTTTGTAAAGCTGACAAACTGCTGAAAGACTTAGAGTGAGAGACTTTCTGGAGATGTGAGGATGGGTGCAGTATACTTTTCCTGTCTCATGAGGGTGGACTTGAAGCCGTAGTTCTGATGTAAACATGGAGCAGTTCAGACATTTACCACACACACAGGCTGACTGATGCCTTATCCCTGATCCAACGGCATTAGTACAGAGTTAATCAACCTGTGTTTCATATTGCCTCTGTGTTCACCATGCCCTTTTTAAAATGATTAAATAAATATTCCATCAATTTGATCCGTTTCTGTTTTTCTTGTTTGTTAAATATGCAAGTCATTTTCTCAAACTGTATAGTTTCCAGAAAAAGCACACAACCATTTCTTTCAGTTTTTGATTGAAAGTCAAGCAGTTGAAGTCCAGTGAAAACTTGAAAAAGTAGAAAATTAAGTGTTCAATTGTCAGTGGTTATAAAAGGTAAAGTTACCCAAAACTGAAAAATAATGGATATTTCATAATTCTACAAAAAAAAAGGCCCTTTTAGAACTTAACGTTGCTGTTTTGCAGCAATGGAGACTGATCAAGCCTTAAAAGTTGGTGTTACCAGTTCCTACAGGTGTCCCAAGTTTTCTTGATTCCTTCCAACCATCTCTGTGTATAAAAGTAGAGCTGGAACACACTGTGGTACCAGATCCTCATGGGTGAGCATTATTGAACATTACTGTACTGCAGAAAGTCGTGTAACGCTCTAAAAATGAGCTGGAAAAGACAAATCATAATGAAAGGGAGACAGAGAATCAGGACATTTACAGAAACAGGTCTTCCCTCCAGAAGACAAAGTCAAAGAAAGTCAAGGTGAGCTCAGTGAGTAGAGTTTCTGTCAGCATCCAAAGACACTCAGAAATTGGGACTGGAAACTCTGACAGAGAGAGGTCTGGCAGAGCAAGAAGCTTCACAGCTTCATAGGGGTCGTAGTGTCACAGTTTCAGTTACAGTGAAGAGAAGACTTTGAGACGCAGCTTTGACAGGTCCATTGCAGAAAGAGAGACATCCATCACTAAGACAGAGTCAGAAGAAGAAAAATAGGCTTGACTGGGCCATCAAACACCACCAATGGACTTCTGAAGACAGGAAGATGGTGCTATGGACCAATGAATCAAAGTTTGAAATCTTTGTTTTATCATCAAGATTTTTTGTACTCTGTATGTCGAGCAGGCTGAGGAAAGGATGGTTACTCAGTGTGTGACATCAAATGGAAGCATGCGGGAGGAAGCATGATGGTCTGGGGCTGTTTTTCCTCGATCCTCGGTCTGTGTCTTGTACAGAGTGAGAGACACCCTGAATCAAAAATGGCTTCCAGAGTATTCTGCAGCGCTCCCCATGCAGTACCCTCTGGAATTAGCCTAGTTTGTTAGGGATGCATCCTATAGCAAGATAATAACCTAAAAACACACATTCATCAGAGTCTGAAGTAACACAGAAACTGCTCTAAAGATGTGATAACAGTGGTCAAGTTGAGCTTCTTCATGTTTCAGAGATTGTAAGTAAAGAGAGTCCTTGAAGACGGCCTTAGAGTGAGGACATGAAGCTGCACCAGAGGGAGCTCATTATCCTGTTTGTGAGTGAGACTCCAGCATCCAGAGTGTCCAAGCGTCCACAGCATCTGTGTGCTCTGCTGAACTACAAACAGAGCTGCTGATGAAATGAAGAGTGCAGCTCTCTGGAGGCTCATTATGATGAAATGATTCTTGTAAACATGATGAAAGCACACACCAGAGTCCCAGTGTGATCTCTCTGTCCACCTCACTCCACATCAAGGACCAAAGACCTTTAAATGTCTTTTAGTAATTAGGACATAAATGTTTACCTGACCCCAGTTCTCTTTGTATCCACTAGAGTCTTTCTCCATCAGTGAGTTGGGTTAAAGAGACACATCCTCCATAATCCAGCAGATAGACACAGCAATTTACACAAGAAATGCCGGCGGTGTTCCATCTGACAGAGAGATAATGAAACACTGTCCTTCAGGATAAAAAAAAGTCAGATTTGAATGTAGAACAGCATCATTCAAAAAGAAAAGACATATATCTGGTCAGAAATCAGTTCTTCAAATCAAAGAGATGAAATCAGAACAGTTTCAAACTAATCAGCTTCACAGAGTGAACATAGTCAGATGATCTCCAGCCAGAGTTTCTCCAACCTAAAGAGACAGTGAGGAATCAGAACCCCTGAGTCCAAACCCAGGACACAAAGGTTCAAGCTGCTCAAGCTTTGCTACCTGAGCTAACACTCCCTATTCAGCAGGTTGTATCGTGGACTGACTCCACCACCATATTCAACTGGCAGAGATCAGACTCATGCCAATTCAGTTTTTGTGGGCACTCGGGTGACAGAGAGCAAGGCCTTACTGGTGACACCTGGCATTGTGGATTCTGCCACTAACTCTGCAGATGACATCACAAGAGGGAAGCCACTCTCTGATCTATCATCATTTTTACTCAACAGCCCAGATCAGTGGCCAGAGACCCCACAGCTTTCCACCTTTTCAGTACCTGTGGAGTACCTGAAAAAGCCTGTTTCTGTGGACTCACCTCTACACCACTTGCATCCATGATACCCAAAGCCACGCAATTCACCATGTTTTCACACTCCCTACATGGGGCAGCCAAAGACGACCTCACAGCTGAAGATTATCACAAGGTCCAAACTGCTCTTCTTCAACAAATGCAGTCGTACTGCTTCCCCAAAGACTTTGCCCAGCTGAAGTCAGATAAGCCTGTGCTTAAGAGCAGCCACATGCTCCCTCTAGTGCCACAATTTGATGGAGAAGACAAGCTCATCCAAGTGGGTTGCCACCAACACCACAGCAGCCAGTTTGATCCAGAAACAATCCATCCAGTCATGCTTGATGCTAAACACTCAGTCACACAGCTGACTGATTACAGACCTTACCCAGGTCCTAAAAGAGTATTTGCTGAGATTTGATGCAAAATACTGGATTCTGTGTGTGCAGGGAGCAATTAATCATCAGCGAAGCTGTATTGAGTGTCAGAGATGGTGCAGCAAGCCCTAACATTCCTAAAGGCCCATTTATGCTCAACGTTATGGGCCAACTGAAGCGGTACAGAGTTGCATAACTCTAGAGACACATTAAAAAGAAATAATGGCAGAACTTTTTAAAGAAAAAAATAGCAAGTTGGTGAGGAACTTGCTTCTCCGTTTTTGTCTTTTATGCAAGAGATACATTAGCAGTTGCCACTTTTGTTTTTGAGTTTGTTATCAACATAAACTATTCACTCTGAGACATGAAGATTCACATTAATAAGACACAAGCGAAGGACTTTCTGGCACTCTTCTCCTCTTTTGACCTCAAACTGTTTTCTTCTCCTCCCACTCACAAAGCTGGCTGAGTCCTTGATGTGGTACTGACTTGTAACTGCTTCATAGATGTGACAATTACCACACATCTGAGATCATTTCTTGGTACAATTCTCTGCTTCCTTTCCGCTCATTTCTGCTAAAAGCAATCAATTATTTACGCCTCACCAACTCAGTCAGCTCCAACTTACAACTGGTGCTTCACTCTGCTTTTTTTGCTCTTCTGAGTGAGAATTAAGTTTCCAGACTTCTCTTGAGCTCAAAACCTACAACCTGTCCTCTAGATCCAATACCTACTGGCATCCCGTTGACTATCTTGCCCACAATCAAACCTGCAGTGACACACATTGTCAATCCCTCCTTGGAATCTGGTATCTTTCCCACAGCTTTTAAGCATGCTCGAGTCACTCCACTGCTCAAAAAGTCTAATCTCAACCCTGCCCAAATTACAGACCAGCCTCACTTCTGCCATTCTTGCCTGAAATACTTGAGCGCACAGTCTTTGACCAAGTTTCTGAGCGTCTGCAGAAGAAGAACCTAATTAATGCCAATCAGTCTGGCTTCAGGTGTGACCACTCCACTGAGACTGCACTCCTGTCAGTCACAGAATCATTGCAACTGGCTTGAGCTGCTGGTCAGTCCTCTGTCCTACAACTACTGGACCTGTCTGCTGCCTTTGACACCGTAAACCATCGAATTCTCCTCTCTACAATCTCTGGACTCAGCATCTCATGATCTGGCCTTTCATGGTTCAAGTCCTACCTCACAGGTAGATCCTTCAGAGTGTCATAATGAGGAGAAGTGTCTGAATCACATTGTTTATCGACAAGGGTACCTCAGGGGTCAGTGCTTGGTCCCTTACTCTTTTCTTATGCACCACCTCATGGTGCAGTGGTCTGCTCACATGGCTTCTCCTACCAGTGCTATGCTGACGACACTCAGCTTTTCATTTGTTTTCCACTTGAAGACACAACTGTCTCACCTCAGTCTAAGACCCAGCTCTTAATGAATGACAGCACTGAATACTAAATGTGATTTAGATGGAATATCGTAAAAAAGGGGTGGGGGTGGGGGTGGGGGGTGTTGCTTCTTCGGGTACTGGATGGTGGAGCACTTGTGGTTCAACAAACTTGAAGCATTTCTTCACACTTATGGAGGTTTTTCCTTCCTGTTTGTGTTCTTGCTTGTGTCGTATGTTGCTTTAGACAAACGTGTCTGCTAAATGAAATTGTATAACTGTAGTCTGTTTCTCTGCATAATTAAATGTAACTAAATCTAATCATGATAAGAACAAAAAAGGTTAAACTCCTGTTAAAGCTAAATAGCTCAGCACAGATCTCAGTTACCTTTGACTGGAGGGGAATTCACTTGACTAGCTAGTTAAACTATCTTTGTATTTAAATGTATTTGAATGTAAATTTGTGAGATGTATTTCTATAGAGATATGACTCAGAGAAGCATTTAAACTGCACCTCAATATTTTGTAGTTCTTTCAGGTTTTAAATTACTGATTTTCAGACATCAAATGTATGCATCACAGCCTCTCTACCTGCAGCTGCTTTTTCCCCTCACTGTGACTGTTCTTACTGCTCTCTGCCACTTGAGGGCAGTATAAATCTACACCTCCAAACAAAGCTGAGTGTGGAGAGGAAATACTGTGAGGTCAGCTCCCATAATCCTCACACAGCCAGAATCTCAAAGAACTGAACCATGGGAAACTCTTTTAGTTTCATTTCTACCTGTGTATGTACTTGTGTATTTAAATGTATTATTATTATTGTGCTGACTGACCTGTGAAATAACTCCAGCTCTACATGAAATACATTTTGGAGTTTGGTGGAAGTGAGATCAGCCTCCTGTTCACTCTCAGTCACAGCTGACACTCTCACCTGTGTTAAATTCAAGGCCTGGCTAGATGGTCTGTAAAAACCATAGACTGTATAATTAATTGACATAGTCTCCGCGACCTCACCCATCTGTTCCTGAAATGGACTTTTGAAGCCAAACGGCCAGCGCGGCCATATTGGAAATGAGGCGTGCTGTGAGTCTCCACAGTAACAACCATACGTGATCTGAGCTGTGCCTCTGATTGGACGAACTGGCGAGCTTGATATTGTGGAAACTGACAAATTAGAAAAAAATTCACCCCCCGTACAGTGCGTGCCGTTAGTGAAATTAGCGATTCAGGCGGGAGACATTCTTTGTACCAGGCTGTAAATAGGCTTATTTTGGCCGTGACAACGGCTTTTTTTGGCTTTTTTTGGCTTGGTGTGTATGTGACTTCCGGTACTTCCGGAGCCAGCCTCAAGTGGACACTCGAGGAACAGCAGACTTTAGCACTTCCGCATTGGCTTATATTATCAGACTGGAGGTTGTCTGTTGGTTTGGTAAAAACCAAAGGCAGATGTTAGAAAACGTCTGCTTCCTTTATTAAACCATGTGGACATAATAAAGAGGTCAGCACAAAATCAGTTAAAATAGTCAAAAAGAAAGACAGGCAGCTCCACAGTTTAACGCCACAGGTTTATTTTACTACACAGCTTGTGTCTGTTATAAGCAGATTATTGCTGTTCCTCTCCAAGACCAATGCAGAAACATTATTTCATGCTTTCATCACCCGGAGAACTGACAGCTGTAATAATCTTTTTTCTGATTGTTCTTATAAAGAACATTCTCAGCTTCAGCTGCTCCAGAATTCATCTGACAGAGACCAGAAAAAGAGCCCACTTCATTCCTATTTTAAAGTCTCTGCATTGGCTGCCGTTGTCTTTAAGCACTGATTTTGGGGTTATCTTATTGGTTTTTAAATGAAATGAAATGTATTGATGGCCTCTCTCCTTCTTATTTATCAGATTGGATCCTGTGAGACCCCTCAGGTCTTCAGGTGGTGGTCTCTGAACTGTACCAAAGGTGAAATAAAAAAGACCTGCAGTGAGGCAGCTTCCTGTCACTACCACCCACATCTGAAGACTTGAGGGCTTGCACAGAAAACAAAATCTTCACTCTTGCTTTGAAGTGAGTTTTATTCTATGTTATTACTGTTATTTTTCATAAATTCAAATTTAAAATTTTTATCATTATATATTTCACTCTATTATAAAAACACATATTTGTTTATCTTTCTTTGTTCTTATCTATTTTTTTTCCTGTATTTATATATTAAATCTTTTATCAGCACTTATATACATCTCTTATATAGCATCTCATTTATTTGTTTTATTTCCTCTTGTTCAGTTTCTTATTATCTTATATAACATCTTATTTTACCTTCAGTGTTTCTTCACTTTGCCAGCTCAGATTTATATCATGTTCTTTATCTTGTATATGGACTGGTGGTTAATGTACGTTCACTTTATTTAACGTTATGATTATTTTTTTGTCATTTTCCCACCTTGTTTTGCGTCATCTTGTATGAAAAGTGCTTTACAAATTAAGTTTGATTGATTTCAAACTCCTGTCCTTGGTTCAGCTTTTAACATATTGAACAAAGAAAACTGTTCCCAGAGCCAAATGGAAGTGTTCTTTTCAAAGAATAAACTCTGATGATGGTAGCTGTTCTTTTTAAAATAACATGTGAGATGTTTGTGAGGAGGTAAATCTGCACCTTTTATTAGGTTGATCGCTCAGGTGATCACCTGAGTGGCTCTGAAAGCTGATCACAGCAGCAGCTCAGTGAGTCTCATCGCTCTGACTGAACGGACTCATTAAAGCTGGCAGATAATGAATCTCAGCGTCCTCCTCACCGGAAACTCAGCTCTGTGTTTCACCTCGGGGACAATTAGACTCCAGTTAGACCACAACACATGGACCAGCAAGGATCCCGAAGGAACACAGATTAATTAGATCTACAGTTTAAAGCTCAGAGGAAACAGACACAGAATATACTAGACCGTGTGATATCCTCCATCAGATGGCAGAGTTTGTGTGGTTTCATTTAGACAGAGCTTTATTATGAATATAAAATCACCTAAGGTAACATTTCCTAAACCTACAGCAAATGATTAAACAAATGAAAATCTAAATCAAAGCAATATTTGGTGTGACTTTACCATCAAAGCAGCATCAGTTTTTACAGATAAATCTGTATAAAATCAGAGTTTATGTTTAATTTTAGTCAGTGTGTGATCAACCAGTTCTACCAAACAGGAGCTGATAGTTATCAGTTTCATGCTGCCTGCTGCAGACATGTGCTGCCCTTTTTAATAAAAAAAAAAATCGGGTACCTTTTCTCACCTAATCGCCTGAGCCCACTTTTGTCTAACCTCCACATTGCTAGGAACTGAATTAAAATTGAGGCAGGGCTATTTAAGACCATACAAAAAGCATCCTGGTACGTTGCAATAACTCTTGTTTTTAACTTGTGCCATTTGTGCAGGAAGCAGAGTTCCCTGGCAATTGCATATTTCCAGGCAAAAAACACAAGGAAATGTGAAAAAGGTCCACGGGGTAGGAAAATTGCTTGTCAAGTTTCTTGAAATTAGAATGTCTTAATACATGAAACTTTCTCCTTCTCTATCGACAGTTTTTTTTTTCTTGTAACAAGCAATTCAGACCTCATTTTTGGCTTAAATAACTGGAAAAAAAAGATTTTTTTCTGGACTGGTCAGGTGCATGTGACTCATACTAAGTCCAAAAGACTTTTTTTATTTTAACTTAAAATAAGACAAAAACACTTACATAGATTTCAGGTTTTTGGAATACAGAGACAGCGGTAAGCTGAGGAAACAGAGCAGCAGCTGAAAAAAACAGTCTTTAAAAATGTCAATCAATAGTATAAAGTTTAGAGTTGTAGACTTTAAAGGCGTGATAACGTTTTGGTATGAAGAAGATCTTGAACATGGAAAAGAAAAAATGAACTGAACTTTGAGGACAGAAGCAGAGTCAGATTTGAAGTGAAAGCAAACACCATAAAGATGTTTCTGCTCTCATCAGAGAGGTCATTATACTCTGAGAACTTCAAAACCTGAAGTCAACACATAGATTAAACTCTGGAGAGGCTCAGTCCAGCTCTCTCACACGTTCAGGGACCTTTAAATTAGCTTGACTGGATCAAACCAGTTAGAGTGCTGCTGTATTTAGGGTCAGTCTCCTTGTGGGACGCTTGAATATGAAGTACAAAAAGAAGCCAGAGAGGACCAAGGACCAGAGACCAACAGACCACCTGGAGCATAAGGGTAGGACGAAACTTTATATATTTACCAATACATACAACACTCAGCTTTAAACAATTAGACTTCAAATGAACTCTGAGGATATATTGGGAGTCACGTTTATTCAAACTGAAAATTCTGACCAAGCGTGTTAAAACTTTGTTTTCTCATATTAAAGCATTTTCATTATTTCAAGAAAAGTAACTAAAAAAGTAAATGCTTCTTTTTTTACACTTTACAACAAGTCAAGCATTACTTTTGTCTTTTAACATCCAGAATAAAAAAGCCATTTTCCTGGACCTGTCAGGTGAATGTGGTTCATTTATTTATTTGAATTTTATTTGAAACAGCTAAAAATGTTTAAGAAACAGTTCTCATTTACAAACAGTTTTGTAGTGTGTTCTGTTCAGTCAGTGTGTTTTTCTGACTTCCTCACGCAGTTCAGAAAGAGATTCTGCAGGTTGCTTGGTCACTCTCAATGTGTGTGAATGGTTGTATATCTCTACATGTTTTATGCTTTCATGTTTTCATGTTTTCATGTTTTTGTGTTTTCATGTTTTCATTCATTCATTCATTCATTCATTCATTCAATCAATCATTTATTCATCTTCTATATTGCTTATCCTGATCAGGGCTGTGGGTGGCTGGAGCCTACACCGCAAAAACTGACATCTAAGCAAGTGTGTTTTTGTCTTATTTAAAGTAAGAATTGCCTTATTATACTTGATATGAGCCACATTCAGCAGACAAGTCCAGGAACGTGTCTTATTTCAAGATATTAAAAGACAAAATGATAAGGTCTGAATTACCTGCAACAAGTCAAAAAACTGCCTGTGGGGTAAGAAAAATTTACTTGTCAAGTTTATAATAATATCTAAATACAAGAAAGTTTCACTTACTCCACTGGGGGATTTTTTTTACTTGTTACAAACAATTCAGAGCTGATTTTTGTCTTTAAATGTCTTTAAATGAGACGTTTCTGGACTGGTCTGTTGAATGAGGCTCATATTAAGTCTAAATAAGACAAAATCACCGAGAACGATGTGAAGATTTATTAAACCCTGCGAAGTTTAAAACTCATGGATGTTTCCTCACAGTCTCATGATAAACCTTAACATGTGTGTGTGTGTGTGTGTGTGTGTGTGTGTGTGTGTGTGTGTGTGTGTGTGTGTGTGTGTTGGTGTGTTAACAGGGACCTGATCTTTATCAAATTTGCGTTCAGAGACATGAAGTGGTGTTAAAAGTGTCCCTCTTAGACTGGTTTTTCATCATACTTGATGCCGTCTGCCTGTGTAGCCCCTTCTTAATGCAGAAACCTGAACACATAGCGTGACACGCTTCTCCTCGCAAAGAACACTACAATTTGGATGGTAAGTCCTGTGATTGGTCCACTGTATTTACAACATTTCCTGAATCATCTGTTTGTTTCTTCTCCTCCTCGTCTCCTCTCTGTCCCTCCTCGTAATAGCTTCTGTTTCATTAACACTGACATGTATCAACTACAATATAACAGATTACACTCAGAGTCACTGTGGAAATTCTTTTTAAAAAAAATAAAAACAGAAAACAACCTGAAATAAAAACAGGATCATGTAGACCACACTGCCCTCATGTGTTTAGGAGGAGTACTGAAGAGTGAAATACAATCCATACTTTATCCTGACACCTCTTCATGATTAAAGACATAATCAGAGATCAGACTGTAGATTTCTTTACTTGTTCACCTTTCTTTTTGACTCTTTAGTTTTATGTTTCAAGGACTTGAGTCTTTTTAAAGTTTCTTGAATGTGATGGTATAAAGTTGATAATTTCTCTCTGTTGTTTTCAGAAGCAGCTGTGACATGAAGTCCGTCTGTGTAGCCGGACTGGAGAAGAAGTGAGTGCAACATGTCCCCATCTTCTTCTTCTTCTTCTTCTCAGCAGCATAGCTCCAGTTCTTTATGTCTTATTTTAATCAAAGTTTTCTTATTTTCTTCGATATTACAAGTCAAAAATAAAGCCTGGATTGTTGTAAAGAGTAAAATAATCTGCCAGTGGTGTATGAAAAAGTCTGAATATAAAACTAAAAGCTTCCATGCATCTGATGTCTGTCTCAGGTGAATTCTGTGCCATGTTGGAGACATCACTGGGCAGGAACTTCTCCCACAGCTCTTTCGTGTTTAGAGGTTTTCCAGAGCTGCACAGACATCGGCGGCTGCTGGCGCTGCCGTTCTGCATTTCGTACCTTCTTGTGTTGCTGGGAAACTCTCTGATGGTGTATGTGATCCACAAAGTGGAGAGTCTGCACAGCCCCATGTACCTGCTCATCTACATGCTCTGCGTGGTCGATATCCTGGTGGTGACCACCATCATCCCCAACATGCTCCTCGGCCTCCTTTTAGACTGGGACCAGATCTCGTTGGCTGGCTGCTTGACTCAGATGTTTTTCACTCACTTCCTGTCTTCACTGGAGTCCACGCTGCTGCTGGTGATGGCACTGGACCGCTATGTGGCCATCTGCCAGCCGCTTCGCTATACCAGAATCATCAACTCATCCATGTTTCTGAAGCTGCTGCTCTTCACTCTGCTGCGAAGTGGCTCCATCATGGGCACGCTGGTGGGCTTGGCGGGTTCGCTGCAGTTCTGCAGCTCCAACACGATTCAGCACAGCTACTGTGACCACATGGCGCTGGTCAGCTTGGCCTGCAGCAGCACAGAGAGAAACAGTGCAATAGGCCTTGCTGTGATCATCTGTTTCGTCGGTGTGGACATCCCGCTGATCTTTTTCTCCTATATGAAAATCCTGAGTGTCGTCCTGCAGGCGGCGGCGGCCGGCGAGGATCGCTGGAAGGCATTCCACACCTGCGGCACACATCTGATCACCATGATGAGTTTCTACCTGGTGGGAAGCGTCACATTCCTATCTCACAACCTTAACATCCCCATACCGACGGATGTCAACACCTTCCTAGGGCTCATGTACATCCTGTTCCCTGCGACTGTTAACCCCATCATCTATGGCGTGCGAACTAAAGAAATACGAAATGGTTTTTTGAAGATTTTTAAAATCAGAGCACAGAAATTATTTATGGGGAAAGTTTCTCCAGCTGGGAAAACATAAAGTTTGTCTTCAGAGGTTCTTTGAAACAATGAGATATCAGGTAGAAACCGGGGATGCTGGTCATACCACCACAGCCCTCAATGATCTGAGCAGAGGACATTAGAGACACTGACTGTGTGTCAAAGGTGTCTCCCCTGCTCCGTACCTGTTTCTAGCTTTGACTGTGTGTGTGCGTGTGTGTGTGTGTGTGTGACATCAGAAACTTAAAAAATGACATCAAGTATGATCAGTGTTGAAAACCTTCTTAGGCATTAAGAAGTAAACCCTTCTTCCTGCCTGAAGATTAAAACCAACAGAAATCTCTTGTGCTCTGTGGACTTCAGGGGGCACTAGTGGACAGATTAATGTAACCTGTGGTGTTTATCCTCAGGGGAGCCAGCAGGGAGAGATAGACATTTGAAGACTATCTGTGAGTTTTCTTTATTTTTCAAGAACTTCAGAGAGGAAACAACCTGCAGTGAACATTCTTGCTCCCAAGAAGACAAGTCTCTCTCTCTCTCTCTCTCTCTCTCTCTCACACACACACACACACACACACACACACACACACACACACACACACACACACACACACACACACACACAGAGAGAGAGAGAGGGTTGCTACAAATGTCCTTTTATTTAAAGATGCAGTAGAATACACAGGTTACAACCTGACCCTGTCAAAATAAAAGCCTGCTTAAAGTTGTGACAAATAACGTCTGGGTGATTTTGATCACCTGTCTCTCTTTTACCATTACAGTAAAAAAAACAAAACCAAAAACAAAACAAACAAAAAAACATTTAAAAAAAAACATACGGATACTGATTTATACATATGGTACAGAGTGTCCAGTTGACTCAGTAATTTCTCTCTCTGTCTCTCTCTCTGTCTCTCTCTCTCTCTCTCACACACACACACACACACACACACACACACACACACACACACACACACACACACACACACACACACACACACACACACACACACACACACACTCAGAAATGAAGACCCCAGCATTGGCACTGCTGTGGTCACTGTTGAACTTCTACAAATAAAAATCAGTTTTCAGTAATAACACATTAAAAGTCTGATATTTCACACTAAAAAACTCATATTAACCATATTAAAGGACCAATCAATCTGTTTTCAAAAAAATTACATTGACCTCTTTATCTTCGTTTGTTTCATTGCACACACACACGTCTCTTGGTTTCACTTTGTTTCTGTGAAAACCAGTCAGCAGAGAAAATGAGGATCTTTAGGTGAAGCCTTGGCTCCGTAAAGCAGGGCTGATGTGTGAAGTACAGATAAAATATTGTTGAAATCTGAACCTCATATGTAAAGGTTCTCAAAGCGTGTGTCACAGCAGAGTCTTCCCCAGAGGATGAACCTGCTGCAGGTGTGTTTGCACAGAAATAAAGTGAAACCAGCATCTAAATACTCTTAATTCAGATGATCGGTGTGTCTCCTGTCCTCTTCTCCTCTGTTACGGTGGATTATTTGTGACATTAAATTCAATAAAGATCTGAAGTGTTTCATGCACACAGGGCTGTGGTTCCTTTAAGGTGACAGGCTTAGCTCCTGTTGGGTCACTTCGTCCGTCTTCACGACCTGCAGCCCCTAACAGACGTCAGCAGGCGTTCAGATTGTGGCTTAGGTACTGGACTGGTCCACATCAACCAGAGTTGGCAGTGTTGTTGTTTGTCTAATGTGACATATAAAAGTAATCAGTCAGGTCCCTAATGGAAACACCCAGAACAAAGTGACATTAGAGACATGCTACCAGCTGCTGCTACAACGGAGAGTCCATTGGTCCGCATCTCTGTTCGGCCAGTGGTGAGCTGCTCTGTCTGAAAACACCTCAGAGGTTTGGGCTGTGGTACTTTAGCTTTAACACCCGGCAAGACACAGAGAGAGGACGAACATGAACGAGAACACAAACGAGGCACGGCCCATCTTAAAGGGAGTCCAAACTGCAGTTTGACCTAAATGTGACCTCTGTTAGCTCCATGCTAACACGGTGGCTAAACAACAACAGCAGTGGTGCAGCGGTGACAAGCTGCCTCCTTATCTGTCCTCCAGTTTGGGCGAGTCCACAGGCTCCTCGTCTTCATCTTTGTCGCCTTTTCCACCAATGAGCCGCTGTCGGGCAAAGTCTTCAAAGATGATGTCATCATCACTGAGGGAGAAAGAGACGAAGACAAGTGAAGGTCAGTTTCTGGACAGGTGGATCAAAGTCCTGACCCAGCTTAAGAAGAAAGCAGAGGGGGGTGGGGGGGTCAGGGGTACTCTACTTTCACGCAAAATTTATGTGCACATCTCTTCAACATCCTCATATATTCTTAGATATATTTTAGTCTGGACCAGAAAGAGAATCACTATTTTCATGCAGTGAGCTACATTTGGTGGTACAGTTCTGTTCTGTCAAAGCCTGAGGCAGGGAGAGCATCAGCAAGAGCCCTGGGGTCCAGAACAGAGTGAGCAGCATTGAGAATCCATATAACTCTGATCAAATCAGACACAGCATGAAGGAGGAGCTGGGTGTAGGTAAAGATGTTTAACTAGAACTAGAACAAACATTTCACTGTTTTCTGATTGGATGGTTAGCTGCGCTGTCAGCTGATGGAGACAGGTGACAACACCAGCTGATGGATGGAGCCTAAACTAATCAGATGTTGTTCCCTCATTACTCTGAACACACTGTGGAATATTTCAGCTCCAACAGTCACAGCCCTCCACCAGCTCAGCCTCTGAAACAGTAGAGACTGACTGCTCACTATCATTCCCCCTCTTTAATGTTTCCACCGAGCAGAAATCATTTGAATTCCCCTCTCCAATTACTGCTCTGCTATGAGCGTGAAATGATGAGCAGTAAAACACAGAGCTGCTGTGAGAATGAGTTTCCATTTCCTGCTGCAGCATTAAGACGCATTAAAGCCCGTACTCAGGAGACGAGTCATCACTGATCCGGTTTCAGCAGGAAAACCTCTCAGAGTATTGACGAGGCCGTAAACCAGAGCTCGACCAATTAGGTCTGACACAGGAAGGGAGGCGGACAGACGGACGGACAGACAGATCCACAGACAGCGGCTTACTTTGTGTCAAACTCGATCAGGTTTGTGTCGATTGGAGCTTCATCTGCAGCTGCAGAGACAAAGAGAGACAGAGACAGACAGAGGGAGCACATCAGTAAAAACATCCAACACATCCTCAGGATCACCTGACATTTGTTCCCATAATGAAACCAGAACTGTGGACTAGTTCTTCAGTTAGCTCTGTCTGAGTTTGAATATAAAATACAGATTTATTGTGTTTCATAGAGGGACACATGCACCACAACGTGCCATGAAAAAGAAACAGGAACCCATCATGTGACTCATAAACCGTCAGTGAGCTGATACACTGAGGCATTTACAGACTGCTGGGACATCAGAGTGTTGTAAACAGGACTAACCGTCTCTGAAGAGGGATTCCTCCGGTGGCTTTGGGTGCATTAACGTAAAAGGCAGCTCAACGGAGACATCACTGTGTACGGAGCCACAAAGCATAACAGCAGTTTATAAAAGATGTTTAAAGGTGTGCTCAGTGAGTCTGTGTGTTTATCAGTGACATAATGTAAATGGTTACCTGGCCGCCAGGTCTCCCAGGAGCCTGAAATCGATAAACATTACACATCTTTAACGTCAAATCAGCAGCACAGAGCCTCCACTCATTTCTAAGGCTGTTTTCCAAACCGCCTACTCCATACTACATCTGAATAAAGTATGTAGCAGGCACTACCTACTGCTTTTGAATGAAGTATGTAGTATGACTGTTCTGTTGGGTCTGTTTGTAGTATGCTACTCTGGTTTTCAGTTTTGTAAATGGAACTACAGCTGTTGGATTTTTTTTTTATTCAACTTTATTATAAAATATAAATCTAAATAAATGGAAGTAAGCAAGGGATGAGAATAGTTATAATATTTTAGCAAAGAGGTTTTTCAAGTGATTGTATATTTTTGTGTTTTTGGTCCTTTTATTATAGTTTAAGGCATGATTTGAATTAACAAAGAAAAAAACTTTTTCTGAATAAAAAAATGTGAAAAAAATGAAAATTATATTACAGTAGAATTGTCACATTTGATTTTTATTATCACACCAAGATGTATATCGTTTATTGGAAATAAATCCTGAACGGTTTGACTTTTTACTTTTACAGCTCATGAAAAAAATCACTAATCAATGGTTTGTATGGGTTTTAATGAATTTGTGGAAATAAACACCTATTTTAAGACTAAAAGTGATGAGTTTCTTTTTTGCTCCATGCTGCTGTAACTCTGTAAATTTCCCTGTTGGGATGTATAAAGGATCTTGTGTATTGGCAAAAACAGTGGCGTGCGTGGGGTAATACACAGAATGGTTTACAGACTGACTTATGTCAAGTAGCAAATCGAGTAGATACCAAGTGGGGTATACGTTGGAATATAGAGTGGTTCACTGAGTGTACATCGTGCCTAAAAGTGCTGGACAGACTGGGATTAGGTGTGTAAGCTCGAGTGCGGTTTGGTCTGGCCTATGGCATGTTGTATGAAATCATGATCTATTTTTAGAAGCAGTAGACACGTTAAACACAAAGACAACTGACCCGCCTCTGGACACCACCAGCTTCACTTTGACCTTATAGGACACAATGATACCAAGGATCTCCCTGTTGGCTCCTTCTCTTAACCTGCAGAGACAGAAAACAGCTACCGGTCACGTCCTCTGGGGTCCACACACTGTATGTTCTTAAACACTTTGAATGGGATCCCCACTAACCATCCTAACCTAAATAAATCTGCTCTTAGCTGTCCATTGTCCAGTGTTATGGATGAAATCATCTCCTCTTATCATTTGATAACTGACTTCTGATATCACACCTAGTACCCTGAAGGTCTCATAGGATCCCCCCTAACAACTATACCTCCCTCTGTGACTGAAGTACTCCTGCTGTCACAGCAGCCTGAAAGAGAAACAGGGTGAAGCCTGACTCACAGAGTGCTGGAGGCGAGGTTTGTGTCCTCATGCTTCAGTTTCCCATCCAGTGCGAGGCCTCGTTTCTCTCGGTTGTTTGCCAGAAAGGGCGTCAGAGTGAAAACTTTGCAGAAAGTTGAACTGGGAGCAACAACATCACTGAAACATAGAAGCACATGTGTTAGAAAGAACTCAGATATCAGTACAGCGGAAAAGTATTACCACAGTCCAGAAACTCACTCCGACTCCTCAGTGGCCACTGGACACTTGTACTGAGCAGTGTTGAAGAGGCAGATGTCTGCGTACTGACGCACTGTGGAGACACAGATTACTGATGACTAACAGGTCCTGGAAAAAGGACCAGTCTAAGAGAAGAGGCTCTGATGTACCTGAGATCTTCATCTTCTTCACAGTCTTGTTGGTGTTGTTGGTGACATGGACATTGACGCTGATTGGCTCTCCGTGGTAATAGATCTGAGGAGCAGCAGGCACAAACAGAGAGCTCAGAGAGTACTTTCTATCTCTAGTATGTTTATCATGACAGTGTCCTGGTTTTTGAGCTGATTGATCTCAGTTGTTACTTCTTTGTCCAGAGAGGCCTCCAGGTGCAGAGGTTTGTCCGACATCAAGAACTGTCTGGTGGTCTCTGCTGTGGGCTGAGGACCAGGTTTCTCTGGGGCGTACTGCACCTTCCTGATCACCAGGCGCACCGAGTTCCTGCAAAGGCAAACACCACACAGAGGTCCTGGACTGTTCGCTGATGGAGCACACACACATTAACATCAAAGAGCTCACACTCTTACCTTTTGTGGATCTTTTCTTCAACATTCTCTGCGCAGAAGGCTTTCACCTCAAAGTCCACGCCACACGCCTGATAATGACAAAACACAGGAGGATAAAATTTCAGCATTTAGAGTTTCAAACGTTCCAGGTTTCCAAAGTTCTCTGTGATTGAGTGGTAGGATGGAGAAGCTTTAGGAATGCTTCAGGTGAAAATCCAACAACAGCTCGGTCAAATTGTTGCAGCAGTACTTGCTGCTAACACATCAAGTCTGTCCTCCATTTCTGATGTCTGTCTGAGTGAACGCTTCCTTTTTCCCTCTGTCACCACAGCAGTTAGCTGGAGGTTCCACGTACAGCAGGATATAAAGGAAATAAAATCACTCCTAACTTCAGAGAATCAGGACTGTGCTGACTTCCGTCTGCTTGAAATCAGACCTAAAACCAGATTATCTTTTAGTGTGTACCTCACTTCAGAGGAACAATCTGAGCCTACCAGGGACAGAAACAAGAACTTTTGAGTAGTCTCACTTTGATCCTTTGAGGATTTTATAGCCTGATTACCTGCTGCAGGGTGGAGAACTCTGCAGACTTTTAGAGAGAGTTTGAATTGTTACCTTCCCAGTGTCCTCAGGGCCCGGCTGCAGGGTGACGGAGCACGGCAGGTTCAGAGGAATCTGAGGACAGCAGGAGGAAAATGAGTCTGACATGACAATTAACCTATACATCATCAATATCACACAAAAGGCTTTGCAAGATATCATCCAATTCAGAAAGCACACAAAAGGTTAAATGCTCCACAAACTGCTCTGCAGAGCAAACAGACATGTCAGTGATCCATTACACATTAAATTTAGGAAGAACAGAAGGAAGTCGCGTGGGCTAAAACAGGCTTTGATAACAGATTCTGAAGATGTCTATACAGGTTCAGTACCTCAAAGGTAAACGGGTGAGCATGCTCTCCCAGTTTCTTGATCAGGCGCTCTTGAAGACGAGTCAGACTCTTCTTTTCCTCGGGCAGCGGAGGAAATGCCTGGATGTTCGCTACAAAAAGGTCTTTACGAAATGTCAACCCCAAGACATCCAAATCTTCTCGACCGTAGCGGAATGCACAGGTCAGAGTCACAAACACTGAGAAGGAGGAAGAACATGAAAAGCATCCCGGCACATGAACTAATGTAGAACAGTTTGATTGCGCTAAGCTCAAAGTTTGTTCTCACTTCTTTGTCCTAAAGCCACAAAAACAAATCACAGAAAACAAGATTTCTTTCAGCTTTTTTAAGGTTTGTTAAAAAGTGTAGAGGAAATCTATAATATGCTATATACTCAGGGCAACAGGACAGAATACAAGCCAAGAGATTGCTTCTTTAACCAAACAATGCTCAAAAAAGCTGTCTGGGTTCTCCAAAGCATCAAAAAGATAAATCTGGAGCATTTCAACACATTAGGGGAAGAAAAACACGAGAGGAAGCATTAGTCAAACAGTGTCTTTATGTAGGAGTTTCTTCAACACAGCTTTTAAATGTTCTCCAGCTTACAAACGCTTCAAAATAGAGATAGTCCCAGAGCTCTGAGATTCCAGGTGAGGCCTATTTTTGCCAGGTTTACATGACATATCAGGTGCATCCTTGCTGGTTCACCTGCAGAGCAGATTTATAAGACTGAAAAAGATCAGGACCAAATTCAGAGCCCTGGGGAACACCATTAGGGTCCAGTCTAAGGTATTTACTGTACCAATATGTGGATAGAGATGAAGTCAAGATGAGTAAATATTCACCAACCAAAAGATCAATCTGAGAGCAACAGGTTTTAGGAGCTCTCACCTTTTCTCTCCTTCAGGTACTCTGGGTCAATAAGGACAACACCGTCTGCAGGAAGAAAGATCAAAGGAGAACCTGTTTGTTTTTCAGACGGACTCTTCAGTTTAACCACCAATAATCATAAAACTCGATCTCACCAACAGGCTCCACCAGGTCCACGTGGTCCACAAAGTCTCTCTTTCCCAGGTAGACTGTGAGCTGAGGGAGGAAAAATATGAGTGGTGAGCAGTTTTTTCTTCACACAGTTATTATCAACATTAAAACAAGTGGAAGCTGCAGGCTGAAGAAAGTTATCAGAACAACTGTTAAACATTATTAATTTCAAGATATGCATCCGCCAAAAAAGCTCAGGATTACTCGCACTTGAAAGAAATGATTAACGTTTTCAGTAGATTTTTGTCTGCAGCCTTTAATAACAGATGGATTGATGAAGTAATGTT
The DNA here is from genome assembly GCA_030710495.1 of Labroides dimidiatus. NCBI lineage: Eukaryota > Metazoa > Chordata > Actinopteri > Labriformes > Labridae > Labroides > Labroides dimidiatus. The sequence continues at coordinate 15,092,201 of CM061154.1, forward strand.
TCTAAGGTTTAAGGCCCCATTTACAAGACAACGTTTCATTTCCACACAGAGGGACTGAAAGTACTGTAGTATGTGCGCCAGGCCTGTAGATGTTGATATAACTGTAAAGTCTTTTGGTTGCCCTAGGCCGAAGAAGAGGTGGGCTGAACATCTGGCGTAAATATTGAATGCGTCTTATCTGAGTGCAGAAGTGGAGCAACAGATGCACATTTTGTCGAAAGGCAGTCAGTAGATTCAGCAGCACAAGCACAACACCGTAGCCCATCATTGAACCGTTGTTGTTTTCCGGTTTGCGCATGACATTTAAATGTTCATACAATAAAATTGCAAAATGCCATGTGCATAGCGAACCATGACATCAGCATTTCCACTGAAAACTCCAGCTTGCTGTTTACACAGAAATGGTGGCTGCAGTGTATCAGAAAAATTCCACTCTGGAGGGTTTTTTTTTTAAAAATTGTATTTTAGGTCAGCTAAAACACCATTTCTGTGTAAATGATAGGCAAAAATGCAACAATACTTTGTGTTTTTATCCTAAAACTGTTGTGGTGTAAACAGGCCTAATGAATCAGTCTCCTTGTGTGATAATGAACCCTTATTTTGATGGTATTTTTATTATTCATTCATTTATATATTTATTTAATCATTTATTTTGTCCGGCGTTTTATGCCTTAAATGTGAGAGGAATGGACAGTGGATAGAGAAGCAATTAAGGTGAGAGTGGGGAGTGACATGCAGGAAAGTGGCCAGAGGCTGGACTGGAATCCAGGTTGCCCGCACAAGGGCTAATCGCCATATGGACCGCAACCTTTACCATTGGGCCATCTACGCTTCCTTTTCTCATGGGATTTAGCTTTCTTCCTGTGTTTTCAAGGCTTCTTGTCTTTACTCAGAACTAAGTGGCAACCTCCGGTTTGAAAATATGAGACAATGCCGTGCTGAAATCTACAGTTTGTCATGTACACACCAACCCAAAACAAGTCGTTTTCACAGCCGAAATATACATGTTAACAGCCTAGTAAAAAATGCTCAGAATTTCAGATTTTGGAAAAACCTCCAGCAGCTGCAGCTGTTCTCTTTACAAACAAGGACCTGATAAATGTCTGCCTTTGCAGACCCAGGATCAGGGATTAGACCCCTTCAGGGTTGGAGCAGGAAGAACACAAAGAGGTCAGGACTCACCTTTCCATTGGGACTGGCTTTCTTAAACACTCTAAAAAAACACAGAGAGAGAGAGAGAGAGAGAGAGAGAGAGAGAGAGAGAGAGAGAGAGAGAGAGAGAGAGAGCAGATCAGTGAATCAGTAACCTGGACAAGTTCATCATACAGGCTCAGTCCTCCATTAGTCAACCCTGAATCTGAACAGGATGCTGTGTGATCTGTTGATCAGACTCAAAATTTAGATCAGACGGAGACATCAGATTGAGGAGAACTCTTACAGCCTCTGTGTTGATTGTTGCAACTCCTGTGGTCAGAAGTGTTTTTGACAAAAACACATGCGCAACACCATTCTTTTGCAGAGAATCTCCTTTTTGATCACGGATTAGCATGAACAAATGTTCAGGTCAATCAGAGCTGATGTTCATCATCCTCACGCTTATCTTCATCATCTTCACTATCTCAGCAGCTTCCTGTCTCTGGCGTCTGTCTAGTGCCGTCTGACATTAACCCACCCCACCCGTGTTAATGTAGTCATAAATTAGCTGCTGTGGCTCCATTAGCTTTCAGTTTCCTCCTGAGTGGATCTTCATCAATCAGCAGCATCAGGACGCTGTGTTTCCAGACACCACCAGGACTCCTGGGAGCTCGCTCAGCAGGCGATTTACCTGCTCACCAATGTCTCTGAGCAATTAGTCTGATTAAATCTGAATGCTCTGTGATCTCAGATCACAAATCAAACTTCAAAACATCCAATAAATGATGCCAGAGTTTGAACCGTCACACCCAACCTCACATCAGCCTGCCAGCCATAGTTCACTGCTGACGGTCCTCTGAGTGTGTTCAGAGAGAATTTTCTCACATTGACATCCAAAATAACACACAGCAGCCAGTTATCAGCCCAGGTCAGCACCACACAGCTTCACCAACACCCTGCAGCCACAGTGTTTCACTACACGCAACCTAAGACACTTTCAGCCAATCAGCACACTCTTTTCTCTTTGGTGGACTAGAGCTTTAGAGTATTTGACATAGATATGTCACTGCAGAGCTGACATTTATACAGACAGGTGAAGGAAATCACCTGTGGCCTCAGGAACAGGAACCAACAGGCCTGTAAGGACTCTAAAAAAGTCTTCATCCACAGAAGGAGGGTCTGCAGATTGAAGTCTGCAGGTCAGGAGTGATCAGGTGTGTGACTACAGATGATAGATCAGATCGTTATTTGCAGTCATAGATATAGATAATGCGTGTATCCTGTGATCTCTGAGTGCTGTTAGAAACTTGGAGGAGGACCTTGAAGAACGCCTCACGATGAGTGCACTCAGAGTCATTAGACCGACGACACAGAGAAGAGGAACATGTAAACATGATTAAAGATTCATCTAGAGAAGAGCTGCAGAACACACACACACACACACACACACACACACACACACACACACACACACACACACACACACACACACACACACACACACACACACACACACACACACTTTAGGATCTCCTGGGGAATCTGTTGGTTTGACAGGGGAAAAAAGATCAAGGAGTAAAGAAATGATGAAGAACGACACAAAAACTCCACCGAACAGTTTGACTCTGGGCTCAGGTTTAACACAAATAGTCTGGAAGACCTTTGGATCCTGTTAAAGAGGTCTGGACTCTGAGGTCTAGTCTTGGTGAATGAAGCTCCCCTGATGGTCTGATCGATGAGGACTCTCCCACAGAGAGGAAACACTAACTGCCAGATCGATGTGTGATTGTTGTGTCAACGCTCTACCTGAGGACTCCCTCGATACTGAACCTGCTGCAGAGACTCACGCTGAGACCAGAGCACTACCTGACTGCTGCACACGGAACCCCAACAGAGAGAAAGAGATGCTGAGGAGACGTCCAACATGTCCATTCAGCCTGAAGCTGGGAGGTCTCATTGGGTATCTCAGCTCACCTCTACTGATCCTGATGAAAAAAGGTGAGGATGAAGGTTTATTCCAAATTTTGAAATCAGGAACTGATGTTCTAAAAAAAGCAGGATAATGAAAAACCTACATTTTTTACTCTCTCCCTCTCTCTCTCCTCTCTCTCTCTCTCTCTCTCTCTCTCTCTCTCTGTCTCTCTCTCTCTCTCTCTCTCTCTCTCTCTCTCTCTCTCTCTCTCTCTCTCTCTCTCTCTCTCTCTCTGTTTGTGTGGATTCTTCTGTTGCTTTATGTCTCTTAAAGTGTGTTTTCTACTGAGCTGAACCTGGTTCTGTGGAAAAATGTTTGTCTCTTTGTGAACACTTCCTGTGGAGCAGAAACAAGTTTGGAGTGTGTGTCCTTTTAAAGCTGGAGTGTTTAGAGGAGGTTTGTTATTAAGGCGTGTGTGTGAGCTGCTCTGTATGTCCGACAGGTCCCTCTGAGCTCATTAATATTCTCCTGACACAACACACTCGCATCATTCAGCCCACAGACTCACATACTCACACAGAAAGTTCATGTTCCTGCCCAAGGCAGTGTGTAAAACGCCACTCTGACTCCAGCATCAGAAATGTCAGCTCACAGAGGACAGTGAGCTTGTCTCTGAACACTTTCCCCATCACGTTACCTCCTCCAGGGAAGAAAACACAAAGACTTCCTCTGACTGCTCGCTGTGTTCACCTCACATGACTCTGATATCACCTCACACACAGACACACACTGGAGTTAGCCCTCCTCTTATTACATGTTGTGAGGTTAAAATTACTGACGCAGAGAGAGAAGAGGTTGAACTGATGAGAATCAGGAGGTGAGGGTTTGAACGCTGCAGGAACATCAGATATGATCATCACAGATATTAAAAAAGCTTTCTGACAGATCCTCCAGGCTAGTCTCTTTCCTTTCACTCTCTCTCCTCTATGTTGTAGAAATCCTTGAATCTGTCCGTAAACTGATCAAAATGCACCATTCTAAAAATAGCACCAGATTTTCACCAGGTCTTCATGAGACTTGCTGAAATGATGGTGTCATTACATAAGGGTCTCTTAACTGCTTTATGATACACTGGAGAGGGTGGCCCTCCAACACCAAGGTCTAGCCATAACTCCATCTCCGAAAGACCTTCAGGGGGCTGGCCAATCAGAGTGAAGGGGTATTGTGGAGCTGGGAGTCTTAAAGAGACAGAAGCTGAAATGAAATGTTTCAGACAGAGGCTGACATAAGGGGTTTCCAAAACACCAAAGAAAGATTAATCCTTTCTTTAGCTGTAAATCATGTAAAGATACTACACGGGGTACCAGAGGGACAGAATAAAGAAACAAAGCACAACACCCCATCTTTAAAGAAACAAAGACAAAATAAAACAGTCGGTACAAACATTTAAATGGTATGAGTCTCTGTCTTTGCTGAAATGTGTTATAATAGACTTGTAGAGTTCAGAGACAGTCAAGAAGATGACAGAAAAACAGAATCAGGATCTTGACCAGAGTCTGAATCAAGATCAGGACCTTTAAAATTAGTTTCAGAGGACTCTGGTTGTTTAGACTGAATCAGTTTTTGACATAAATCTGGTTAATCACTGACGTCATGCTCAGTTGAAGAGTTAACAGATCACTGCAGATCCCTCTCTGTTTCCTGTTTGTCTGCACTATCAAAATAAAGGCATAACGGACTGAAAAATAAAACCACCTCGGCTGCTCAAAGGCATCACAGAGCTGGAGGTCCTCACAGAGCGTTATATAATGTTACAACGACACGGTGTGCTTCTCCTGTTGCCAGATCACAAGCATACTCATGCTGTGTGTGTGTGTGTGTGTATGTGTGTGTGTGTGTGTGTGTGTGTGTGTGTGTGTGTGTGTGTGTGTGTGTATGTTGTTCTGTGAGGATGCCACAGCAGCAGATCAAAATAAAGCACCATCAGAAAAGCATCTCAGTCTTACCTCGTTCCTTTATCTCCCATCCTGACGACAGCGAGGAGCCAACAGCAGCCGGACACAGAGATGATGTTTGAGGAGGAGGAGGAGGAGGAGGAAGAGGATGGAGGGATGCCGTCACCGTGGAAACTGAAGGGAGGATCTCTCTCTCTCTCACTCTCTCTGTCTCTCTCTCTCTCTCTCTCTCTCTCTCTCTCTCGTTCTCTCTCTCAGGAAGTCGTCGTCATGCCATCAGATTTTCCTCAGCGGGAGGAAAAACCTCTATCTAAGCCCTGACACGCTGCTCCTCCCCTTTAACTCACTTCCCCTCTCCCTCTTCCCTCTTCCCTCCCTCCCTCCCTCCCTCCCTCCCTCCCTCCCTCCTGTCAGAGTCATTAGCAGAAAAATGTGTGAAACATGGACACAGCCAGAGGACATGTTTTATTTGAGAGTGACCCAGCTGGTCTCTGACCTACGTCGTCTTTCTGGGCGTCCTTCAGCGCCAGACTTTTCTCACTATTCAGACATCTAAGCCCAGCTGTGTGTCAGTGTTTGGAGCTGCTGTATGGAGTCTGAGATGGGACATTTTAGGGTTTTATTTCTGACTCTTCATCAGACAAAAAAATACAGCCAATCTAAAAAAAAAAGTCAGCTGGTGGTTCAGGTGTTCATGTGAAGGACATAAAGTCTGTACTGAGGTCCTGCTGCTAAAGCTAAGCTAAACACTCAGGGTTTAAGTTTCTTTGTTGGGACTGCTAACCTAAAGTTTCTCTCGTCTCTGCCTCTGATGAACAGGATCCAGGATGGAAATATCCGTGTTGATTAGCCTGTTGAGCTAGCATGCTAACAGAAACAGAAGCTAACATGTTAGCTACATCGTTTACCAATATGCTATCATAAGCTAAACTCTTAACTCTTTTCTGTGGTTTGATCTGACATGTGATCAGTTTGTCTCTGGTGTTGATCGTGTTAGTAAAAGTTGATAACTGTTGTCAAGGAGTTTGTTTTGTGTGGAACGCTCCACCACACAGCAGGAGGCAGTCATGGTTTAAAGCGTAGATTATAGTTTAGTTTAGAATGATGACATTGTGACTTTGCATGCAGAAGGTTTGAATCAGATTACAGAAACTTCATTACCCAGCAGGCACTGCATGTTGGGATGAAACAGGACATAGACCTTCATAAAAAATAAATAAATAAATAAAAAGTTGGACGTCACCTTGCTCAGCTCAAACTGATGTCACCATAAAAACTGCTCCCCCTGGTGACTGGCTGCAGTATAGGTCAAAAACTCTGTCTCCCCTGTCATTCTAGATGGGCTGTATTCAAACTTTAAAAAATGAATACACCTCATAGAAATATTACATATGCTGTGGTGATATATAGATATTACTAGGCTGCATTGTGTTCAAGTCCTTTTTTTTCTAAAAAGTTTCTTTTTCATTAGTTTTTAGACATTACAAAGTTTTAGACAAAACAGGGTTTTACATCTCGTTTAACTATGATTGACAGCTGCTGTTCTTGTGTAATTTTTTTTCAGGAATAATAAAATACTTCAGGGAAGAAGAGCCAAGAAAAGATTAGACTTTTGAGAGAAAAACATATATATTTTTTTTGTCACCCTGCTTCACTCAGATTTTTTTTAAATTAAAAAAAGTGAAGTCCCGCTGTCCTATGGGTCAGACTCTGAGGCTCAGAGACGCAGCTGCTCCCTGTTTCTTCATTAATGACCTCAGCATGAAACATCCTGTGGTGTCTTTGTCATCTTTTATTTAAAACTGGACACACACTCACACACATGCACACACACTTGGTAAAGGAACATCCTCAGAGACAAAAAGACGGTGTGATGAAGGTCAGAGTTTATTGCTGGATGTTTCTCAACATCAGAGGAAGATAAAGATGTCTTCAGAAACACCTGCTGCTCCCCTGAGCTGACAGCAGAGGTCAACACGTCAGTTTGGACCCATCTTAGGTAAAGGTGAGAGAGAGCTTTGTTCCTGCAGTCTGAACACTCTAAATAGAATCTAATAGAATGTACTTTTTTAATCCCTGAAGAGTAATTCAGGAAAAATGGTTAACAAGGTGAGTTTATTCAACCAGGCCCTTCAAAGTGCTTCATACACACACGGCTTTAAACATCATCACACAGCTTGACAAAACACACACATTACACACTGTTAAAGAAGACATTTAAAATCAAAGTGAATATAAAACAGACCGTTCAGATCGGACAGAGACCAGGTCACATGACGCTGCAGTGCAAACTTTAGTTACTCTTCAAACCCCCCCTCAAAAAAAACAACAAATAACATTTTAATAACGCTAATTTTTCTAACTTCTGCTGCTCAGGCTCAGGACTCTTTATTTTTACACTTCATCTCTTCATGGTCGCTTTGAAAACCCCTGACGCTCACAGAGAGCAATAACAAGAAAAACTCGTTCAAATAAATACCACAGACAGCACACGATTAAAAAGAAGAACACAGACAGACAGATAGAGGGTTGGTGCAAAACTTCCCTTCAACCAGAAAATAGTCTCTAAAGATCAAAAAACATAAATGCTTCATCTGAGGAAACAGAAACACACCTGAAAATCACACAAAACAGAAGACCACCCCTGTTTGTAAAACCTGCCTGAGGAGAGTGGAGTCTGAACGATCAGAAAGTAGCTTATGGTGTGTTTAGGACACATTTCTGTCTGCGTTATTGACACTGTCTTTGTTGCACCCTACAGCTTTCGCTCACTGTGCTTTATTTCATACTCTACAACATTTCTGACCTGAGGCTGACTTTATCGTCGCTCCCTCCTGATGGTTTCATTGATCACTGCTGCGTGTGTCTAAAGGTTTGTGTTGGTCTCAGCTGAAATCCATCGTTCAGTAAATGTGTCTTGTTCCTGCCCTGTACTGTCTTCTAACACCAGATGAATTCCTTCGACACACTCTTTTCTTTACTTCATCAAGCTGCTCCCTTTCTAGTCATTTTTGAAAAATCCAATCAGGAGCTCAGTACTTAACCGTCCGAACCAGGGTCTAAATTAAGTTCTGAGGGAAAAATTTACCCCTGAAAGTTTCGTATATACGTGTCATAATCTCCTCATCAGATAAGTATTTGATGATGATCTAAAGCTGTTTAAGAAGGATCCATCCCACTCAAAGTCTGCAATCAACGCACTCCTTCTGAAGCTCAAACACGGCTCCATCTCTGCCATCTTCATGCTTTTGGCGGGTGAGTGGTTGGACCGCTGTTTCTCCAGTCAGACAAAAAATGGGCCACAGAAACCATTTAGTTCTGAGGACTGTTTTAATAGGAACTTTAAGTTCTTGGACCCTCTGGTCCAAATGCAGCTTAAGTTACTTCTTTACCTACAAACTGATGAACCCATTGGACTGAAGCGAGCTGTGATCACAAGTAACTAAAGTACAGACAGGAGGACAAACTGTTTTTGAGGAGGTCTCTTGTCTACAAACAGTTCTGAGCTCAGAGATGTAGAGCTGTTTCTGGTCACCTTCACAGATCAGACTCCAACAATGACCATGTTTAGATGCAGCTTCAGAAATGGGACTATGGGCTTAGTCAGCATCAGATTGGACCATTAAAATGCATGTAAATAGCTTAGCTGGACCTAATACAGACTGAGCATAGCTCATTGGACACACCTAGATAATGCGGTTGCTTTCAGGTTGTGGTTGGATTCTCTTGGTCTCTGTATGCCTCTGCGTTCAGCCAGAAGAGGAAGTAGATGGCCATGGGCCACTGCGCTCATACAGTCTATGGCTCCAACAAACACCATGGCACATACATGAATTAAAACATAAAGAACAACAACTGCATCTATCTCAGCCATCATGGTTAGAATGGTGCTTTCTCTTCAGATGAACTAAAACTAGTTTGATTCGCATGCACCTTTGCTTATCAATGAAGGACACACACCGTCTATCGAAGTGAAGTGAGACGTTCTCGGACAGAAGTCTGATTCTCTTTTCTGCATGTATACACAAACAAGACCATATCCTTTTCTGTAACAATATAAATTAGGTCTTCCTGCATTTAAGTGCGGGTTTGGATAGAGATCTGGGTTCTATGTGGATGTGTTGAGACCTTGGAGCGTTTAACTGCTGGCGTTTCTCTTTGAAGCTGCTGACTTCACTCTTCAAAGCCGAGGGGCCGTGCTGAGGATTACTGCACCGCCTTTTAAATGTAAATCCAGCACTGAGAGCAGCAAAGGAGTCACACTTCAGCAGCACAGGCAGCCCTTGCTTTTCTTCTACTTCTCTGGAGGACATTCTGAAGCAGTGATGTGACTGGTCTATGCAGAGATCTCATTTCAACATGATTCTTTCATGATGCTAACAAGAAGGTTCAGACACGTCGTAAGAGAGCCTTTCTAAGCATTTCCCACAGAAGAAGAAAACAGGAAGGTCTTCAGGAGTTAAACTTCTGATCTAGTTAGCTAACCCCAAACACCCTTTAAGGCTGGACTCACACCAGGTCTGTGTCTGTTTCATATCTGCTTTGTTTCATTTTTACCGCATCAACAGACAGATGGAGTCACAAGAAATGGCTGTAACTCAGAATGTAACAGCTAACGACCAAAATACTCGGCTCCTTTGTGCTCTGCTCTGTATTCTTTCAAGAAACAAAACATCTGTCTCTGAACTTTAAATAAAAGTCTCCAGACGGATGTTTGAGTATCATCAGTGACCACACACCTCTTTAAAGCCGCATGATTTAAAACTTAAAAGTCAAAGAAATGAAATATGTTTGTGATAAAAAGCTAAACACGAGGCTGGTTTGCTGTGGTCCATCTAAGGCTTTGGTCTCTAGGTTCCCTTTGTTTAATCCACAATGTTCCCTGTTATAAAAAGCTTCTCGAAGGTAGAAAGTTGGCAATGATGCTCCTCAGCCTGGTTAGAAAATGTAAACACAATAAAAGCACCAAGAAAAAGGTTTCATGCCTCCACTGTCCCATAAAAAAAGCAGCTGACAGAAGTTATTTCAAGGCCCTCAGACCGTCTGTCTGACGGTGAGGAGTTCTGTGCCATGAAAACATGACCTCTGTGCTGATTGGCTGTTTCAGAAGTCACTCCAGAGGACGGCCAGCTTACTCTTATCCACGCTGACAACATATTCACCTGACAGAGACCAGGCCACGGCACTGATGGACGAGCTAAAGAGAGAGAGAGAGAGAGAGAGAGAGAGAGAGAGAGAGAGATGGGGTTGTACTTTAATTTGACAACACATGGCGTCCCTCAGGGAGACATCCTGGGGACTTTAATCTTCTCACTGAACCATAAAATGATCCAAAGATAATCTTAACGATGAAATATTAGCATGTTTCTTTCTTTAACATTGAACTAATAAAACATTTAGTATTCCTCTCTGTGACTGACTACATGTGGAGTTCTTCAGGGAAACATCCTGGGCCCACTTTTCATCCATTAAACTCTTTATTAAGATTTACACAAACGCTTCAACTTCTGAGTTTATCTGATGATCATTGAATTCAAATTCCTCTGTAACATCTCATCTTTACATTAGCTTAGCCACAACTGTGAAACAGTGAGCTGGACTCATCACAGTGAAACATTTTATTCAATAAAACCATCACTGCTTCTTTCTAAACTTCCTCAAAGTGTCAACCAAAGAACGATGTCGTCCTTCATGCTGTAGTGTAAGGATGCTTAGTGCTGTTTATAAAGCTCAGAGGAAGTTTAGGAAGAAGCCATGACATGAGTTTAAAATCAGTTTTGTTGGAGTCCTGAAGAACTTCCAGCTGAAACTGACATCAAAATATTTCCTGTGATGCCTGCCAAACAGGAAAGCACCTACACAAACTGTTATCATCTTTGACTGAACTTGAGGCAATCATAAACTTTCATGAGGGGGGAACAGGATTTACCCATAAAGATCCATTTGACAGCGTGACAAGGCATTCAGTACCACCCCGTCTCATTCTCTAAAAACATTCATTTATTATTATTTTAAAAAAAAAAAACTTGTCCGATTTTTTCATGGAGGTTTCTTTGTGGTTGGAGAGAGTTGTGATATCACAAACATCAACTTTTAGCGCAAAAAACAACAACAAACAAAAAAAAAAAAACATGGATGTAATATGAAATTTTTACATAACCCTGAATTTCCATTGTTCTTTGTTCCTCCTTTACAATGCACTTGTTAAAACCTGACCCTTGTCTGGTCTGGTCTTTTACTTGCAGATTATTGTACAGAGCTAGCAGAATTATAAAGGGTCTGCCTAAGGTTGCTTACCTATGCTTGTCTGGTAAGCGGGTCTCCAGGTTGCCGCTGGAGGTGTTCCATATGTAAACAGCGCCGTCTGCTGATCCGGCTGCGAGGAAGCAGCCATCCGGACTGCAGAGAGGACATGTTAGACTTCAGTTGACCTGATTCAGGGTTACAGCTAGAGGCTTACAAGAGGGACGGACCTGCTGGAGAAGCTGAACCTCACCTGACACTCACCTCTGCTCAGCTTAGTTAACCCTTTCTGCATGTTTTTTTTTTTTTTTTAACTCACTGGCATGACCCTCTCATGAATCAGACCCTGAGAGTTCACTTTCTTTGTGTCTAAGTGAGCCCTTGTTCTCTGCAGGATCAGACTCCTGGCTGAGAGTGCAGGACATAGAACGTGTTGGTCTAAACTCAGTCCAGGACCCAAAGGCAGTCTCTGGATCAGATAAAACTTTAATTCATCTCTGGAAACAGAGACACAAGCAGGTAAAAGTGACGTTGCAGCTCCCCTCTCACAGGTACAGTTTTGAATCAAATCACTGACTGCAGATGGTCTCAGATTACAGATTAGAGGGGTAAGAGGTTAGACAGGTTAGAGAGGAGAATTAAGAAATGACCTCACACCAAGTGATGGTCTGACTCTGCTCACATCCTGTTTCATCGTGTGGCTCCAGCTGAGAGGTTGGGATAATTTAACAGCTGCGTCTGATCTGTGAGAGCTCAGCAGGGAGCTGGACTCTGTGTGTGTGTGTGTGTGTGTGTGTGTGTGTGTGTGTGTGTGTGTGTGTGTGTGTGTGTGTGTGTGTGTGTGTGTGTGTGTGTGTGTGTGTGTGTGTGTGTGTGTGCAGAAACACCTTTTCATATCTTGTGTTTTTCTGTCACACAGCCCAAAGCATCCCTGTTCAGCTGTTGTCATAGAAACTAAGCATACAGCATCTTTTCTCTCTGAGCTTTGGTCCTCTGATCACACACACACAATGTGAGGATCCTGCAGTGCACATAGAGTTTCTGTTTATCCGTCAGGGCCTGCAGAGCTGTTACAGTATGTCACATGTGATGAAGCATGTTACTAAAATCACGAGTACACGGTTATGGCAGACCACAACAACCACATCATTTTAACCTTGTTTAAAATAAAACTGACTCTACGTGGAGGAAGGACGTCCAGTATGACACTAACTTCAAACAGCATACTTTTGAGAGGATATTCCGTCTCTAAAGTGCAGCAGACTCCTGTTCATAAAACTGCTCCACACAGCTGCAGTAACAACCCATCTCACTGCATTAATCTCAGAAAAAGTTGACACCCCATGTGGTCTTTCACTATAGTCAGGGGGCCAATTCTGAAAAGTGCTTCCGTTAAGACTTTTGCGGACATGTCGGGGTACAGGTTGTCAACCTGTTTTTTTAGTTAGAGGGGACCCAAAGGTAAATTGTTAGGGTGGTTGTCAAGCTGAATTTTTTGGGTGGGGATTTTTACAAGCATTTTAAGGTGAATTTTCAGGTTTCCTGCATAAGACGACGTGTCCACAAAAAATGTTGAATATCTCCACAACCGCAAGGGCCATAAACATAAACTTGGTATCAAATGAAAGCTTACACTCAGGGGTTACCTGCTGAAGTGCCATAATCAGATTTGTGTGTACTGTTGTAAGAAAAATAGAGCTAGAACATGTAGAAATCCATTTCCGTCTAGGAAAAACTATATTTTAAAATTAATTTCATCTTGGTAACATAAGATAGCATCCCAAAACCTCTTTCAATCAGTGTACCAGTCTATGGGCAAGAGTCATGCCAAGTTTTAAGCTTTTAGCATGAGCTGGTGCAACATTACATAAGTTTAAGTACCTCAATGTCTAGGCGGAAATCTGGAACTCTAGATGGGGCCTTTGGTGATATTTGACTCTATTAATGTACCAGATAGTAAAATGAAATCATATTTAAAATAAATACCACTTTAGTAATAAATTTCAACCCAATTCAGTTGTTGTTTTCCTTCTTTAAAGTTTGTATTGGTTGCTACTAGTAGTAAATAGTACTATTACATACACTCACCGGCCATTTTATGAGGTACACTTTGCTAATACAGGGTTGGACCTTCTTTTGCCTTCAGAACTGCCTTAATTCTTGGTGGCATAGATTCAACAAGGTACTGAAAACATTCCTCAGAGAGTTTGGTCCATATTTACATGATAGCATCACACAGTTGCTGCAGATTTGTCAGCTGCCCATCCATGATGAGAATCTCCCGTTCCACCACATCCCAAAGGTGCTCTATTGGATTGAGATCTGGTGACTGTGGAGGCCATTTGAGTACAGTGAACTCATTAACATGTTCCAGAAACCAGTCTGAGATGATTCCAGCTTTATGACATGGAGCGTTATCCTGCTTGAAGTGGCCATCAGATGGGTAGACTGTGGTCATAAATAGATGGACATGGTCAGCAACAATACTCAGGTAGGCTGTGGCGTTAAAACGATGCTCGATTGGTACTAAAGGGGCCCAGAGTGTGCCAAGAAAATATCCCCCACACCATTACACCACCACTACCACCCTGAACCGTTGATACAAGGCAGAATAGATCCATGCTTTCATGTTGTTGACGCCAAATTCTGACCCTACCATCCGAATGTCGCAGCAGAAATCAAGACTCATCAGATCCGGCAACGTTTTTCCAATCTTCTATTGTCCAATTTTGGTGAGCCTGTGCAAATTGTAGCCTCAGTTTCTTGTTCTTAGCTGACAGGAGTGGCACCTGGTGTGGTCTTTTGCTGCTGTAGCCCATCTGCCTCAAGGTTCGATGTGTTGTACGTTTAGAGATGCTCTTCTGCATACCTCTGTTGTAACTAGTGGTTGTTTGAGTTACTGTCGCCTTTCTATCAGCTCGAACCAGTCCGGGCATTCTCCTCTGACCTCTGGCATCAACAAGAACTGAACTGCCGCTCTCTGAATATTTTCTCTTTTTTGAACCATTCTCTGTAAACCCTAGAGATGGTTGTGCGTGAACATCCCAGTAAATCAGCAGTTCCTGAAATACTCAGACCAGCCCGTCTGGCACCAACAACCATGCCACGTTCAAAGTCACTTAAATCACCTTTCTTCCCCATTCTGATGCTCAGTTTGAACTGCAGCAGATCGTCTTGAGTTTCTACCATGTGATTGGCTGATTTGAAATTTGCAGTAATGAGCAGTTGGACAGGCGTGCCTAATAAAGTGGCTGGTAAGTGTAATTCTATGTAATAGTTCTTAGGCAAAGGGACATTTGAGGCAACTTGTTTAGTAACAAAAATATTGTTTACAGAGGCTGTGAGGACTTTTCTGGAAAAGCTAATGATTTTTGGGGGGATAAAGACCCCACTTCCCATAAGCAGTTGCTCCTGACTGTAGTTATCATAGACATGGATAGAAAGATATAACGCTTTGAGCGGCATGCCAACAGCAAGTCTTAGCGAGTGTCGGTGTCAGTGCATTCAATGGTTGCAGAAGGCACAAAAACTAAAACAGCAAGGATACCTGCACATCGTGCTGCATACAGTTGCACACTACGCTGTACGGTTTTGACACTGACACTAAAGCAAACTATGACTGGGGATCGGGTCTTCTTTTTAACACTATGTTTCTTTGTTCAAGACAACTTTTCCCAGGATGCAAAGCAACAAGGTAATGTCACAACCCCGTGCTATGAAATGTCTAATATTAGTGAATCCTGGTTATGTGCTACCAGAGCTCATCTACCAACTCCAACCTCACGAAGCAGAGCAAATGTAACCTCACTCTTCATTTTATTGACATACTCTCAGCTTTCTTTGCGCTTCTGTCCTTTTTTTGTCCCACAGTTCGGCTCCAGTGTCCACCATCACTAATAAATAAACAACATAAATAGTTTTCAAAAGAGAAAAACACTGATCTCTCTCCTCTCACTGCTGAACTTTGCTGGCTAGAATGGGATTGTTGTGAGGACCTCAACGTGCCATTAATCAATCCTGTCTAACACGACTAAGAAGCTAAGAAATAGCATTGTGAAATAACCTATTTTGGCGCTGATAATCTCATTTTAAACTGTGGATTATAACCAGGCATAAATCTAGAAGCAAATCTTTTTCAAGATCACTTAGAAAGTCCTCACAGTCCCTTTAATTAGTAACAGCATGAAACAGAAACTGTTTTTTTCTTCATCCAAACTATCATATTCCAGAAACTGCAGGAAAAGTAAGCAGCCATCAGAAGGCACCCAGGGACCATTTCTGAGTGCTCAGTCCAAGTCCTGGTCAAGGACACAACAAGCAAGTTAACTGTTTTTGTTTTGAGTATAGATTTACTTTCACAAAACAAGACTTGCATCACACCAAAGGGCATAACACTTATGGTGATAATGATACAGGTACCTGGGTATTCTTGCACCAAACTCCGCAGGCACACCAACAAGCCCCACTGCAGTACACTCCATTTCTTCGACAACTGCACTGCCTATAAGCCACTGCACTGACTTCTACTTTTCTTGCATCAACAAATCACCAGCCCTAAACACCTGAGCCCGTATGCATATTCAGTCATTACACAAACAGGTCCATAATTCTTAACATACTGTTATGGAACAGCTCATTCTGCCGTAGCGTTAGCTGCATGCACAACAGTAAATAATGTCTGTTTAAGTATTTGCGCCATGAAAGCGAGGCAGGTGCAGAATGTCATATGTTAGGGAACCTCCCAGAAAACTCCTATCCAATGTTTTCACTTGTGCATGCCTACTACACATAATGCTAGTGTGCCCTCATTAGGTGCAGCGACAAGGTATCCTCTGTTGGGGGTCAGGTGTTCACATTGGCTTTAACTTTCTGAAACAGGGCACAGCCAGTATCATGGATGGAGTTGGTAATTGACTGTGGGTCATACAGTCTGCATACAAACTGTTCTGCAAAGGACAGGGTAGCTGGACCTACTTCATCCTCAGATGTGGAGTTGATAAGGGCACTGTTGAATCACTTTCCATACTGTTCTTTTCCCTGTCCTGGTAATTTGGCTCATGGTTTCACATTTTAAATTGATTGGTTCCATAAAAATGCATTAGAAAACTTGAGTATCGGATCATTTTGGTACCAGTGATCCACTAATGAAGGTTGTGCTTTTTGTTAAAAGACACAATTTTTGTTGCCACGCTTCGAGTCTATATATAGCCAGCACATTTGAAGGTTCTTCAGAGACAAAAAGGGCTAAAAAAGGAACTTAACACAGGAAACACAACCTGAAGATACAGACTCTCAGCCAGGAAGGGTACAGCTGCTGCCCAATACCCAGGAAGTGCAGATGCCATCCTTCAGCAGTTGGACAAACTATGCAGAAATAGAGACCAACCAACAGCTTAGAAGACAAATCAAAATCTGAGTGGTCAAACCAAACTGGTGTCGGTGTTCCACCTGCACTGTACATGGCCCACTTTAGATTACAGCTTGAGGTCCTACAAGGCTGTCAAGAAAACCCAGATCAATAAGAGACAGAGGTAAACCAGGTGTCGTTGGACCCAAGCACACAAAAACTGGACCTGCAGGAACTGGAAGAAGATCCTGTGGTCAAGATGAGTCCAGTTTCCAGCTTGATTATCCTCCCGCTGATGTAAGGGTACATTGAAGGCCAGGCCAAGCATTATCTCCAGCATGTACAAGAGCTACTGTCAGCATGGCGGAGGCAGAATCATGGTTTGGGGATCCATGAGTGCTGCTACCCTTCGTCATCTCACTGTCTGTAATGGCACATTGAACTCTGACAAGTATTGTACCTTACTTTAAACCCAGATGCTCCCTTCTGCACATGCTCTGTCCAGATCAAAACTGGATGTTTTAACAAGATACTGGCCCTCCCCAAACATCCAGGGCCAGGAGAACTTGTTTGTAGGAGCAAAGGATCCAGGTCTTAGAGGGGCCAGCTCAATCCCAGGACATGAACCCCATTGAAGATCTATGGTGAATTATTAAACGGTCTATTTCAAAGTGTAAACCAAAGAATTTAGAAGAATTGAACACAGTGATTCAAGAAAATGGGACAAGATAAGCTCTTAACAGGCTAGAGAGGAACATGGCAGCCAGGATTAGAGCTTGACTGCGTGCTAATGCAGGACTACTAAATAGTCATTTCATGGTGTGATGGTTTATTAATTTTTTGTTCAGGTTTGTAAGATATTCTCTGTTATTTGTTGACTTTGATACAGACAATATTGAGAAGTGACACATTGAAACTGGGAATTAAGTTTTGTTCGTTTTTCTTAATAACAATAAAAAACTATAGTTTTTCTCCATCTATGCTGCCACACTTTTTGAAACAAGAAAATATTTTTCCACAAATAATTCATGATAGTATTTGAGATTGTGTAGAATTTTAAGGGTGTCCAAAAACTTTTTTCCATCATTGTATTATAATTTCATGACCATATACCATATGATTGACTGGGTGTTCCCTGGTATTTTAGAAGACTAAAACACAAAACTGGTCAGTAAGATAGTAATCATCCAGTAGCCTAGCTACTTAGCTGCTTGCTATTTTAGCTAGTTGGAAAAATGTTGAGCCTTTCTTTTTCTAGCAAACTTTGATGTTTGATTCTTAATGTAAATGTTTTTGTTTGTAGATAAATCAGCAAATATAATCTGTTATGTGAAAGTCATAAATTTTTGTTCTGCCTGTTGACACCTGCTGTGATCATCTTCGAAGGCCTGCTTTCTCATGCCAAATCACAGCTGTGCTGGCTCACCAGCGCCCCCTTGGTGTAATACTCCTTGGTATTTATTGATTACTTATTTTTACATCATGTTTGCATATGAATTAAGTTAATTTAGAAAAAGAAAATGCTCAACATTACTGGTGGAAGTTTAGAACAATAAGGAAGCACTTAGAAAAAAAATCCGATTTTACCACTTTTTAAAAAACAGTCAATAAAAGGACAAAAAAACATTTTCTAAGTTGACAACCTAGCTAGAATACATGTTAAGGGGTCAAATATTAATACTGGATAGGTTGTCAGCCTGTACCCCGAGGTGTCCGCCAAAGTTGCTTTTTCAGTTCTGGCCCCCTGACTACTATGAGAATAATGCAAACAAGGTTAATAAATAAATAAATAACCCGTCGCAGGTACAAACACACAACATAATTTATATTGAGGCAAAAGAGTCCTGTTTAAAGGTATTTCTGATATACTTCTGTTGGGTTTGATTCCACGACCTGTCCACATGCTGAAGTGTCCTCAAGCAAGACATGAAACCCTAAGATGCCACCTGGTGGCTGAAGCATCAGCTTGTGAATGGAACTAACAAAGAAACAGCGCTCTGAGCAGTAACAGACAAACACAGTCTCCTTTCACTTAGTTATGAGATATTAGCCAAGATGAGAAGATGAGATAAAAGACAAGGAGAGGAGGGGTGAACAAAATGAGACAAGGAAATGAGGAGCTGAGAATGTGAGACTAGGAGACAAGAAGATGAAAATATGAGACCAGGAGTCAAGAGATTAGATGGAGAGAGGAGGAGATGAGCCTAGGAGACAAGGAGATGAGACTTGGAGATGAGGAGATGAGAATTGGAGACAAGGAGAGGAGGATCAGCTAGCCCATTATCGTCTTTACTCCTAATGGTTGTTCCTCCTCAGCAGGATGTTTAGGATCTGGTGTGTTAACCCAGACTGAACTCTCTCAGTGCAGACTGAGAAACATGATAGTCTGAAACATTAGCATTAAAACTTCCCATAATGTATCACTTTCTGTGAGAATTACTCCCCATCGAGACGGCTTATCTGATATTGTCTGCAGCTTCACTTATACACCGAGCGGCCAGAGAGAAGGAGAGTCCAGTTTTTAAATACCTGGTTAAACAAGTCAGACAGGTAAAGTGAGCTCACCTGATCACAGCCTTTGTGCTGTCACTGCCACATTTGAAGCCTTCAGCTCTGAGGGACACAAACACACACACACACACACACACACACACACACACACACACAGGGTCAGCATCATGAACACACACTCTTAACTCTTTCCACTTGTACGTCTCTACCTGAAACACATGCGGTCATTGCTCCGCCTCCTCAGTTCGACCAGCTGGAGGCAGTCGTCGCGGCAGCAGCTGAGCAGCTGACGGTGGTCGGAGCTGATGTCCAATGAGGTGACTTTACCCTGAGCAGGAAGCTCCTCAACGCAGCCCACCGTCCTGAGAGATGACACACACACACTTTACTTTCTGTTTCAGCTCTCTGAAGCTGCTGGAATATAACACCTTATCTACTCATATCCTTATCTCATCTCATTCTCTACTAATCTAGTCATCAGATCAGTTCCTGGTCTCATATTTTCAGGTCCTCACCACTATTTCTCATCTCATCTCCTCCTCATCATCTAATCTCCTTTCATTTACTCATCTCCTTATCTCCTGGTATCAAAGTCTCAACTCCTTGTATTCTCATTTTCTTTTGTACTCGTCTACTTATTGTATGTATTTGAAAAAATTTCACCTCATCTCCTCATCTTATCTCCATATCTCTATATTTCCTCAGCTCAACTTATTTCCTTGCCTGTCTCCTTATCGTTCTCCTCAGCTCCCTCGCTCTCCTCCCTTTGTCTCTTCATGCCTTTATCTCCTTATCTTCTCATGTCTTTAGTTCCACATCTTATCTTTTTATCTCCTCATTTCCATCTCATCTCCTCTTCTTATTTTCTCTTCTCCTCCTCTCCTTTCCTTTTTCATTTCCTTATTACTTCAGCTCCTTGTACCAGTCTCATTTCCCCATCTCTTATTGTCTTTATGTTATCTCATCTCCTCTCATCTTATCTTTTCTTTCCTCCTGGCTTCTCACCTTATCCGAGCACCTCATCTTCTTATCTCATCACCTTATCTCCTCCTCTCATCTCCTTCTCTCCACTCAGTATCTCAATACCTCATCATTTCATTTCTCATCACCTCCTCATCATTTGATCAAACGAAGTAAATCTGAACTCCAGGAAACACTAAGATCAGACTAAAGTGATGAGGATGGATTAAAATCTTGTTGGAATCAGAGGAGAGGATTATGTAATCCTGTTTTCATCCTGATAATCCCTCAGTTTGTCTTGTTGAAACTTCAGAGCAGTATTGTGAAAACTTTAGTTCAAACATCAGGGGTATTATAATCCTGATCCCTATAGAGGGCAGGATCTAAGATGAATTACAGGAACTACACTGCTGACGATACAACAACTTTTTGAGGAGCTTGGTCTTAAATCTGAGCAAACAGACAAAATGAAGCAGATCGGATTGTTGATGGTTAGATCATTGGTTGATTGCAGCATCCTGACTGCTGGTGACTGAAGCAGGGATGCTCTGACTCTGGTTTATTCCTGATGTCAGGAGGAGGGTTGATGAAGGCTGTTCTGGAGCAGCTGTTTGATGTCATCTCCACAGAGACCCGAGGAGCTGGAGGGAGACTTTCAGAGCTTCTTTAATTAAACTGAGACATTCATTAAAGATTGGGAGGTTGTTTTTTAACTGGTAGGCCAAACAGGAAGTTAAATCTCTCCTGTCTCTGACAGGTTTGGTTTGTCAAAGTGATGTTAGCAGAAACTTGGAGATGTAGAGGGCAGTATGCGACCAGAGAGCATCAACATCAAACTAAAAGTAAGCTGTGAGAATCTTCCAGTCTGTGAGGATCTTAGCGCCCCCCTGTGGCCCCTCTTAAAGACTTGATTTATATCAGGGTGATGCCGACTGCTGTCGGAGGGCAAGGGGGTGATGCTGCTGTGTGATTGGAGGACAAAACTGTCAATCATCCACTGGTTCAGACTGAAGGGAGAGGGAGAGGAGGGGAGGGGATGAGCTGTAGCAGTTGCTAGGTAACAGAGGGAGCGGTGCGTTCAGACTGAATGAGAGGTGTGAGACTCTGTGCTCAGTCAGAGACGGTGATGAGAGAGTCATGAGTTTAGGTGAATATGGATCCAAAAATTCCTGAGAATCCTGGGAGTGAGGGGATCACTGTGAGACCAGGGGACAGAGAGAAGGAAGGAAGTAACACTAACGCCCTGAGCGCCTGACCAAGCTTTCTCCCTCTAATTATCTCAAACCCGTCACATATAACCATGATAAAGACTCTTTTTCTTTCCCACACTGCATGTTTACAGGCTAAGGTCAGAGAGAATGATGCTGTCAAAGCTGTGTAGCATCCTAGTCAATGTCCCACATCCACTCCACAGTGTACTGGTCGGTCACAGGAGCGCTTTTAGTGCAAGACCGATCCCCCCACGAAACACCACTGAAAGACACAGGAGATCATTCCTGCCTGTGGCCATCAGGCTTCATAACGCGTCCCTTTAAATCGAACACTGGATTACACCTTGCTAATCCGTTAATGCACTTGAAATATCTGTTACACTTCACAATATCTGTTAATACACTTGCAATAGCTGTTTGGATATATCTGTTTAATGTGTAAAACCTGTGCAGTGCAATATTTGTTAAAAGTGCAATACTTGTTCAACATAATCACTAAGTGCAATATCAGATTGTTCATTATGTGCAATATCCGTTTATTACTGTTCATTAAGTGCAGTATCGGTTAAACACAGATCACAAGTGAAATACCTGTTCTACACTGTTTTTGCCTTAACCACAATGTAAATAGTTTCTTCTATCTTGTTTATTTTGTTTAGTACTTATTACTTTTGCTTACTCCTGGTACTTACCACTTATTTTTATTTTTATATTATTTTATTGCTTATTGCTTTTAACACCCAATTTCCCACTGGGATTAATAAAGTATTTCTGATTCTGATTCTGATCAGATAATTCCAGGAGAGCAAAAATATGAATCCATAACATCCAGCTGAGGAGCACCAGATATTCTGTTTCTGACAAGTCAAAGTTTCACCATTAATTATAGTGAGTCACACAGATTCTGGTAAAACAATACGATATGATTTAAAATAAATAAATAAAAAAATAATTGTGAAATACTGGTATTAATGGGTGATAACAGTAAGTCACACAGAAGCATCAGTCTGGCAAACCAGTATGACTCAAAGAAAACTGATTTTCTACTGATTAACAGTAATTAATGGGACATAAGTTAACCAAATTCCAGTAAGATACACAGAGGCTTCACTCCTGTAAACCTACAGGATTTAACCACAAAAAATAAACTGGTTGGCTTATGACTTATAATGATTAAAGGGTATAAGGTTTTTCAGAATAACATCATCATTGGACAGTCTTAGTTTCACTGTTAATAGTAAGAAGCTTAACTTTGGAAAATCTACATGATCGGATTGAGTGGGGTACAATTCATCACTTTGTTGTGAGCGTCAATTTTACTGTAAACATTAAGTTATAGACCTCCTGCTGTTGTTCTCCATACAGACTGATGTTCCTGCTGACA